>JAPQWS010000097.1:0-600000 GCA_028651295.1 Catharanthus roseus
AAACCCTAAACCCTAGACCCTATACCCTATACCCTAAACCCTAGACCCTATACCCTATACCCTAAACCCTAGACCCTATACCCTATACCCTAAACCCTAGACATTGTACCCTACCCTAAACCCTAAATCCCTAGACCCTAGAATCTAGACCTATACCCTAGACTCTAAACCCTAAAGCTTAACCCTAAAACCCTAGACCTATACCCTATAACCTAAACCCTATACCCCTAAACCCCTAGACCCTAGACCCTATACCCTAGACCCTAAACCCTAAACCCTAAACCCTAGACCCTATACTCTATACCCCTAGACCCTAGACCCCTAGACCCTAGACCCTAGACCCCTAAACCCCTAAACCCTAGACCCTAAACCCTAGACCCTATACCCTAAAACTAATACCCTAGACTCTATACCCCTAAACCTTAGACACCCTACCTACCCTAACCCTAAACCCTATACCCTAGACCCTAAACCCTAAAGCTTAACCCCTAAACCCTAGACCCTAAACCCTAGACCCTAAACCCTAGACCCTAAACCCTAAACCCTAAACCCTAAACTCCTAAACCCTATACCCTAGACACTAAAACCGAAATCTCGTGACCCTAAACCCTAAACCCTAGACCCTAAAACCCTAAACCCTAAACCCTAGATCCTAGACCCTAGACCCTATACCCTAAGCCCCTAGACCCTAAACCCTAAAACTAATACCCTAGACTCTATACCCTAAACCTTAGACACTCTGTACCCTACCCTAAACCCTAAACCCCTAGACCCTAGACCCTAAACCCTAAACCTAGACCCTAAACCCTAGACCCATACCCCCGGACCCTAAACCCTACAACCTAAACCCTAGACTCCTAGACCCCTAGACCCTATACCCTATACCCTAAACCCTAAACCCTAGACCCTATACCCTAAACCCTAAACCCTAGACCTTAAACCCTAAAACCTATACCCTAGACTCTATACCCTAAACCCTAGACACCGTACCCTACCCTAAACCCTAAACCCTAGACCCTAGATCCTTAACCCCTATACCCTAAACCCTCTAACCCAAACCCTAGACCCTAGACCCCTAGACCCTAAACCCTAAACCCTAGACCCTATACCCTATAACCCTAAACCCTAGACCCTATACCCTATACCCTAAACCCTAAACCCTAAACCCTAGACCCTAGACCCCTAAACCTTATACCCTAAACCCTAGACCCTAGACCCTTAACCCCTAAACCCTAAACCCTTAACCCTAGACCCTATACCCCTAAACCCTAGACCCCGTACACTAGAACCTAAACCCAATTGAATTGATTTGAATTATTGGATCCGATGCTCAGCCAATCTTTGACCTCGGCACTAGACCTAATTCTACGCAGCTTTAAAAAGAAATTTCACCGCCATATTCTTATTTTTTTGTGGTGGAATTCTTCGGATCTTCTCTCGCAGATTGATACAAAAGACATCCTATTTATTTATGGTGGAGCTTTTGTTGATCCGGAAAAGACCATATCCGAAAAGTAATTATCTCGTTGATGGTTTTCTTTTGAACTCTCCTTCAGTGATAAGCAGAGAACTACTTTGGCTTCACTCGGGTCAATAATTTCTCTTGAATTACATGTTTGGAGTGTTGAATTTGAACTTTCCATTTGTTTTCTCGCTGATCTAGCAAGATTCTTCAATTGGTTTTGGAGCTCCATTTCGTGCTAACATGAGATCCGGATTAATAACTAATGCTCGCAGTAGCATCTTCCTTGCTAGAATCAGTAAGACCATAGATTGTGACATATCTAGGATCTAGTATCGCTTTTTTCGTGATATAAGTTGTAGTATGTTTGTTGTGGTCAAAGTTGGAGAATACCCTTTTCAGAGTTGAAAGTAGTGATCTTATTGCTTATGGACTCATACTGCAATCTGCTGGGCGCTTCCCTATTTTAGTTAATTTATCGCGTCTAACTCGAGGACCAACTTGTTCAGTAAATTATTTCTTTCTCGCTTTACTCTACATGTGCATCAAATTCTATAATTTGTTGTTACCAAAGTTGGTTCTCATCTTTAATTCGAGTCCAAATTGTTCGAGCTTAATTATAGTTTGTCGCTTTCTATCCAAATGTTTTTTTCGTGTCATTATTTCCCGATCTCTTATTGAATGTCGTTAATAGTAGATGTGCTACCACAAATTTTCATGTATCATCCCTACAAAATTTATTGACCAAATCTGAACTAGTTGTATGTTATCGGCAATTTATTACTCCTCCCTTTCCCCACAATTCCCCTCCCCCACCGTAAAAAGGAAAAAATCTGATTGTACTTAATGGCATTTGTTCTCTATATGATTTAGGTTATCATAGAACCTTTTGCATACCTAGTTTAGCATTGTGGATCGGGGAGGTGAAGCAAATAGAAAAATCATTTTTTTTTCACTCTTTCCGTACTATCCCATTTAAGGAGCGTTCCTAATTGATATGATCTTCTGCTCACAAGATTGATTAAGAAAGCAGGGTCCAAATTTCTATTCCGGGTTGCTTTTGGCTTTCTTAAAAAAGAGGTGATGTTTTTTGGTGCTCCCGTGTTGGTCTTTAAGAAATTTGAGATGCGAGTCACTCGTAAAGCATGGTTTTCCATTTTGTTCTTAAATTTTTTTGGGGGGTGGATAATGAAAGCTTTCGGTTTTCCATTTCGTTCTTAAATCTTTTGGTGGTGGATAATGATTTCGTGCATTTCTCTAGGTCCTCATGGAACCGAAAAATGCACTTGGGAAGCAAAGATAAGAAAATGTTTAGCATAAACAATGTAAGGAAGCTTCACTTCAAAACCTGGATCTTTCTTTCCCCATACGTTCCTTCAATTTGACAAGCACACACATTTTACACTCACATTTTGATAGTTGTGAACGAGTTAAGTTACATTTTACGTGAGAAAGCATTAAGGTTGATTGCTAAAAAGGCGATGGCTAAAAAATACTCAGCGCTGGGGGTTTAAGAGCCATTCCGGGAGAGCATCCTAATCGACGCTATGTATGAGGTAAAACATGGATCAAATCATCAATTGTTATCATTCATTTGGAATGATGCCCTGTATGCTTGTAACATTCTTAAAACCATTTTATCGTGCATTTGGCTATACTCGAAATCGTTGCTCGTGTTTATTAGATTCCGTATACTAAGAGAGGAAATGACAAAATAGACGCCGTAGTTGTAGATGAAGATTCGAGAGGCACAACAAGTGCACTGGATGTGGCGGGAAAATACTCGTGGAAATGGGGCTTTAGAGCGTTACCTTGAAGAGACCAAGTTAAAAGATCAAGTGGTACGAGCAATGTAAAATTATTTTATAGCAAACTTCTTAATGTGAACCTTACTCGACTAATGCATGCTTACATTATATGTGGGTAGGAAAATGACGTCGAATCGAAACAGAGGTGGTGGAAGTGAATCGAAGCATCATCGAGGGCAATGAGCATGTAGCATTAATAATTTGCATATTCTTAAATTTGTATAAAATGTGCCCAAAGGGTAAAACAAGCAAACAGGAGGAGTTATAACCCCCTAAATCCCTTAAAAGTCATAAATCCCTAAGACCCTTAAAACCCCTAAAACCCCCAAATCCCTAAGACACTAAAAAAATCCTAATTTGTTTGGCTCACGCTATTTCTTTTTGATTTTAATCATACATAACTTATTTTTTCTTTCAAAAAAACATTAAAGCTTCACATTTGAAGAAATCATCATTAGATACAAAAGAAAATTAAGTTAATATATCAACATTTTGTTGTTTATTTATAATTTTATTGATGTATTTAAAAAATCAAATGTATGAAAGGTAACAAAAAGTCCTTGATTGGAACTATTTTAACAATTTGAGGGACTCTTTATAGAAGTTTGCAAATGAATGAACTGAATTTAGACAAGTTCGTGTTTAGAGGGAACAAATTTTAATTTATCCTTCTCAATCCCTCTCCTTCCCCCTTTCCTTTTTCTGTGAATGTCCGTCCCTAATCCATCCATACCTCTCCCAATCTCTCCTTGTTTTATTTTTCAAAAAAATTAACGTGCTAAAAAATTTGGATGCCCACTAAAAATTTGATAAAAATTTTGAATTGAAAACACAAATAGTCTAAGTTATAATTTTTCTCATTATGGATGAAAATTTTATTTTAATTTTTTTAAAAAACACTATTTTAGGCTGGGAGCACGACATTGAAAATATGGCATAAGCCCCCTCGAAGTCAAAATCTCTCATTTGACAGGGAGGGAGGCTTTATTATCAAGTTGCCCCTCGTTGTCAATATTTTGCTCATGTATACACATTGTAATTTTAATTTACAATATAATGTAAATTTCTAAAGAAAATCATAACATGCCTATGTAAATCGGAGATTGAAAAATGAGAAAGTTTGTTTAGGATTATGGTAATTTAGCTCGAGAAATAAAGAAGTTTCAATGTGCATTATTGCATAAATTTCGTGGTTAAATTGGTAAATTAATGTAGAAGGGGGAAGACAATAAACAACCATCAAACACGGTCCATAATAGTTGTTTATAAATAGAAAAAATAAAAAATAGTTCATGATTATTAAAAAAAAATTATCGTGATAAATTAAAAAGTTAAAATTGTTCATTCTTATTCATATTTGAAATTCACAAATAATTTAGCCCTCACAAATTTTAAAATATATTATTTCTTTTAAAATTTAAAATTAATCCAATTTAGGAAAGATTGTCTATTTAATTATATATATATAATATATCACTTTCTCTCTCTAAATCCACATCCCTCTCCATAAATCTGTCATCCTTCCTGTAAATCTGCCGATCCTCTCTCTCTAAACTCTGCGTGTCCTTCTTCCCCTCTGTTATTTTCTATCTATTCTTCTTTTCCGTTCCTCTCTCCCTCTTAATCTCAATTTCTGTCAACACAGAAAAGAAAGAGAGAGACTAACAATAGCCAAAGAAGAAAACTGGTATTTGATGTTTATTTCTTTTGTTGGCCGATGGTATTTTTTAGCTTAACGCCATGGCTGGTGCATGGACGAGGCCGGCATCGTTGATTGTTTTTGGATTCGTCTTCTTCCGTAAGTATTTCGATTACTGTGCACCAATTATATGAGATTTCCACTGAAAATGATTCGTGTTGTATATTGTGATTTAGAATGAGAATTTCGTATTGTTATCGTGAGTTTGTGGTGCACTCGTTCGTAGTAGCTTAATAGTATTCTGCTATGCATTTTTCTTAGCATTCTGGTTTGTTGAAATGAAGGCGGAAATTGCTCTTCCTGAAATGGAATACTATTAATAATTCTTTTTATTTTTTTTACTTATTCATCATTTCACTGTTTCGGTTGTTGATTTTAATTTGCTTGCATATTTCATTTTCATGTGCTTGATACTCGGAAAGGTTTTTGACAATGTTGAGTTTTTGTCGTGGCTATGATTCAAGAGCTTTCGTGCACAATCATCTGGGTTAATACTTACTAGCGATGTTTCTATTCGCGCAAAGGAGTTAAAAAATTCTTACCTCCACGTGTTTTCCCTTGCTCCTATTTTCATCCGATGACCCAAATCCCAACTTTCTCATTCTCGCTTTGAATTTGAATCTTTGTCCCCTCGTCCGTGCTTGTCATGCTTGGAGGTAATGGACTGGAGGGAAGGAGGGAGTGTTTTAGAGTACTTTAGGTGTATATTAGAAGTTTTAATATGTATATTCTGGGATATGATTTTATATGGATTGACCACACCGAGTTCCTAATGATGAAACATGCATTGTGAATCCATCCTTTATTTTCTTGTTTGTTATCTTGTCATAGATTGAAAGTAAACCAGCATCCATTTCTATTAAATCTATCTTATTTTGCCTAGCTACATGAAAATTATAAGCATTGTTAAGTATGTGAAAGAACCTAGATGGAAGACAAGTGCACATATAGTTCAGAAACTTTGTAGTTAGCATAATTTGGCACTGGTGCTGTACGCTAATCTGGCAGACAAGAATTGGGAGTACCTAATCTTTTCTGATCCACGGTCTCTCTTGCTAAACTGTTATCTAGTTTTTTTGGATAGTCATTTTCATATTGCTCTTAATTTTTTCTTCTTTATCAGTTGGTGCGTCCCCCTCCTCAACCCCATCCCCCGAACAGAAAGATAGAGAGAAGGATGCTGAATTGAAAAACAAATATATTATATTAATGGTCGTATTAATTATATTTTTTTGTATTGAAAAAGTAGTCTTTGGTCCATATTTGTTAATTTTTGTCAAGAATTTATTTTTTCAAAATGACATGCAATAATATTGATTTTTCTATAAACAAATTTGAGTTAACCTTCTCAAACTATGATGACGGTTTTGCAGGTTTAAAGAGACGGATTCATTTGTAAGTGGCCGAGGTGCTGACAGGTCCTCCAAACCTTCTCACTCTTGCGAATCTTTATTGGAAATGTGCATGTCCTTATTCTTATTTGTCTGGTGTTCCAGGTAAACGCATGTGAGAAGATCATTTATGGAAATCACAGAAGAAGGAAGAAGAGAAGCCCAATGTAATATGTTTTCTGGTTTGGAAGGTTCAACCATGCATTACATTTTGGTTTTGTTTGATATTGATGTTATGCTGTGAGTATCATTTTCTTTTGAAGTAATGCAGTTTTGATTGTTGCTTTGAAATAAGAAGGTCCTCTTTGTTAATTCCGTTAACATTGTTGAGATGATTTTCTAAGTTTTGGGTTACTCTCTTATGTTTATGATATTAACTCGTTTTTTATAGAGTTAACGCACATGCGATCACACACACAGAGAATGGACTGAAGGGGGGTGGGGTTGGGAGTATAATGGAGTCTTGTCAAGTTGTGCACTTTGTTTAAGAGCTTTATTGACTTCGTGATTACTTTTGGAATATATGTTACTAGATTTTTGTAATGGGCCTTCCTACTTTGCTTTTAATGGTGGTGTTGAATTTTTTCAAGAAGTAAAATTGGAGCGGGGCAAGGGCTTGGCTGAGAATCTGAAGTCAAAGTAGAGGAATTAGAACGTGAGAAAGGGAAGCCTTTTGGCACGAAATAAATTAATGTTTTATTTTTTTGGTTAAACGATATATTTTTTTGTATGAAATTCTAAAATACTAAAAATTTAAATGCGAAACTGAACTTTTTAGTAAACACTATTTCTTTTGATTTTAATAATGCATAACTCCTTTTTCTTAAAAAAGACACTAAAACTTTAAATTTGAAGAAATCGTCATTAAATAGAAAAGAAAATAAAATTAATATATGAAGATTTTTATTTTGGTAAAAGAATTTGATTGATAGAAAAAATCGATACAGATTATATATATATGTACAATTTATATTTACATAAAAAAAATTAAAAAGTATTGTTTATTCTTTCTATAATTCTATGAAGAAAATAAAAAAATTCTAAAGTATGATTAAGCAAAAGAAGGACCAATAAGTAATTTATTAAAAACAAAGAAGGATGACCCCCAGTAAAGCAAATAAAACCCTAAGCGCCTTCACATTAACTATCAGAAGAGAGCAGAAGTGCCGCCTCCTCTGGTTCTCCCCAAATCTTCTCTGCCGGGTCAGGCGCTGCTCCGACGAACTGAGGTAAGTTGTTTATTCTCTTTCACTCTCTATTCTCTTTCTCCGTCTCCGAATCTCTGCTCATTTTCTTTCGGCAATTTTCTTCATTAAGTATCAGAAGAGAGCAGAAGCGCCGCCTCCTCTGGTTCTCCCCAAATCTTCTCTGTCGGTTCAGGCGTTGTTCCGACGAACTGAGTTTAGTTGTTTATTCTCCCTCACTCTCTCTATTCTCTTTCTCCGTCTCGAAATCTCTCCTCATTTTCTTTGGGCAATTTTTGCGGACCTATGGGCACTGGCTCCGAACGGCCGAGTTTTTCAGATTTGAATTATTTAGATCTTGATTTTGAATTTGCGGTTGGTTTACATGGGTTGTGTTTGCTTCTTTTTTAACATGACTTTTATGAGAAAGGGTGCATTTTTATGGCTGCTGGAATAATGAAAATGCAGGTTGAAGGAGAGAAGAGAATGAAGGAAATGCAACGAGAAGGGTTGGTGGAGAAAGCTGAGGCAAAAAAGAAACAGGAGGTTTTGGTGGATGAAGCTGAAGCTGAATCCATTGCCGGCGCCGGATTGTGGATGATTTTCCGCCGATTCTCACCGGTTTTGGTGGTTTTCTGGCAGGTTTCGTCATGAAAGGAGGAAAATCCAAGGCATAGGCTGATACCAAGTGAGTTTTGCTATCCTTTGTTCTCTTTTGTTTTAGATCTGTTAGATCCATTTGTGATATTTCTTTACTTTTCTGGCTGTATTTGCGGATTGTTGATTTACTTTGTTTTCAATTTTGGTTTACTTTGTTGATTTGTAATCAGTTCATGTATTTTAGATCCTGATTTTGAATTTGCGGTTGGTTTACTTGGGTTGTGTTTGCTTCTTTTTTGACATGGCTTTTATGACATAGGGTGCATTTTATGGCTGCTCGAATAATTAAAATGCAGGTTGAAGGAGAGAAGACAATGTAGGAAATGCGAAAAGGCATGCAAACAGAAGGCTTGGTGGAGAAAGTTGAAGCCAGACACGCAGTTGAGGCGAGCCAATTACCATTCAAGGCCCACTTAGCCACATATTATATTAGATATTGTGGTCTCGGATATTAAAAATATTATATTTAGTTTTTTATATTTGTGTTTTTCTAATACTATATTATAAATGAATGCCATACGGATCTTTTGTTTGGTGATCTTTGGTCATTTGACCGTTGTACAATGGTTAATTATATTTTCAGCTTCTATTTTTGGATCTATAATGATTTATGGATTTATATATACTGAAACATTGAATTTTATATACGAATGCTTATGAAGGGTAATTTTTTTGGTTCATTTACTCTTAAATTCTAAATCCTAACCCTAAACCCTAACATTAAACCCTAAAACTGAAATCTCAGATCCTAAACTCTAACCATAAACCCTACACCCTAAAGCTTAACCATAAATCCTAATGCTATCTTTGACCCTAAACCCTATACCCTATACCCTAAACCCTAGACCCTAGACTTTAAACCCTAGACCCCATACCCTAGACCCTAGACCCTATACCCTAGATCCTAAACCCTAAACCCTAGACCCTAAACCTTATACCCTATACCGTAGACCCTAAACCCTATAACCTAAACCCCTAGACCCTAAATCCCTAAACCCTAGACCCCTAAACCCTAGACCCTAAACCCTTAACCCTATACCCTAAACCCTAAACCCTAAACCCTAAACCCTAGACCCTATACCTTAGACCCTAAACCCTATACCGTAAACCCTAGACCGTAAACCCTAGACCTTAGACCCTAAACCCTATAACCTAGACCCTAAACCCTAGACCCTAGACCCTAGACCCTATACCCTAAACCCTATACCCTATACCCTAAACCCTAAACCCTAAAACCTAGACCCTAAACCCTATAACCTAGACCCTAAACCCTAGACCCTATAACCTAAACCCTAGACCCTAAACCCTAGACCCTAAACCCTAAACCCTATACCCTAGACCCTATACCCTATACCCTATACCCTATACCCTATACCCTATACCCTAACCCCTATACCCTAGACCCTAGACCCTATAACCTAAACCCTAGACCCTAAACCCTAGACCCTAAACCCTATAACCTAGACCCTAAACCCTAGACCCTAAACCCTATACCCTAAACCCTAAACCCTAGACCCTAAACCCTAAACCCTAAACCCTAAAACCTAGACCCTAAACCCTAGACCCTAGACCCTAAACCCAATTGAATTGATTTGAATTATTGGATCTCGATGTTGCCAATCTTTGACTCGGCACTAGACCTAATTCGACGCAGCTTTAAAAAGAAATTTCACCCCGCCATATTCTTATTTTTTTGTGATGGAATTCTTCTGATCTTCTCTGCAGATTGATACAAAAGACATCCTATTTATCTCGTAGTGGAGCTTTTGTTGATTTGGAAAAGACTCTATCTCGAAAAGTAATTATCTCGTTGATGGTTTTCTTTGAATTCTCCTTCGTAGATAAGCAGAGAACTACTTTGGCTTCACTAGTCAATAATTTCTCTTGAATTACATGTTTGGAGTGTTGAATTTGAACTTTCCATTTGTTTTTCGCTGCATTTGACAAGATTCTTCAATTGGTTTTGGAGCTCCAGCTCGTGCTAACATGAGAACTGGATTAATAACTAATGTCGCAGTAGCATCTTCCTTGCTAGAATCAGCAAGACCATAGATTGTGACATATGTATTGGCTTTTTCAGGGATATAAGTTGTAGTATGTTTGCTCGTGGTCAAAGTTGGAGAATACCATTTTCGAGTTGAAAGTAGTGATCTTATCGCTTATGGACTCATACCGAATTCGTTGGGCGCTTCCCTATTTTAGTTAATTTATCAGTGTCTAATCGAGGACCAACTTGTTCGGGTAAAGTATTTCTTTTCGCTTTACCCTACATGTGCATCAAATTTCGTAATTTGTTGTTCCTAAAGTTGGTTCTCGACTTTAATTCAGTCCAAATTGTTCATTTAATTATAGTTTGTCGCTTTCTATCCAAATGTTTTTTCTGTGTCATTATTTCCCCGATATCTTATTGAATGTCGTTAACGTAGATGTGCTACCACAAATTTTCATGCATCATCCCTACAAAATTTATTGACCAAATCGGAACTAGTTGTATGTTACTTGGCAATTTATTACTCTTCCCTTTCCCCACAATTCCCCTTCCCAACCGTAAAAAGGGAAAAAATCGCTTTGTACTTAATGGTATTTGTTCTCTATATGATTTAGGTTAACTGGAGCGGGATATCTCTGTTTGAAGTAGAGAAATAAACATTGAATGATTTTAGTTGTAGCACTAAGAACTATTATGCTTAAACCCTAAAACTCTAAACCCTAAAAATCCTATACCTTAAAAACCCTAAGAGAACGTAATAACCTAGACCCTAAATCCCCCAAAACTCAAAATCCCTAAGACCCTAAAACTCCCTAAACCCCTAAGACTCTAAAGACCCTAAACCCGTAAGACACCCTAAAAACTCCTAAAATCATAAAATCCCCTAAACCCTAAAATCCTAAACCCCTGAACACCTAAGACCTCTAAGACCCTAAATACTCCTAAAATCCCTAAGACTCTAAAAACCTCTAATCCCCCAAGCCCTAAAAACCCTAAACTCCAAAGACACCCTAAAAACCCCTAAAACCACCTAAACTCCTAAGACCTAAAAACTAAAACTCCTAAATTAAGACCATAAAAATCCTAAGCCCAAAAAACCACTAAACCAGTAAGACCCTAAAGACCCATAAAACTATAACAACCCTAAAATCTAAAAGACTCTAATCCCCTAAGAGCTTCTTGAGAATGTCCATCCCTCCATACCTCTCCCCGACTCTGTCCCTTGTTTTGTTTCCAAAAAAAATTGAATAACTTGCTAAAAACTTTGGATGCTCGCTAAAAGTTTGTTAAAAAAATTTTGAATTGAAAACACAAACAGCTTTAAGTTATAATTTTTCTCATTATCAATGAAAATTTTATTTTAACTTTTTTAAAAACACTATTTTAGACTACCATCAGACACGGTCCACAATGGTCGCTTATAAATAGAAAAATAAAAATATTTCATGATTATAAAAAAATAGAATACAAATTTTTCGTGATATACTAAAAGTTAAAATTGTTCATTCTTATTCATATTTGAAATTCACAAATAATTTATCCCTCACAAATTTAAAAGAATATTATTTATTTTCAAATTTAAAATTACTCCAAATTAGGGAAGCTTGTCTATTTAATTATATATATAATATATTACTTTCTCTCTCTAAAGTCACATCCCCAATTCATCTGAATCCACCGCATCCTCTCTTTCTAAATTTGCCTATCCTTCCTCCCCCCTCTCAATCTAATGTTCTGTTCTTTTCTATCTATTCTTCTTTTCTTTGCTCACTCCCTCCGAATCTCGGGCTCATCAACACAAAAAGAACAGAGAGAGACTCGTATAATCACAATAGCCAAAGAAGAATATGGTATTTGCTGTTTATTTCTCGTGTTGGCCGGCGGTATTCTTTAGCTTAACGCCATGGCTGGTGCATAGACGAGTCCGGCATCGTTAATTGTTTTTTGATTCGTCTTCTTCATTAAGTATTTGGATTACTGTGCACCAATTATGTGAGAATTTTGGATGAAAATGATTCGTGTTGTATAATGCGATTTAGAATGAGCACTCAATGTTTTTACCGTGAGTTTAATAGTATTCTACTATGCATTTTTCTTAGCATTCTGGTTTATTGAATTGAAGGCGGAAATTGCTATTCCTGAAATGGAATACTATTAAACATTCTTCCTTTGGTTGTTATTTGTTTTGAAATATCATCATATTTTAATGTTAGGGTTTTTTTTTTTACTTATTCAATGTTTCCTGGCGTTGATTTTAATTTTTCTATCGATTACTTTCAGATTTGCCCAAAGATATTTCATTTTTTTATATGCTTGATAGTATGGAAAGTTGTTTGACAATGTTAAGTTTTTTGGATGTGGCTACGATTCAAGAGCTTCGTGCACCGTCATCCGGGTCGAGACGTGCTAGTGATGTTTCTATTCACGCAAGGGGAGTTAAAAAAATTCTTGCCTCCACGTGTTTTTCCTTGCTTCTTGTTTGTTATCTTGGCATAGATTGAAACTAAACCAGCATCATTTCTATTAAATCTATCTTATTTTGCCTAGCTACATGAAAATTATAGGCATTGTTAACTATGTGAATGATCCTAGGTGGAAGAGAAGTGCACATATAACTTTGTAGTTAGCATAATTTGGCACTGGAGCTGGCATTGGCTGTTATCTATTTTTTGTGGATAGTCCTTTTCATTTTACTCTTAATTTTTTCTTCTTTATCAATTGGTGTGCCCACCTCCTCAACCCCATCCCTCAAACAGAAAAATAGAGAGAAGGGTGATGAATTGAAAAATAAATATATTATATTAATGGTTGTGTTAATTACAAATTTTTTTGTATTGAAAAAAGTAGTCTCCCGGGTCCGTATTTGTTTATTTTTTATCATGAATTTATTTTTTTCAAAATGACGTGCAATAATATTTATTTTTCTATAAACAAATGAGTTAACCTTCTCAAATTATGATGACGGTTTTGCAGAGTTTAAAGAGATGGATCCATCTCGTAAGTGGCATAGGTGCTCGAACTTGTATATCGTGCTATAGTAACGAGTCCTCCAAACCTTCTCACTCTTAGGAATTGTGGTCTTGAATTTTTTCGGAAGTAAAATTGTAGCAGGGGCAAGGGCCCGACTAAACGCGAGAAAGGGAAGCCATTTGCACGAAATAAATTAAAGTTTTATTTTTTTGATGAAACTGTAATACCTTTCGGTTAAACAATATACTTTTCGTATTAAATTCTAAAACATTAAAACTTTAAATACGAAAGTAAATTTTTTGGTATACGCTATTTCTTTTATGGCTACTCCGGAGAAGCTGTGCTTGATAGTTCTGAATTGATCCAGGAGTGGGTAAGTTAAGATTGGTCCTCTTAGTTTGTAATTCATGTTTGTTGTCCTGTTGTAGTTGAAGTGGTTAAACCATACGAGAATTCCTATCGCCTAAAAATTGTTGAAGAGAAATATCTGAACTCCGAGGACTTATCATCTTTGGAAAATCGAGTGTTTGGTTTGTATGTTTCTGTGAATGATTTATGGTAATTTTTACCATGACTTTTTTTTTCCCAAACTGATGTGCAATTATGTTTATTTTTTTATTCTGAAACTAATTATGTTATCTGTAATGTAGATTGCACGAGGTCATGTAAAAATCTTGAAGGCTTGGCAATTTTTATGATGAAATTCTTGTTCCTATCAAGTTGCAAGAATCTTAAACTCTATATTTTTTTAAAGTTGAAAATACTAAAATTAGGAATATAAATATATATAGAATGTATTTTCACAGTAAAAAAATTAAAAAGTATACTTATTCTTTCTATAATTGAATGTAGAGGAAAAAAAATCCTTACATATGATTTAGCAAAAGAAGAAGGAAAAATAAGGACCTATGAGTAATTTATTAAAAATAAGGACCTATGAATAAAAATATCTCAGCCCCACTACAGCAAATAAAACCCTAGAGACTCCATTTCAGTCTCGTATGTACGCCAGAAGAGGCGCCGCCGCCTCCCTTACTAGTCCCTCAGTCCAGCGAGATGTTTTCTCCATGACTCCAAAGCTGGTTCTACTAGACTCCGGTAAGCTGTTTATTCTCCCTAAACTCTCTATTCTCTTTCTCCGTCTTCGAATCTCTCTTTAATTTCTTTTGTAAATTTTTGCAGACCTTAAAAGGAAAAACATGAGCGGTAGTAGTTGCGAACTTTCGAATGGCGTGAGGTTCAGAGTTGAGATAAAATCGGTAAGAATTTTTGTAATTTTTAAAGAAACTTTTGAATTAACTGTGCTTCTTTCTTCTGTCTATGAAATTCCCCCTTTGAAGTTGCCTCTGTGAATTTTTTTTGGCAGTTTTCATGACGAAATACTCCCCCTTATGAAGTTGCATTTTTTATTTTCGGTTTTCATGTGGGATTTGCCTCTGAATTTTTTTTGGCAGTTTTCATGATGAAATACTTCCCTTGTGAAGTTGCATTTTTTTTTCTGTTTTCATGTGGGATTTGCCTCTGTGAAATTTTTTTGGCAGTTTTCATGATGAAATACTTCCCTTTTGAAGGTGCATTTTTTTTTTCGGTTTTCACGTGGGATTTGCCTCTGTGAAATTTTTGTTGGCAGTTTTCATGATGAAATACTTCCCTTTTGAAGTTGCATTTTTTTTTTCGGTTTTCATGTGGGATTTCGCCTCTGTTAAATTTTTGTTGGCAGTGTTCATGATGAAATACTTCCCTTTTGAAGTTGCATTTTTTTTTCCGGTTTTCATGTGGGATTTCGCCTCTGTTAAAATTTGTTGGCAGTTTTCATGATGAAATACTTCCCTTTTGAAGTTGCATTTTTTGTTTCGGTTTTCATGTGGGATTTCGCCTGAGTGTATTCCCTGACATTATTTTGTTGACATTGTCTGTGGCCGTGAGAGATTTTGGCTTTTGGTATGAAGTTATGATGTTTCTCCAAAATCGTTTTGTGTACTGAAAAATGCTTCGTGTTGTATAATGGGATTTAGAAAGAGAATTTGTGTTGTTATCGTGAGTTTGTGGTGCACTGTTGAAAGTATAGCTTAATACCATTCTGCTATGCATTTTTGTTAACATTCTGGTTTGTTGAAATGAAGGTGGAAATTGCTTATCTTGAAATGGAATAATTTCCTTTTGTTGTTATTTTTTTTAAAAATTTTTCAATAATTTTTTAATGTGAGGGTTTTTTTTAGTTATTCATCATTTACCGATCTTCTTGTTAGTTGTTTATCCGAAAAAATATTTTTGTATGGATTACTCTGATTTTCCTGCATATTTGATTTTTATGTGGTTGATGCTCTGGTAAGGTTTGTTTAATTTGTTAATTATTTTCCTAGTTTTTTCCTCCCTTTCCAAAGAGAGGGAAACTGATTAGATTAGGGGTTTGCAACGGATTATTTGTTCTTGTAACTGAGCTTTTATCATGAGTAATATTGTAAAACTGAGCTTTACTTCTTTGAACCCCGAAAACATAGTAAAAGTAGTTGTTGCTGAAAATGAAGTTGGTATAGAACCTTTTCTACAATTAAAGACCAAAAATAATAAAATTAGTACGAGGACATATATTCGAAAAAGAAAAATGGAATTGAAGTGGCAACATTTTTGTGAACTGAGATGAGTTTGAATGAGTGTTGTGTTGGTTTTAGCTTTTGAGTTTTGTCTGTGGGAAATTCTGTGACATTAATATTTTAGTAGTTTAAGAAAATGTTGGACATATGCAAAGTAGTGAGATATGTTTGTGAAATAAGTCCATTTGAGTAGACTTGAGTTTGGCTTAGCTTTTGGGTTGTGTTATGACAGAGTAGTAGGAAATCCTGTAACATTAATATTTTAGTTGTTTAAGAAAATGTTCGACATATGCAGGAAGGCGGCATTGAAAGAGTAGTTGAAAGCAATTGACAAGGACGCAGAGGTGATAATGAAAATGCTGTTTGAAGGAGAGGAGAAGACAAGGAAGGAAATGGCAAAAGGTTTGGCGGAGAAAGCTGAAGGAGAAAAGAGGGTAGTATGCGAAATCCCAAGAGAAAGCAAGATTGGTAATTATGTTGCTCTCTTCCCTTGTTTCTTCTCCTTTGAAGTGCATCTTTGATTTTTTTTGTGGCAATTTTTCACTATGAAATTTTTGAATGGAGTGAGATTTTTTGGGTGTTTGAAAATTTTTTTGAGGGGTTGAGATTTTTTTTCCTCCTGTGAAGGTAATCTTTGATTGGCAATTTTCAGTAAGAAATTATTGAAGGCAGTGAGATTTCTTTCCCCTTTGAAGTTGATTATTATAAATTTTTTTTGGCAGTTTTATTTTCCTTTGTTTGGGTGTTAGTAGGCCTTACTGTGAAGTTGGGCCTTGGGTTGATTGGGCCCTGTGTTCGGGTAATGCTAAGGTGGATTCCGGTTCGGCCTTCCGCCTCAGACCCGGCGACTCATCTCAACTCCAAACCCCAAATTTAAACCCAACCCTAAACCCTAAACCCTAAAAACCCCAAACCCTAAACCCAAACCCCAAACCCAAAATCCTAACCCTAAACCCCAACCCCCAACCTAAAACCCTAAACCCTAAACCCTAAAAGCCCGAGACCCTAATGGCCCGAAGCTGGGGAGCCCGAAATCCAAAAACCGAACCGGTTCGGGGAACCAAACCGGAATTGCGAACCGGAAAACCCGAACCGGAATCCACCTTAGCATTACCCGAACACAGGGCCCAATCAACCCAAGGCCCAACTTCACAGTAAGGCCTACTAACACCCAAACAAAGGAAAATAAAACTGCCAAAAAATTTATAATAATCAACTTCAAAGGGGAAAGAAATCTCACTGCCTTCAATAATTTCTTACTGAAAATTGCCAATCAAAGATTACCTTCACAGGAGGAAAAAAAATCTCAACCCCTCAAAAAATTTCAAACACCCAAAAAATCTCACTCCATTCAAAAATTTCATAGTGAAAATTGCCACAAAAAAATCAAAGATGCACTTCAAAGGAGAAGAAACAAGGGAAGAGAGCAACATAATTACCAATCTTGCTTTCTCTTGGGATTTCGCATACTACCCTCTTTTCTCCTTCAGCTTTCTCCGCCAAACCTTTTGCCATTTCCTTCCTTGTCTTCTCCTCTCCTTCAAACAGCATTTTCATTATCACCTCTGCGTCCTTGTCAATTGCTTTCAACTACTCTTTCAATGCCGCCTTCCTGCATATGTCGAACATTTTCTTAAACAACTAAAATATTAATGTTACAGGATTTCCTACTACTCTGTCATAACACAACCCAAAAGCTAAGCCAAACTCAAGTCTACTCAAATGGACTTATTTCACAAACATATCTCACTACTTTGCATATGTCCAACATTTTCTTAAACTACTAAAATATTAATGTCACAGAATTTCCCACAGACAAAACTCAAAAGCTAAAACCAACACAACACTCATTCAAACTCATCTCAGTTCACAAAAATGTTGCCACTTCAATTCCATTTTTCTTTTTCGAATATATGTCCTCGTACTAATTTTATTATTTTTGGTCTTTAATTGTAGAAAAGGTTCTATACCAACTTCATTTTCAGCAACAACTACTTTTACTATGTTTTCGGGGTTCAAAGAAGTAAAGCTCAGTTTTACAATATTACTCATGATAAAAGCTCAGTTACAAGAACAAATAATCCGTTGCAAACCCCTAATCTAATCAGTTTCCCTCTCTTTGGAAAGGGAGGAAAAACTAGGAAAATAATTAACAAATTAAACAAACCTTACCAGAGCATCAACCACATAAAAATCAAATATGCAGGAAAATCAGAGTAATCCATACAAAAATATTTTTTCGGATAAACAACTAACAAGAAGATCGGTAAATGATGAATAACTAAAAAAAACCCTCACATTAAAAAATTATTGAAAAATTTTTAAAAAAAATAACAACAAAAGGAAATTATTCCATTTCAAGATAAGCAATTTCCACCTTCATTTCAACAAACCAGAATGTTAACAAAAATGCATAGCAGAATGGTATTAAGCTATACTTTCAACAGTGCACCACAAACTCACGATAACAACACAAATTCTCTTTCTAAATCCCATTATACAACACGAAGCATTTTTCAGTACACAAAACGATTTTGGAGAAACATCATAACTTCATACCAAAAGCCAAAATCTCTCACGGCCACAGACAATGTCAACAAAATAATGTCAGGGAATACACTCAGGCGAAATCCCACATGAAAACCGAAACAAAAAATGCAACTTCAAAAGGGAAGTATTTCATCATGAAAACTGCCAACAAATTTTAACAGAGGCGAAATCCCACATGAAAACCGGAAAAAAAAATGCAACTTCAAAAGGGAAGTATTTCATCATGAACACTGCCAACAAAAATTTAACAGAGGCGAAATCCCACATGAAAACCGAAAAAAAAAATGCAACTTCAAAAGGGAAGTATTTCATCATGAAAACTGCCAACAAAAAATTTCACAGAGGCAAATCCCACGTGAAAACCGAAAAAAAAATGCACCTTCAAAAGGGAAGTATTTCATCATGAAAACTGCCAAAAAAAATTTCACAGAGGCAAATCCCACATGAAAACAGAAAAAAAATGCAACTTCACAAGGGAAGTATTTCATCATGAAAACTGCCAAAAAAAATTCAGAGGCAAATCCCACATGAAAACCGAAAATAAAAAATGCAACTTCATAAGGGGGAGTATTTCGTCATGAAAACTGCCAAAAAAAATTCACAGAGGCAACTTCAAAGGGGGAATTTCATAGACAGAAGAAAGAAGCACAGTTAATTCAAAAGTTTCTTTAAAAATTACAAAAATTCTTACCGATTTTATCTCAACTCTGAACCTCACGCCATTCGAAAGTTCGCAACTACTACCGCTCATGTTTTTCCTTTTAAGGTCTGCAAAAATTTACAAAAGAAATTAAAGAGAGATTCGAAGACGGAGAAAGAGAATAGAGAGTTTAGGGAGAATAAACAGCTTACCGGAGTCTAGTAGAACCAGCTTTGGAGTCATGGAGAAAACATCTCGCTGGACTGAGGGACTAGTAAGGGAGGCGGCGGCGCCTCTTCTGGCGTACATACGAGACTGAAATGGAGTCTCTAGGGTTTTATTTGCTGTAGTGGGGCTGAGATATTTTTATTCATAGGTCCTTATTTTTAATAAATTACTCATAGGTCCTTATTTTTCCTTCTTCTTTTGCTAAATCATATGTAAGGATTTTTTTTCCTCTACATTCAATTATAGAAAGAATAAGTATACTTTTTAATTTTTTTACTGTGAAAATACATTCTATATATATTTATATTCCTAATTTTAGTATTTTCAACTTTAAAAAAATATAGAGTTTAAGATTCTTGCAACTTGATAGGAACAAGAATTTCATCATAAAAATTGCCAAGCCTTCAAGATTTTTACATGACCTCGTGCAATCTACATTACAGATAACATAATTAGTTTCAGAATAAAAAAATAAACATAATTGCACATCAGTTTGGGAAAAAAAAAGTCATGGTAAAAATTACCATAAATCATTCACAGAAACATACAAACCAAACACTCGATTTTCCAAAGATGATAAGTCCTCGGAGTTCAGATATTTCTCTTCAACAATTTTTAGGCGATAGGAATTCTCGTATGGTTTAACCACTTCAACTACAACAGGACAACAAACATGAATTACAAACTAAGAGGACCAATCTTAACTTACCCACTCCTGGATCAATTCAGAACTATCAAGCACAGCTTCTCCGGAGTAGCCATAAAAGAAATAGCGTATACCAAAAAATTTACTTTCGTATTTAAAGTTTTAATGTTTTAGAATTTAATACGAAAAGTATATTGTTTAACCGAAAGGTATTACAGTTTCATCAAAAAAATAAAACTTTAATTTATTTCGTGCAAATGGCTTCCCTTTCTCGCGTTTAGTCGGGCCCTTGCCCCGCTACAATTTTACTTCCTGAAAAAATTCAAGACCACAATTCCTAAGAGTGAGAAGGTTTGGAGGACCTGTTACTATAGCACGATATACAAGTTCAGCACCTATGCCACTTACAGATGGATCCATCTCTTTAAACCTGCAAAACCGTCATCATAATTTGAGAAGGTTAACTCATTTGTTTATAGAAAAATAAATATTATTGCACGTCATTTTGAAAAAATAAATTCATGATAAAAATAAACAAATACGGACCAGAGACTACTTTTTCAATACAAAAAATTTGTAATTAACACAACCATTAATATAATATATTTATTTTTCAATTCATCACCCTTCTCTCTATTTTTCTGTTTGAGGGATGGGGTTGAGGAGGTGGGCACACCAATTGATAAAGAAGAAAAAATTAAGAGTAAAATGAAAAGGACTATCCACAAAAAATAGATAACAGCCAATGCCAGCTCCAGTGCCAAATTATGCTAACTACAAAGTTATATGTGCACTTCTCTTCCACCTAGGATCATTCACATAGTTAACAATGCCTATAATTTTCATGTAGCTAGGCAAAATAAGATAGATTTAATAGAAATGATGCTGGTTTAGTTTCAATCTATGCCAAGATAACAAACAAGAAGCAAGGAAAAACACGTGGAGGCAAGAATTTTTTAACCCCCTTGCGTGAATAGAAACATCACTAGCACGTACTGACCCAGATGACGGTGCACGAAGCTACTGAATCGTAGCCACATCCAAAAACTTAACATTGTCAAACAACTTTCCATACTATCAAGCATATAAAAAATGAAATATGCTGGCAAATCTGAGTAACTGATAGAAAAATTAAAATCAACGCCAGGAAACATTGAATAAGTAAAAAAAAAAACCCTAACATTAAAATATGATGATATTTCAAAACAAATAACAACCAAAGGAAGAATGTTTAATAGTATTCCATTTCAGGAATAGCAATTTCCGCCTTCAATTCAATAAACCAGAATGCTAAGAAAAATGCATAGTAGAATACTATTAAACTCACGGTAAAAACATTGAGTGCTCATTCTAAATCGCATTATACAACACGAATCATTTTCATCCAAAATTCTCACATAATTGGTGCACAGTAATCCAAATACTTAATGAAGAAGACGAATCAAAAAACAATTAACGATGCCGGACTCGTCTATGCACCAGCCATGGCGTTAAGCTAAAGAATACCGCCGGCCAACACGAGAAATAAACAGCAAATACCATATTCTTCTTTGGCTATTGTGATTATACGAGTCTCTCTCTGTTCTTTTTTGTGTTGACAGAAACTGAGATTCAGAGGGAGTGAGCAAAGAAAAGAAGAATAGATAGAAAAGAACAGAACATTAGATTGAGAGGGGGGAGGAAGGATAGGCAAATTTAGAAAGAGAGGATGCGGTGGATTCAGATGAATTGGGGATGTGACTTTAGAGAGAGAAAGTAATATATTATATATATAATTAAATAGACAAGCTTCCCTAATTTGGAGTAATTTTAAATTTGAAAATAAATAATATTCTTTTAAATTTGTGAGGGATAAATTATTTGTGAATTTCAAATATGAATAAGAATGAACAATTTTAACTTTTAGTATATCACGAAAAATTTGTATTCTATTTTTTTATAATCATGAAATATTTTTATTTTTCTATTTATAAGCGACCATTGTGGACCGTGTCTGATGGTAGTCTAAAATAGTGTTTTTAAAAAAGTTAAAATAAAATTTTCATTGATAATGAGAAAATTATAACTTAAACTGTTTGTGTTTTCAATTCAAAATTTTTTAACAAACTTTTAGCGAGCATCCAAAGTTTTTAGCAAGTTATTCAATTTTTTTGGAAACAAAACAAGGACAGACTGGGAGAGGTATGGAGGGATGGACATTCTCAAGAAGCTCTTAGGGGATTAGAGTCTTTTAGATTTTAGGGTTGTTATAGTTTTATGGGTCTTTAGGGTCTTACTGGTTTAGTGGTTTTTTGGGCTTAGGATTTTTATGGTCTTAATTTAGGAGTTTTAGTTTTTAGGTCTTAGGAGTTTAGGTGGTTTTAGGGGTTTTTAGGGTGTCTTTGGAGTTTAGGGTTTTTAGGGCTTGGGGGATTAGAGGTTTTTAGAGTCTTAGGGATTTTAGGAGTATTTAGGGTCTTAGAGGTCTTAGGTGTTCAGGGGTTTAGGATTTTTAGGGGTTTAGGGGATTTTATGATTTTAGGAGTTTTTAGGGTGTCTTACGGGTTTAGGGTCTTTAGAGTCTTAGGGGTTTAGGGAGTTTTAGGGTCTTAGGGATTTTGAGTTTTGGGGGATTTAGGGTCTAGGTTATTACGTTCTCTTAGGGTTTTTAAGGTATAGGATTTTTAGGGTTTAGAGTTTTAGGGTTTAAGCATAATAGTTCTTAGTGCTACAACTAAAATCATTCAATGTTTATTTCTCTACTTCAAACAGAGATATCCCGCTCCAGTTAACCTAAATCATATAGAGAACAAATACCATTAAGTACAACCGATTTTTTCCTTTTTCTGGTTGGGAAGGGGAATTGTGGGGAAAGGGAAGAGTAATAAATTGCCAGTAACATACAACTAGTTCCAGATTTGGTCAATAAATTTTGTAGGGATGATGCATGAAAATTTGTGGTAGCACATCTACTGTTAACGACATTCAATAAGATATCAGGAAATAATGACACAGAAAAAACATTTGGATAGAAAGCAGCAAACTATAATTAAATGAACAATTTGGACCTGAATTAAAGCTGAGAACCAACTTTAGGAACAACAAATTACAGAATTTGATGCACATGTAGGAGTAAAGCGAAAAGAAATACTTTACTCGAACAAGTTGGTCCTCGATTAGACACTGATAAATTAACTAAAATAGGGAAGCGCCCAACGAATTCTGGTATGAGTCCATAAGCAATAAGATCACTACTTTCAACCTGAAAATGGTATTCTCCAACTTTGACCACAGCAAACATACTACAACTTATATCCTGAAAAAGCCAATACATATGTCACAATCTATGGTCTTACAGATTCTAGCAAGGAAGATGCTACTGCAGCATTAGTTATTAATCCAGTTCTCATGTTAGCACGAACTGGAGCTCCAAAACCAATTGAAGAATCTTGCCGTCTGGCAGAAAACAAATGGAAAGTTCAAATTCAACACTCCAAACATGTAATTCAAGAGAAATTATTGACTAGTGAAGCCAAAGTAGTTCTCTGCTTATCTCTGAAGGAGAATTCAAAGAAAACCATCAACAGATAATTACTTTTCAGATAGGGTCTTTTCCAAATCAACAAAAGCTCCACCACAGATAAATAGGATGTCTTTTGTATCAATCTGCAGAGAAGATCCGAAGAATTCCATCACAAAAAATAAGAATATGGCAGGTGAAATTTCTTTTTAAACTGCGTCGAATTAGGTCTAGTGCCAGGTCAAAGATTGGCCAACATCAGATCCAATAATTCAAATCAATTCAATTGGGTTTAGGGTCTAGGGTCTAGGGTTTAGGGTCTAGGTTTTAGGGTTTAGGGTTTAGGGTTTAGGGTCTAGGGTTTAGGGTTTAGGGTATAGGGTTTAGGGTCTAGGGTTTAGGGTCTAGGTTATAGGGTTTAGGGTCTAGGGTTTAGGGTCTAGGGTTTAGGTTATAGGGTCTAGGGTCTAGGGTATAGGGGTTAGGGTATAGGGTATAGGGTATAGGGTATAGGGTATAGGGTATAGGGTCTAGGGTATAGGGTTTAGGGTTTAGGGTCTAGGGTTTAGGGTCTAGGGTTTAGGTTATAGGGTCTAGGGTTTAGGGTCTAGGTTATAGGGTTTAGGGTCTAGGTTTTAGGGTTTAGGGTTTAGGGTATAGGGTATAGGGTTTAGGGTATAGGGTCTAGGGTCTAGGGTCTAGGGTTTAGGGTCTAGGTTATAGGGTTTAGGGTCTAAGGTCTAGGGTTTACGGTCTAGGGTTTACGGTATAGGGTTTAGGGTCTAAGGTATAGGGTCTAGGGTTTAGGGTTTAGGGTTTAGGGTTTAGGGTATAGGGTTAAGGGTTTAGGGTCTAGGGTTTAGGGTCTAGGGTTTAGGATTTAGGGTCTAGGGTTTAGGTTATAGGGTTTAGGGTCTACGGTATAGGGTATAAGGTTTAGGGTCTAGGGTTTAGGGTTTAGGATCTAGGGTATAGGGTCTAGGGTCTAGGGTATGGGGTCTAGGGTTTAAAGTCTAGGGTCTAGGGTTTAGGGTATAGGGTATAGGGTTTAGGGTCAAAGATAGCATTAGGATTTATGGTTAAGCTTTAGGGTGTAGGGTTTATGGTTAGAGTTTAGGATCTGAGATTTCAGTTTTAGGGTTTAATGTTAGGGTTTAGGGTTAGGATTTAGAATTTAAGAGTAAATGAACCAAAAAAATTACCCTTCATAAGCATTCGTATATAAAATTCAATGTTTCAGTATATATAAATCCATAAATCATTATAGATCCAAAAATAGAAGCTGAAAATATAATTAACCATTGTACAACGGTCAAATGACCAAAGATCACCAAACAAAAGATCCGTATGGCATTCATTTATAATATAGTATTAGAAAAACACAAATATAAAAACTAAATATAATATTTTTAATATCCGAGACCACAATATCTAATATAATATGTGGCTAAGTGGGCCTTGAATGGTAATTGGCTCGCCTCAACTGCGTGTCTGGCTTCAACTTTCTCCACCAAGCCTTCTGTTTGCATGCCTTTTCGCATTTCCTACATTGTCTTCTCTCCTTCAACCTGCATTTTAATTATTCGAGCAGCCATAAAATGCACCCTATGTCATAAAAGCCATGTCAAAAAAGAAGCAAACACAACCCAAGTAAACCAACCGCAAATTCAAAATCAGGATCTAAAATACATGAACTGATTACAAATCAACAAAGTAAACCAAAATTGAAAACAAAGTAAATCAACAATCCGCAAATACAGCCAGAAAAGTAAAGAAATATCACAAATGGATCTAACAGATCTAAAACAAAAGAGAACAAAGGATAGCAAAACTCACTTGGTATCAGCCTATGCCTTGGATTTTCCTCCTTTCATGACGAAACCTGCCAGAAAACCACCAAAACCGGTGAGAATCGGCGGAAAATCATCCACAATCCGGCGCCGGCAATGGATTCAGCTTCAGCTTCATCCACCAAAACCTCCTGTTTCTTTTTTGCCTCAGCTTTCTCCACCAACCCTTCTCTTTGCATTTCCTTCATTCTCTTCTCTCCTTCAACCTGCATTTTCATTATTCCAGCAGCCATAAAAATGCACCCTTTCTCATAAAAGTCATGTTAAAAAAGAAGCAAACACAACCCATGTAAACCAACCGCAAATTCAAAATCAAGATCTAAATAATTCAAATCTGAAAAACTCGGCCGTTCGGAGCCAGTGCCCATAGGTCCGCAAAATTGCCCAAAGAAAATGAGGAGAGATTTCGAGACGGAGAAAGAGAATAGAGAGAGTGAGGGAGAATAAACAACTAAACTCAGTTCGTCGGAACAACGCCTGAACCGACAGAGAAGATTTGGGGAGAACCAGAGGAGGCGGCGCTTCTGCTCTCTTCTGATACTTAATGAAGAAAATTGCCGAAAGAAAATGAGCAGAGATTCGGAGACGGAGAAAGAGAATAGAGAGTGAAAGAGAATAAACAACTTACCTCAGTTCGTCGGAGCAGCGCCTGAACCGGCAGAGAAGATTTGGGGAGAACCAGAGGAGGCGGCACTTCTGCTCTCTTCTGATAGTTAATGTGAAGGCGCTTAGGGTTTTATTTGCTTTACTGGGGGTCATCCTTCTTTGTTTTTAATAAATTACTTATTGGTCCTTCTTTTGCTTAATCATACTTTAGAATTTTTTTATTTTCTTCATAGAATTATAGAAAGAATAAACAATACTTTTTAATTTTTTTTATGTAAATATAAATTGTACATATATATATAATCTGTATCGATTTTTTCTATCAATCAAATTCTTTTACCAAAATAAAAATCTTCTATAATCTGTATCGATTTTTTCTATCAATCAAATTCTTTTACCAAAATAAAAATCTTCATATATTAATTTTATTTTCTTTTCTATTTAATGACGATTTCTTCAAATTTAAAGTTTTAGTGTCTTTTTTAAGAAAAAGGAGTTATGCATTATTAAAATCAAAAGAAATAGTGTTTACTAAAAAGTTCAGTTTCGCATTTAAATTTTTAGTATTTTAGAATTTCATACAAAAAAATATATCGTTTAACCAAAAAAATAAAACATTAATTTATTTCGTGCCAAAAGGCTTCCCTTTCTCACGTTCTAATTCCTCTACTTTGACTTCAGATTCTCAGCCAAGCCCTTGCCCCGCTCCAATTTTACTTCTTGAAAAAATTCAACACCACCATTAAAAGCAAAGTAGGAAGGCCCATTACAAAAATCTAGTAACATATATTCCAAAAGTAATCACGAAGTCAATAAAGCTCTTAAACAAAGTGCACAACTTGACAAGACTCCATTATACTCCCAACCCCACCCCCCCTTCAGTCCATTCTCTCGTGTGTGTGATCGCATGTGCGTTAACTCTATAAAAAACGAGTTAATATCATAAACATAAGAGAGTAACCCAAAACTTAGAAAATCATCTCAACAATGTTAACGGAATTAACAAAGAGGACCTTCTTATTTCAAAGCAACAATCAAAACTGCATTACTTCAAAAGAAAATGATACTCACAGCATAACATCAATATCAAACAAAACCAAAATGTAATGCATGGTTGAACCTTCCAAACCAGAAAACATATTACATTGGGCTTCTCTTCTTCCTTCTTCTGTGATTTCCATAAATGATCTTCTCACATGCGTTTACCTGGAACACCAGACAAATAAGAATAAGGACATGCACATTTCCAATAAAGATTCGCAAGAGTGAGAAGGTTTGGAGGACCTGTCAGCACCTCGGCCACTTACAAATGAATCCGTCTCTTTAAACCTGCAAAACCGTCATCATAGTTTGAGAAGGTTAACTCAAATTTGTTTATAGAAAAATCAATATTATTGCATGTCATTTTGAAAAAATAAATTCTTGACAAAAATTAACAAATATGGACCAAAGACTACTTTTTTCAATACAAAAAAAATATAATTAATACGACCATTAATATAATATATTTGTTTTTTCAATTCAGCATCCTTCTCTCTATCTTTCTGTTCGGGGGATGGGGTTGAGGAGGGGGACGCACCAACTGATAAAGAAGAAAAAATTAAGAGCAATATGAAAATGACTATCCAAAAAAACTAGATAACAGTTTAGCAAGAGAGACCGTGGATCAGAAAAGATTAGGTACTCCCAATTCTTGTCTGCCAGATTAGCGTACAGCACCAGTGCCAAATTATGCTAACTACAAAGTTTCTGAACTATATGTGCACTTGTCTTCCATCTAGGTTCTTTCACATACTTAACAATGCTTATAATTTTCATGTAGCTAGGCAAAATAAGATAGATTTAATAGAAATGGATGCTGGTTTACTTTCAATCTATGACAAGATAACAAACAAGAAAATAAAGGATGGATTCACAATGCATGTTTCATCATTAGGAACTCAGTGTGGTCAATCCATATAAAATCATATCCCAGAATATACATATTAAAACTTCTAATATACACCTAAAGTACTCTAAAACACTCCCTCCTTCCCCTCCGTCCATTACCTCCAAGCATGACAAGCACGGACAGGGACAAAGATTCAAATTCAAAGCAGAATGAGGGCTGGATTTGGCTGTCAGATGAAAATAGGAGCAAGGGAAAACACGTGGAGGTAAGAATTTTTTAACTCCTTTGCGCGAATAGAAACATCGCTAGTAAGTATTAACCCAGATGATTGTGCACGAAGCTACTGAATCATAGCCACAGCAAAAACTCAACATTGTCAAAAACCTTTCCAGAGTATCAAGCACATGAAAATGAAATATGCAAGCAAATTAAAATCAACAACCAGAACAGTGAAATGATGAATAAGTAAAAAAAATAAAAGAATTATTAATAGTATTCCATTTCAGGAAGAGCAATTTCCGCCTTCATTTCAACAAACCAGAATGCTAAGAAAAATGCATAGCAGAATACTATTAAGCTACTCTGAACAGTGCACCACAAACTCACGATAACAATACAGAATTCTCATTCTAAATCACAATATACAACACGAATCATTTTCAGCCGGAAATCTCATATAATTGGTGCACAGTAATCGAAATACTTACGGAAGAAGACGAATCCAAAAACAATCAACGATGCCGGCCTCGTCCATGCACCAGCCATGGCGTTAAGCTAAAAAATACCATCGGCCAACAAAAGAAATAAACATCAAATACCAGTTTTCTTCTTTGGCTATTGTTAGTCTCTCTCTTTCTTTTCTGTGTTGACAGAAATTGAGATTAAGAGGGAGAGAGGAACGGAAAAGAAGAATAGATAGAAAATAACAGAGGGGAAGAAGGACACGCAGAGTTTAGAGAGAGAGGATCGGCAGATTTACAGGAAGGATGACAGATTTATGGAGAGGGATGTGGATTTAGAGAGAGAAAGTGATATATTATATATATATAATTAAATAGACAATCTTTCCTAAATTGGATTAATTTTAAATTTTAAAAGAAATAATATATTTTAAAATTTGTGAGGGCTAAATTATTTGTGAATTTCAAATATGAATAAGAATGAACAATTTTAACTTTTTAATTTATCACGATAATTTTTTTTTTAATAATCATGAACTATTTTTATTTTTCTATTTATAAACAACTATTATGGACCGTGTTTGATGGTTGTTTATTGTCTTCCCCTTCTACATTAATTTACCAATTTAACCACAGAAATTTATGCAATAATGCACATTGAAACTTCTTTATTTCTCGAGCTAAATTACCATAATCCTAAACAAACTTTCTTTTTTTTTTTTTTTCATTTTTCAATCTCCGATTTACATAGGCATGTTATGATTTTCTTTAGAAATTTACATTATATTGTAAATTAAAATTACAATGTGTATACATGAGCAAAATATTGACAACGAGGGGCAACTTGATAATAAAGCCTCCCTCCCTGTCAAATGAGAGATTTTGACTTCGAGGGGGCTTATGCCATATTTTCAATGTCGTGCTCCCAGCCTAAAATAGTGTTTTTTAAAAAAATTAAAATAAAATTTTCATCCATAATGAGAAAATTATAACTTAGACTATTTGTGTTTTCAATTCAAAATTTTTATCAAATTTTTAGTGGGCATCCAAATTTTTTAGCACGTTAATTTTTTTGAAAAATAAAACAAGGAGAGATTGGGAGAGGTATGGATGGATTAGGGACGGACATTCACAGAAAAAGGAAAGGGGGAAGGAGAGGGATTGAGAAGGATAAATTAAAATTTGTTCCCTCTAAACACGAACTTGTCTAAATTCAGTTCATTCATTTGCAAACTTCTATAAAGAGTCCCTCAAATTGTTAAAATAGTTCCAATCAAGGACTTTTGTTACCTTTCATACATTTGATTTTTAAATACATCAATAAAATTATAAATAAACAACAAAATGTTGATATATTAACTTAATTTTCTTTTGTATCTAATGATGATTTCTTCAAATGTGAAGCTTTAATGTTTTTTTGAAAGAAAAATAAGTTATGTATGATTAAAATCAAAAGAAATAGCGTGAGCCAAACAAATTAGGATTTTTTAGTGTCTTAGGGATTTGGGGGTTTTAGGGGTTTTAAGGGTCTTAGGGATTTATGACTTTTAAGGGATTTAGGGGTTATAACTCCTCCTGTTTGCTTGTTTTACCCTTTGGGCACATTTTATACAAATTTAAGAATATGCAAATTATTAATGCTACATGCTCATTGCCCTCGATGATGCTTCTGATTCACTTCCACCACCTCTGTTTCAGTTCTGACGTCATTTTCCTACCCACATATAATGTAAGCATGCATTAGTCAGTAAGGTTCACATTAAGAAGCTGCTATAAAATAATTTTACATTGCTCGTACCACTTGATCTTTTAACTTGGTCTCTTCAAGGTAACGCTCTAAAGCCCCATTTCCACAGAGTATTTTCCCGCCACATCCAGGTGCACTTGTTGTGCCTACTGAATCTTCATCTACAACTACGGCGTCTATTTTGTCATTTCCTCTCTTAGTATCTGGAATCTAATAAACACAGGCAACGATTTCAGTATAGCCAAATGCACGATAAAATGGTTTTAAGAATGTTACAAGCATACTGGGCATCATTCCAAATGAATGATAACAATTGATGATTTGATCCATGTTTTACCTCATACATAGCGTCGATTAGGATGCTCTCCCAGAATGGCTCTTAAACCCCCAGCGCTGAGTATTTTTAGCCATCGCCTTTTTAGCAATCAACCTTAATGCTTTCTCTGTAAAATGTAACTTAACTCGTTCACAACTATCAAAATGTGAGTGTAAAATGTGTGTGCTTGTCAAATTGAAGGAACGTATGGGGAAAGAAAGATCCAGGTTTTGAAGTGAAGCTTCCTTACATTGTTTATGCTAAACATTTTCTTATACTGCTTCCCAAGTGCATTTTTCGGTTCCATGAGGACCTAGAGAAATGCACGAAATCATTATCCACCACCAAAAGATTTAAGAACGAAATGGAAAACCAGGCTTTCATTATCCACCCCCAAAAAATTTAAGAACAAAATGGAAAACCATGCTTTCTGAGTGACTCGCATCTCAAATTTCTTAAAGACCAACACAGGAGCACCAAAAACATCACCTCTTTTTTAAGAAAGCCAAAAGCAACCCAGAATAGAAATTTGGACCTGCTTTCTTAATCAATCTTGTGAGCCGAAGATCATATCAATTAGGAACGCTCCTTAAATGGGATAGTACAGAAAGAGTGAAAAAAAAATGATTTTTCTATTTGCTTCACCTCCCGATCACAATGCTAAACTAGGTATGCAAAAGGTTCTATGATAACCTAAATCATATAGAGAACAAATGCCATTAAGTACAACCGATTTTTTTCCTTTTTACGGTGGGGGGAGGGGAATTGTGGGGAAAGGGAGGAGTAATAAATTGCCAGTAACATACAACTAGTTCCAGATTTGGTCAATAAATTTTGTAGGGATGATACATGAAAATTTGTGGTAGCACATCTACTGTTAACGACATTCAATAAGAGATCAGGAAATAATGACACGAAAAAAACATTTGGATAGAAAGCGACAAACTATAATTAAGCTGAACAATTTGGACTCGAATTAAAGATGAGAACCAACTTTGGTAACAACAAATTATAGAATTTGATGCACATGTAGAGTAAAGCGAAAGAAATAATTTACTGAACAAGTTGGTCCTCGATTAGACTCGATAAATTAACTAAAATAGGGAAGCGCCCAACGAATTGCAGTATGAGTCCATAAGCAATAAGATCACTACTTTCAACCCGAAAAGGGTATTCTCCAACTTTGACCACAACAAACATACTACAACTTATATCCCGAAAAAAAGCCAATACTAGATCCTAGATATGTCACAATCTATGGTCTTACTGATTCTAGCAAGGAAGATGCTACTGCGGCATTAGTTATTAATCCGGATCTCATGTTAGCACGAAATGGAGCTCCAAAACCAATTGAAGAATCTTGCTAGTCCAGCGGGAAAACAAATGGAAAGTTCAAATTCAACACTCCAAACATGTAATTCAAGAGAAATTATTGACCAGTGAAGCCAAAGTAGTTCTCTGCTTATCCCTGAAGGAGAGTTCAAAGAAAACCATCAACAGATAATTACTTTTCAGATATGGTCTTTTCCAGATCAACAAAAGCTCCACCATAAATAAATAGGATGTCTTTTGTATCAATCTGCAGAGAAGATCCGAAGAATTCCACCACAAAAAATAAGAATATGGCAGGTGAAATTTCTTTTTAAACTGCGTAGAATTAGGTCTAGTGCCAGGTCAAAGATTGGCCAGCATCAGATCCAATAATTCAAATCAATTCAATTGGGTTTAGGTTCTAGTGTCTGGGGTCTAGGGTTTAGGGTATAGGGTCTAGGGTTAAGGGTTTAGGGTTTAGGGTTAAGGGTCTAGGGTCTAGGGTTTAGGGTATAAGGTTTAGGGTCTAGGGTCTAGGGTTTAGGGTTTAGGGTTTAGGGTATAGGGTATAGGGTCTAGGGTTTAGGTTATAGGGTATAGGGTCTAGGGTTTAGGGTTTAGGGTCTAGGGTCTAGGGTCTAGGGTTTAGGTTAGAGGGTTTAGGGTATAGGGTTAAGGATCTAGGGTCTAGGGTTTAGGGTTTAGGGTAGGGTACAGTGTCTAGGGTTTAGGGTATAGAGTCTAGGGTATAGGTTTTAGGGTTTAAGGTCTAGGGTTTAGGGTTTAGGGTATAGGGTCTAGGGTTTAGGGTTTAGGGTATAGGGTATAGGGTCTAGGGTCTAGGGTCTAGGGTTTAGGTTGTAGGGTTTAGGGTCCAGGGTATAGGTCTAGGGTTTAGGGTCTAGGTTTAGGGTTTAGGGTCTAGGGTCTAGGGTTTAGGGTTTAGGGTAGGGTACAGTGTCTAAGGTTTAGGGTATAGAGTCTAGGGTATTAGTTTTAGGGTTTAGGGTCTAGGGCTTAGGGTATAGGGTCTAGGGTCTAGGATCTAGGGTTTAGGGTTTAGGGTTTAGGGTCTAGGGTTTAGGGTTTAGGGTCTGAGATTTCAGTTTTAGTGTCTAGGGTATAGGGTTTAGGATTTAGGGTCTAGGGTTTAGGGTTTAGGGTCTAGGGTTTAGGGTCTAGGGTATAGGTCTAGGGTTTAGGGTTAAGCTTTAGGGTTTAGGGTCTAGGGTATAGGGTTTAGGGTTAGGGTAGGGTACAGTGTCTAAGGTTTAGGGTATAGAGTCTAGGGTATTAGTTTTAGGGTATAGGGTCTAGGGTTTAGGGTCTAGGGTTTAGGGTTTAGGGTCTAGGGTCTAGGGTCTAGGGTCTAGGGTCTAGGGTATAGGGTATAGGGTCTAGGGTTTAGGGTTTAGGGTTTAGGGTCTAGGGTATAGGGTCTAGGGTCTAGGGTTTAGGGTATAGGGTTTAGGTTATAGGGTATAGGTCTAGGGTTTAGGGTTAAGCTTTAGGGTTTAGAGTCTAGGGTATAGGTCTAGATTCTAGGGTCTAGGATTTAGGGTTTAGGGTAGGGTACAATGTCTAGGGTTTAGGGTATAGGGTATAGGGTCTAGGGTTTAGGGTATAGGGTATAGGGTCTAGGGTTTAGGGTATAGGGTATAGGGTCTAGGGTTTAGGGTTTAGGGTCTAGGGTCTAAAGCCTAGGGTATAAGGTCTAGGGTATAGGTTTTAGGGTCTAGGGTTTAGGGTCTAGGGTATAGGGTTTAGAGTTTAGGATTTAGGGTTTATGGTATAGGGTCTAGGGTTTAGAATTTTAGAGTAAATGAACAAAAAAAATTACCGTTCATAAGGATTCGTAAATAAAGTTCAATGTTTTAGTATATATAAATCTATAAATCATTATAGATCCAAAAATAGAAACTGAAAATATAATTAACCATTGTACAACGGTCAAATGACCAAAGATCACCAAGCAAAAGATCCGTATGGCATTCATTTATAATAGGATTAGAAAAACACAAATATAAAAACTAAATATAATATTTTTAATATCCGAGACCACAATATCTAATATTATGTGGCTGAGTGGGCCTTGAATGGTAATTGCCTCGCCTCAACTGCATGTCTGGCTTCAACTTTCTCCACCAAGCCTTCTGTTTGCATGCCTTCAACCCGATACCCTATACCCTAGACCCTAAACCCTAAAAGCCCGCAACCCGAGCACGGGGCCCGGGCCCGGAGCCTGAAATCCAAAACAATTGTTGGGCGTAGTCTTCGACCCAATCGTAAGCCAAAACTACATGCCCAATCTAAAGATCCAAACTTGGGCCTAACTTAAGCCCCAAACTAATAACAAAATCAGCAGCAGCATCTTGAAAGAGGAAATTTATCATGAAAATTGTCCAAAAATTTCAGATGAAACTTGAGAGGGGGGAATTCATCATGAGATTCACCCCAAAAAAAACAAAAAATCAAAAGATGCAAAGGGGGGAAATTCATCATGAAATTGCCAACCAAAAAAAAAAAAAATCAAACATGTGCAAGGAGAAGAGAGTAGGAGAAGAGCAAAAGGTCAACCAATCTTTTCTGCTTCAGCTTTCTCCACCAACCCTTCTGTTTGCATTTCCTTCATTGTCTTCTCCTCTCCAACCTGCATTTTAATTTTCATCTCTAGCGTCCGTCAACTGCTTTCAAGTACTCTTCAATGCCGCCCTCCTGCACATGTGGAACATTTTCTTAAACTACTAAAATATTAATGTCACAGAATTTCTCACAGACAAAACTCAAAAGCTAAAACCAACAACACTCATGGAAAATCATCTCCGTTCACAAAAATGTTGCTACCAAAAGGTAAAATCCCTGGCCTATAGGCCCCCACCAAACTGCCCCCACCATACTGGGTATGCCTTGCAAATAATGTACAAAATAATGTCATTTCAAGAAAAAGGAATTAAACACTTCTCATCAACAACTCAGGAATGCACAAGGAAATCAACAAATTAACATTGAAAATTCCTAAAGTACCACTTATACATCCTAAACACGGTACCACTTTTACATCTTAAAAGAGTCGGAATCTATATATTTTACTGTGTACTTCTGCTCCCAAACCTTTTGGCCTCATTATCAAAATTGAATCATTTACTTCTTGTTCAATTCCATTTTTCTTTTTCGAATATATGTCCTCGTACTAATTTTGTAATTATTATTATTTTTGGTCTTTAATTGTAGAAAAGGTTCTATACCAACTTGATTTTCAGCAACAACTACTTTTACTATGTTTTCGGGGTTCAAGAAAGTAAAGCATCAGTTTTACAATATTACTAATGATAAAACTCAGTTACAAGAACAAATAATCCGTTGCTAACCCCTAATCTAATAGTTTCCCTCTCTTTGGAAAGGGAGGAAAAAGTAGGAAAATAATTAACAAACTAAACAAAGCTTACCAGAGCATCAAGCACATAAAAATCAAATATGCAGGAAAATCTGAGTAATCCATAGAAAAATAATTTTTTCCAATAAACAACTAACAACAACATCGGTAAATGATGAATAACTAAAAAAAACCCTCACATTAAAAAATTATTGAAATTTTAAAAAAAATAACAACCGAACCATTTCAAGAATAGCAATTTCCACCTTCATTTCAACAAACCAGAATGTTAACAAAAATGCATAGCAGAATGGTATTAAGCTATACTTTCAACAGTGCACCACAAACTCACGATAACACAAATTCTCCTTCTAAATCCCATTATACAACACGAAGCATTTTTCAGTAGACAAATCGATTTTGGAGAAACATCATAACTTCATACCAAAAGCCAAAATCTCTCACCACTGGGCCACAGATAATGTCAACAAAATAATGTCAGGGAATACACTCAGGCGAAATCCCACATGAAAACCGAAAAAAATAAGTGCAACTTCAAAAGGGAAGTATTTCATCATGAAAACTGCCAAAAAAATCCACAGAAGCAACTTCAAAGGGGGAAATTCATAGACAGAAGAAAGAAACACAGTTAATTCAAAATTTTCTTTAAAAATTACAAAAATTCTTACCGATTTCATCTCAACTCTGAACCTCACGATATTCGAAAGTTCGCAACTACTACCGCTCATGTTTTTCCTTCTAAGGTCTGCAAAAATTTACAAAAGAAAATAAGGAGAGATTCGAAGATGGAGAAAGAGAATAGAGCGTTTAGGGAGAATAAACAGCTTACCTGAGTCTAGTAGAACCAGCATTGGAGTCACGGAGAAAAGATCTCGCCGGACTGAGAGACTTGTACGGGAGGCGGCGGCGGCGCCTCTTCTGGCGTACATACAAAACTGAAAAGGAGTCTTTAGGGTTTTATTTCGTGTACTGGGGCCGAGGTATTTATTCATAGGTCCTTATTTTTAATAAATTACTCATAGGTCCTTCTTCTTTTGCTAAATCATAGTTAAGGATTTTGTTCCCTCTACATTCAATTATAGAAAGAATAAGTATACTTTTTAATTTTTTTAATGTGAAAATATATTCTACATATATATCCCTAATTTTAGTATTTTTAACTTTAGAAAAATATAGAGTTTAAGATTCTTGCAACTTGAAAGGGAACAAGAATTTTATCATGAAAATTGCCAAGCCTTCAAGATGACCTCGTGCCATCTACATTACAGATAACATAATTAGTTTCAGAATTAAAAAAAAAAAATTGCACATCAATTTGGAAAAAAAAAGTCATGGTAAAAATTACCATAAACCATTCACGAAAACATACAAACCAAACACTCGATTTTTCAAAGATGATGAGCCCTCAGATTTTTAGGCGATAGGAATTCTCGTATGGTTAAACCACTTCAATTACCACTTCAACTACAACAGGACAACAAACATATCAATTCAGAACTATCAAGTACAGCTTCTCCAAAGCAACTATAAAAGAAATAGCGTATACAAAAAAAAATTTAGTTTCGTATTTAAAATTTTAATGTTCTAGAATTTCATACCACTCCATTTGGACTGCGAACTCATTAAGGCTGACCTGGCAAGTTGAAACGTGACCTCCGGTACGGTATGCCATCCCTAAGCAATTTGTTATTGAATTTGAAAATGACAAAATAAATTGACATATGAACTAAGTACTAGAATCAGTATATTATCATTACACTAGAGAGTTCAATAACCTCACATATACTCAAATGTCATCTAGTCTTGTCCTAAATTAATAAATAATCTTAAATTCAACCCAAAAAATAAATAATAATAATAATAAGGGATGAAGTGGACTAGAACAATTTTCTATTTTTGCTGAGTGGAACCAATTTTTTTTTTTTAATGAGAAACCAATAATAATAATAATACCACCACCACACCTTCTGTACATAGATGTGCAAACTCACAGAAAAAATAAATTTAAAATTTTCTAAAAGAATGGCGAATCTCATCCAAGAATGGCAATTTCCTATCAGCGCTTACTAATCTTCTGGTCTCTAGTCTGCTGCTGCTCCTATTGCTACTCAGTTTTCTTTGGTTTTCGCTTCAGCTTTGATATCATTTGGTATATATGATGCCCAATAAAGAGGCAATAGAGTGCATGCTGCCTGTATCAGAAGACCCCTCTGCAAGCCTGAGAAGTCATTTCCGGTCACCTTTACGTACGAAGCAAGAGCAACTCCAAGATAGCCGCTCACTATCATTGCAAGGGCGACAGAAGACATGAGAAATGCCATTAGAGAACCTTCACATCCCGGTGGACAAAGCTGAGCCATTATTACGGTGAAGGGAAGGATCTTGAAGAAGCATAGTATTTCCAGTACACCAGACAAAACCATCACATACACACAGTCTGGGATCCCCATTGATCTATATATACCTTCCACAAACAAGATATCTGATATCATGAGGACAGCCATAGCAACCTGGATTGATGAGATCAATTTCCTAGGTGAAATTGATTTGAAGTTCTTCTCATACATAACACCCCAGAGCAACATAGCTGCCTGGCCAATTACCTTAGATATCCCCAACAGTGATGATTCGATCTTTAAATGTTCTGTCTGATAGTAGAACATTGTGCCCGTAAGGGCAGGAATTGTGGCATAAGATGCTGCAAACCAACCTATTGAGTATGAGATCTCAGGTTTCTGCAATGCTGCAAGCAATTCTGCTAGTTGTTTTCTAATCCCTAAACTAGATGTATTCTTGGGAAGATCTAAAGCTTTTTCATGAATGAATACTGTTATTAGGAACTGTATGGTGACAATAATCCCAAAAACCAAGAATATCAACTGAGGGGAAAATTTATCGATAGCCACGCCACCTACTAGGTTTCCCACAACTCCACCTATGGCAGTTGCCATCCAAACAAACGACTGTAGCTTACCCGATGAAGACGGTTTTGAATCCTTAGAAGAGGGAACAAGCTGCCTACTTGTCTCGGCAACAATGGCATCATTTGCAACCTCCACCACTGAAGCACCCAAGTTGCTCAGAAGGAGAAAAAAGGTCACTGTGAAGAATGAGATACTTGATGCAGGAAGAAATGCGAGAGCAAACCACGAGATAGCTTGCAAAAAGGCTGCACACAGTGAGCACACAGGAAAAGAAGTCATTGAAAATATCTAAATAAACTAAAAAAAGGGCTTTATTTGTGACTTCTGCCATTTTTATCCCTGGAATTGATGCCAGAACAGCACTCACAACCCCATTAAGGTTTATGAAACATTCCTAATGCAACCATATTTCCACCATTGCGAAGTGGCAATATTCACTATCAGAAATGGATTTCAATTTCCATGTACTAATTAACATAGATGAACCTCAAAACAATTTAAGCTGGAATTTTCTGACGAGAGCCCCTTCACACTTTCATTCTCAGCCATAAAACGAAAAAAGTTATCTTAGAGCATTCATTTTAATTCTAAAGAAACATAATTGGTTTAAGTTACCTAGTTTTTAACCATGGCTTAACCTCTTCTCCCAGGCAATGCGGTAAATATCTAGGTCTACTTTGTCAAAAGAACAGTGATTTTTTTTATAAAGCCCTTTTCATAATCATCATAAAACTACAATGAAAAGATGGGTCCTGCATTTTAACAAATGTTGAGATGAAAAATACTCGTGGAACGAATTAAGTGTTCTCTCTCAAAATAGAAACTTGTGAATTAGTCATCATCAAGTGAAGCATCTAAGAAAAGGTTTATAAAAAATTAACAGCTTGAGAATGTAAAAGGCCTCACATAAAGACCAGAGTAAGACTAGACGCGACAAAAAGCATAAGATCCAATAATTAAGATCCAAGATCCCCAGGCCAGATGGGCCAGACTTGAGCTAAGCTTCTCAGGGACTAATAATCAGGCAGAAGACCCAAAGAAAAAAAAAAGAAAAAAGACTAATGATCAGTCATGAAAATGTCAAATAATATGAAAGATATTATATATTTAACCTTCACATTCCTCCTTTTAGCTAACAGGAAATGCAAACGTTAACAAATTCTGCTCCCTTAGCAAATGAAACATTTAGAAACAGAGTAGAACTTAGAGAAGAAAGTGAAAAGGATACACAAATACTTCAAGATCGACCAAGATGGTTAGATACCTAATGGATCAAATTCCTGGAGACTTCATATTGCAAAGCAGATAACTTTCTAAAGAAGAGATCCCAAAACAAGAACGTACTATGTATTTCCTTGCAATTGTGCTTGCTTTTCTAATAGTAGTGAACATTAGCGAGAAATCCACCGAATTCTCAATGCTACCTTTATCTTCCATGTATAAATAGGTTTTAAGAGTGAAGCTGATCACATTAGAAAAAAATTCAATCATGCCGTTGATGTAAGGCCATCTTCAGGGGCCTTATACAGCAAGGCAAATCTATACATAATTCATCTTCAGCCTTCTTCGATTTTCCTTTTTCATATTTTCATTTCTGAACTATACCAGTATGTAAAAACAGGTAACATAACACAAGATCAAATACAAACAGATTAATAGCCACTATATCACAATCAATTCCACCAAAAAATAATTTAAAAAAATACACAGAATCAATACAAAAGAAAATTCAAATTTAGGCTTTGGTTACTTTTCCTAAGACTTGGCATTTGTTTATCATTACAAATTCAACCAATTTTCAAAGCCACTGTGGCATACAAAAGAATTAAAAGTTAAATAACCAATAAGCAGAGGAGAACAAAATCCCAGCAAGTATATTATATATATACCTCCAACGGCAATGTAGGGAATGCGATGCTGGCCGAATATATAATACGAATCTGAAAGAATCCCATAAAAGGGCTTTGCAACCATTGGCAAATTAGCAGAATTCTGAAGCATCTGTAATGAAGAAGGATCCAATTTCAGCCCATCCTTCAAGAAAAAATTCACTCCCAACCAAGGAAAACACCTCAATCCCTGAACCCAAAAACCAAATCCCAACAACAATTTCCTAATTTTCTCACTCCTACGACCATTACTACTTTCTACATCAGTCCCGTTATTAGAACTATCTCTAAAATTCCCCCTACCCCTCCTTCTCCTACCTTTTCCGTCCCCATATTCGTACGAAGAAACCATTTTTTCCCCTTACACAGACAATTCTCCTGATTTCTGGGACTTGGATCTATCTATATCATTTTTTTCCTGTGTTTCTTCCGATCCAAATCAATGGGAAAAAGCAACCGTGGAATATGCAAAGTATATCCGTAGTTCAAAAGTTTGGGAAAATAAGATGCCTGGTTGTTGAAGGAAGCAAAGAATGGGGAGTATTGAACAAGAGAAGAAGAAGATGAAGAAGAATGGGCCGTTGGAATAAAGTTAAAAACTGAAAAAGGAACCGGTGATTGATTAGTCAGATATCTGTACTAGTATCGTGGCAGGGAACCAGAATGGGGATGGATGTGGCCACCGTTTTCGAGGAATAAAAATGACTGGAAGATCCGAGGTGGGGATTCGGAAACTTTCTAGACTCAGAGGAACGTGGCAGCGTTATTATATTTTTCATTCTTTTTATTCCCTTCCGAAGAAATTACAATATTATTTGCGATCTCAAAACAAATATTATAAATTTAGTAAAGAATGTTAGAAATAATAAAGAAAAAACGATAATAATCTAATGGAAATAGATATAAATTAGAAAACATCTAGCACGATGAGTTAAGGTTTGACCAATAATTCTGCAATATATTAAATTATAAATTATAACAACTTTAACAAAACTTATAAATAATCGCCAAGAGAAAAGTAATCTTAAACACTCTTTCATCCTTGTTAGAGGCTTTGTCATTTCATTAATGTTGGAACTGTGATGAATTGTCTTAAATATAAAAAAAAAAAAGAAATTCGATATTTTCTTTCAATGTCTTTCAGAAGATAAAAAATATTTTGCACTTAACAAGGCTAGTTTCCATCTAAACCTCAAAATGCCACATTCATATAAATCAAAGTTTCATAACATAAAATTTGATTGTTTTTTAGAATTACAAAAATTTCTTTAGATCATGAATATATTTTTTTTTTCCTGAAAGATCATGAATAACAACAAATTTCTTTTGATAGGAAACAATAACGGTACATATTTAGAATATCACTATTTTTATCCAAACCAAACAAAATAAGCTAATCTCACTAAGAAATATATATCATCCACCCTATCACTATTATATACAGTGTTATCAACTAAAAAATTTAAATAATTAACAAAATTTAATAATAGTTCGCCATAATAAGAGTAGTTATATGCTATCTATCACTTTAAACGTATCCTGCAAAAAAGAATAAAAAATTCAAACCTTGAAATTTTAATAATATCTTGAAATTAACTCACTCGATACTCAAATATCTACAACGAAAGCCAAAATTTTTGTTTTACTTAATAAATAAATAGAAATTTAAACATTTTATTAAGTGGTGTGAAGCATCAGCTTATTCAAGCATTCACTTTGCAGTTTTTTATAAGATTTCTATGATACCTATCATTTTATCATGTGATTTTTGATTGAATCAAATATATAGAAATTCTACTTCCCAAAACTCACAAACAACAATTGAATAAATCAGTTTACATTCTTCTCTTTTCTCCTATTCTCCTCTTCTCTTCTTTTCCCTTGTTTTCTCTCCCCTCCTAAACTCTAGACTTAAATTATTAAAAGAAGTGCATTAAAAAATATATAATAAAATGAGTAGAGTGCTATAATTCCTACACCCTCTAAAAAGACAATTTAACCATGTCTCGGTTTCCCTTTCATTTTAAATCTCTCCTCTCTTATAAACAATGCACGATCAAACCCAAAGTCATTGATACAGCCCAAATCCAATCAATGCATAATGCCGTATTACATTATATCACGCACGATCATATGTAGTATGTTCCAAATATGATTTACTTCACTAAAAGAAACTAGTGTCATGTCTTGCTGTTTGCGAGGCTGAAACCATGTCCGACTGTAATTCAATGTCTGCAATTTTTTTTCCTGGAAAATTCAATGTCTGCAACTCAAATCATACTTAAGAGGGTATGAATTACCTAATCCAGAGTACAAATTTTACAGTCCCCACATGCAAATTTCTTTGTAGAAAAAAGGGCTCATGGCAATTGTTATAACTTAAGCAACTGTATTCAACCATGCCATAGTTCAAGTTATAGAATTGCTTTAGGATGATCCCAAAAAAATTAATAAATAAATAAAATAAAATAAAACAACAACAACAACAACATAGCATTAGATGTGTTTGACAAAAAAAAAAAAAAAACATAGCATTAGATGTGACTCCATTTAGAAGTAGCACAATCTAATTGAAACACAAATCCTTCATTTTTCAATTATCCGAAAGCAGAAGTGAAACCTAGGCATTATCCTTCATGGCAATTGCATCAAGTGATTCCCGGCAAAGAAGCAATATATGCATTCTCAAGAAGACAACTTGGTCTAAAACATTCGACTTGTTGAAGACATGCATATCTTATTGTAACATCATATACCCTATAGAGTCACCATTGTTCAAATTTCTGTAATCATGACCTATACTCTATCATCAAATACAGCCAGCGTTTGAGCAACCGGAAACCAACTCTTCTGTAGTTCCACAGGGATGTATATCCGATTAAACCAACAGCCAGTAATATGAAAATAAAGAATACCTCACGTTGCCTGCGAGGTCCCTTGTGCTTTTCCTGCTTCCGCATTTTCTTCTTCAGTTTGACTGCCTAATTTCACAATATCTTCCACAAGGATTTTTCCTTCTGTCAAGAGCGAAGATAACGAAATAAAACATTAGGGGTGAATTTTATGTGGAACTCGCTATAAGGATCCAGTAGCGTTATGATTTATGAGAAAGAAATTGCATCAACCACTGGAGAGAATGGTCAAGCTTCTCTTTAACATTAGCAGCAGGGTTGACTAGATTATATAGCTTCCTTAAGTGTTTGTTAATATCTAGAGCCACCAAAGTCCATTTGGTATCTTAAAAGGGGAAAAAATATACACGGCTCAACTTGTTCTTGCAGAGAATTTCTGATGTGCATTTAGTGATTTGACAATACGTCTCCGCCTTTTTTTTTTTTTCTCTTTTTTAATGCTTGTTCAGTTGGAGGTGGGAATAATGGTATTGCAAGGATAACAATAGAATCTAATTTGTATGAAGGGAACATAAGACTTTAACAGGCTTCATGCCATTTTGATTTTTCAAACACCGCCTTCCTTTCCTAAAATAAATTTATTTTCCATATAAAGTTCCATAAGGTCCTAAAATTAAGGGATATCATTCCCTCACACCAGTCTCACCACCAACCTCTATGATTAGGAAGAATATAGGATGATAACTTGTAATATGGTCAAACATTGTCCTCAATTTTCATACGAAGTCATTTTTTACCATTCATTCAGGACACAGGGAGTATAATTTGAAGAAAATGTGAGATCAAAATCACAAATGCAGGTCACAAGATCAATGCAAGTCCTCAAAAGGTGAAAATTCGAAGAAGGATGTTATGTAACCCATATTCCCTACTGACCTTTATCTTTGGAAAGCTTGCTGATAAGTTCTTCAATGCCTTCTTTGCCCAAGGTGTCTTTGAGGTACATGGCTGCAGATGCTACTTCCTCAGGTGTCACTTTGCCATCATAATCTCTGAACATTAATGCCAAATATCAATCAGATAGGAGGTCCAAGTTGAATAAAGCACGATGAATTACAAAACCAGCATAAGAACAAATTCTTTAAATAAGAAAAAAGGCTTCCATTTTTAGCTCAAGAAGATCAGTATTTGCCAGTACCCACGAGGAGTTGTTATATATATATATATATATATATTTTGGTAAAAAATACCCAAGATAAGATGCATATGTCGGAAAATTAACAAACAGCAGACCATGCAATATGCAGAGAGCAGTTACAAACAAGGAAACTGCTCCTCAGAATGGCAGAAGTGGTATCCTTTCACCTCTTGCATGAGTCATTCACAATAGCACAAAGAAAATCGTGCAAAACAAAGCCCTTTTAAGGGGCCTAGAGATGTTAATATCTTCCTTCTTAAAAACTTGTTGAGTCAACTACAGGCTGTTAAAGGCTAGCCATAATTTGAGCTTGCATTTTCATTGTCATCCTTGAACAGTTGAAAAATGAGACTACTCAATCTCTTCAACTAACAGCAAAGGACACTAAGGTTCAAAAAAGTGAAACTGTTTTAAATAAGGAAATTATAACGCAAGAAGCATTATTCAAGGAATTGTTGATTAAAAACCTCTTTTCAGCCAAGAGACCTCCAAATTGATTAAAATTAAAATAATATTTCCTATTTGTCAAAAATATTTAAACATGCACAGCATAAGGTCTGGAATTATGCAGTTTGTGCTTTAGAAGGAACAAACTATTTAAGTAGGAAGCAACACAAAATTCAACACCAGTAATAATTACAAAGGCATCATTTCTCGTACCTATCAAGCAAACGCCAACGGTCACCAATCGTAGCATCAACATCATCAATTTCTTTTTCAAGCTTTTGGAGCATAGCATCCACCTGAAATTGGAACGATCATTGTGTCATTAATAAAATACAGGAAAGCTTAAACCATTAAGTCCTATCATAAATGACAAGTGAGGCATATCAGGAGGCAACTATATAAAAATTCCATGACAAATGTCCTCACCCTATCTCTAAGTGCAGACGAAACTTTATCACCTAAAGCCCTATCCACAGCATGGTCACTGTCCTCCCTAGCTGCCCTGTATGCCTTCCTTGCTTCTTCTTCACCATCTGTACCCTCTTTATCAACCATGCTATTATACAATTCTATCTGTGAATGACAAATTAACAAGAAGATCACAAAGATGCCAAACAGTAATTCTGACTGAAAACTCTTATGAATATTTAGATAGCAAAATACATCAATACGGGATAAACTAAGACAAATCGTCTTTCAAGAACAGAAATACATCATTCACTAATTGAGTATGTCTAATTTTTTTTCTTTTTTTGCCTGAATAAGTATGTCTAGATTGATAACTAAGAAAAGAAGCAGAAATCTCATAAAAAAGAAGAATCGTTTTCCTTTCAAATTCCAACATAAAAATAAAAAGGTTGCAAGACAAAAATAATTAACAATGGCAGAATTAATTCAGCAAAAAATTGTGTCAAAAATCCCCCAACCCAGTGGTGTCCTCAAGTCCCTTCTAACACCAAAACTCAAGCTGCTTAAATTTTCTGCTCACACATTCCTGGAACTACAAATGGTGTACTAATGGATTCAGTACCTCCTTGTTCACAAGCCTCAGAAACTCTTCACGTTCCCTGCTCACAGACTGAAAGAACCAGCAGCAAAAGCGGGTTAAATTTAACTATTTACATAATGTAATAGATAAACAAGAGAAAACTATCAGATGCAGTCCTTACAGATGCTGATGCTAAAACTGCCAATGCTTTACTTAGTTCACAGAGTTGCTCTTGTTTATCCAGAATCTTTTGTTTTGTCTGTTGTGCTTCTTTGGCTGTTGAAATGTTCATCTCTTCCAAAGCCACATCCTTCTGCTTCTCAATCGATTCCTTTTTCCTAGCTTGTTCCTCTTCCTCCTTCTCTTCCTCCTCCTGTTAAATACTAGTTCAAAACTATAGTAGAAAGGAAAATATGAACACATGATACATTTTTATGCTTTCTCTTTTTTGAAAGAGTTCTTCCTTCCCACATATGCACATATAAACATGTTATGCATAGGAGAAAATCAGTAAAGTATCTGATTTTGGATGGATAGATTACACAATAAAGCTACTGTTACCAGTTGAGATGGAATACAGCATGACACATGAATTAAGATGCACCTGGTTTCCTATTACATCCCAAGGAACAGTTACCCAAATTTACTCCCATGTTCAATCAGAACTGCTTCTGGTTGGTTATTTCTATTGCTGAGAAGGAAGGTAGAAAATGTGAGGTTTTTTTTCTCCTCCCGCAGACAGGGGGTGGGGGGTTGGAGTGGAGTTATTCAGTCAACACTTATGAAACAGACAGTTGCCATATGGTCATAGAAGTTCAAAACAAATGAGCCACAAAAATTTAAATGTCCAGAACTGAAGCAAACCAAGTTTGACATGTCAGAATCACTTAATGCTACCAAACCAAGGAGCATTTACAATATGAACTACCAAGCTAAATAAAATAAAGGTCAAATCTACTCTATAGCTGATTTATATAGAGTACTAGTGAGAGAGCCTAGGATCAAGATGCTCCAGAGGATAACAAAAGAGATACACAGATGAGTCAGCTTGACAATATCGTTATGCTAAAAGAAATATCAGCATTCCATATTCAAAATAACATATTAAAGCTATTTAGGTAGTTACTTGCGTAGTAATCTTTTTAATGTTCAACCACTTGCATAGATTCTCTGCTCTTTGTTAGTCTCCATATTCAACACTTGCATACAGTTCTGTAGCTCTAAACACACAAAACGAGATTTAAATGTATGACCTTGATTAACTCTTCTTGCATTTCTAGGAACTCCAACTTTCTCCTCCTTTCAGCAATTGAATCTTCTGATGGCAATGATGTAATTCCAACAGTATCCACCACTTCATCAGGCAGGGAAGAGAGGGTAGCTTGAACTGCTTCCTCTGGCTTCACTTTTCCAGACACGCTAAAGGCTCTGGATGAGGCAACAGAAGGGAAATAAGACAACTTTTAAGTGATAGCTGAGAATTTTAAATTCATATTGATAATTCAGAATAGGATTACCTGGAAAGAATTAAAAGAGAAGATGGTACAGAATGGTTGAGAGATAAGTCCAACCAATCCCGGAGCTGCAGAGGTCAAGAAATTTCAGTAGTTAAAATACACATTTCAGATAGACGACCTGAATGGATAGGAATGGATTGTCAACATACACATTTCAGTATAAAAATGTTGTGTGCATATAGCAAGCTAAAGTGCTAAGAAATGAATCTTGGGCACCATAAAGACTCAAAAAGGGTATTAAAAAACATAAATTATGTGGTGAAGATATTTATTATGATTTCTAGAAACAAAAATTTCAGTAAGCAATTAGAAGGAAAAAATAACCTGCTGCCGCATTTCATCTACTGAAACCAATCCTAGCATGCCTCGTTCTCGACATGCTTGACGGAGTTCCTCCTCTGAGAGAGATTCCACACCCTCAGCTCGAATCATCTTATCATCCTCCTTGATCCTAATAAAACAGTGGAATACTATTTATGATGGTCAAATTTGTATTTCATGAAGCTCGTATAGTTTTTATGTGTCTCCACTGTTCCAGATTTTGCTCTACTAAAACAATGTCAGAGGAAAATTTTCTAAACACAACCAGGGGAAAAAAATGAAAATATCTTCATTTCCTGAAAATATTCTTTAGGGACAAGGAATCGTCAAAAACCTATAGAAGATCCTGAGAAATCTAATGACCTAATATAAATGAGCATGTACCCAATAACCAACCCTTTTCATTTTCCTATTAGCATATCAGCTGACCATACTAGAGAAGCTTGCATATGCATTATCATGGAATCAGTAAAGAAGCAAGTCATAAAAAAAAGTGAAACAGAATCGTGAGATATCTTGGCTTGTTGGAATAAGAAGATGAGAGACCCTTAATTTAGTTTTCTTGTACCTATAAATAACCATATTAAATTCTCAACATCCATAAGCAAGGTCGATTGAGACCAAAACAGATTTGTTATGTAAAAAAGAAATACCAAGCAAAATGGCCAGACGATCTGACAAGGTATGAGTCCCAAGTAAAGTGAAAAGTCAGAGAAGCAGAATGGAGATTAATCCTTTCTTACACTCATGAAAGAGTTCCTAAATGTAATCTACAAGTCCAACACTGAAGGACGTTGGTATGAAGAATAACTACAAATAGGATTTAATACTTTCCCTCTAAATAGTCTTAAAGAACACTCATGTAGGTGCAACACTTTGCACGACATAATGATATTGAGTTTCCCTCCTGACAAGTCCCCTAGGGGTTTAGCACTAGAAAGATATAGGAAATATTCTTGGGGATGGAAAGGCTTAACAGTATATAATTTATACCATTCTATCATTTCATACAATAGAGTTATCTTCTAACAATTTATAACCATGTCTTGGAGAAAACTGCTACGCTTTGCAGCCTTTAAGAGTTCTTTTGTGAAATCTCATCATTGAGAAGCAAAAACCTAGAATTCTTATTTACACTACAATAGTTAGCCAGAGGCCCTCGTTTGAACCTTAGACATCTTTATTTTAAGCACTAGTAATTATCGAGAATTCAATCTTAACCACCTGAGGTACTAGAATCTTCCAGATTTACAAATCCTTTCGGTCACCATATTGGCAGTTACTCCATGATATGCGAGTGGAGTTCATAATCTTCCATTTTAGTCCCTTTTAAAAGGAAATTCTCCCGGCCCTTTCAAATTTTATTTCACTCCTGAAGATGGAAAGATGGAACTTTAATTGATAAGCAATCTATAAAATCATCTCTATAGTTATTTTAAGCTCATTTTCATTAAGATCTCCTTAATGTTCAATTATTTAATTTCTTTGATCCCTAACTTCATATTTATTGCTAATTTCTCCTATTTGTCACCTCATCCTTAGTTTTGGGTAACAGAGATTGCAAAAGGAACATTGATTTATCAAGCAGTCATATCTGTACAACGTAATCTTAGTAAGAAATTTTTGCAGATAGCTCAGGGAGGTCAAATAATAAAGGATTTAAAAGATATATTCCTTGAAAAAAGGAAATTTCACTAATCAACTGTTACAATGTGCACTTTAGGCTGTCTAATGAAAAGGCTGCTACTTTTGTTAACACTAAAAACATATTGCTTCGAATTCTCAGTTGACCATTCAAAAGTCCTTGAGAGGTAAATTAAGTTCCTACGTACTAGAATACATTGATATGCGGATAAAGGGAAATATTCCTTGAATTTTTCTCAAGCAAAAATAATGCATTCTTATGAAAGGCTCTTCTTCAAAATCTTTGTAGCAAAACTACACTGGTTGAAATCCATTAACATGCTCATAAAGGGAAATATCCCTTCAATTTTTCTCAATCAAAATCTCTAAGAAATCCGTCCAGATGCAAAGTGAAACCCATAAATGCAAGACGTATTCAGAATAAATGTAATTTTACTCACTTTTGAAGTCTCTTCCGGAGCATGTGGCGTAGATATGCATCTGTACCAAAAGGGCTGATGCCCATATATTTGCACATGTTCACCAAACGAGGTCTGCATTTTGTGATACATGCTATGAGTTAAAGTAACATAAAACCTACATCTAAACTATCAAAGCTGAAGTTAACAACAGACTCAACCTGCTGATGTTATCCAGAGTTAACTCATCATTGAACAGCTTAGCAAAACCCAAAATTTCTTCATTAGCCACCCGAGCACCCCTTCTAACCTGACCAATTGCATCAAAAGTATAATGCTCCCAAAGATTTACACTAAAATGGGAAATTTGAATAATAAGCCATAGATAGTCCTTAAATAACAAACCCAATCAGGTAAGTAACAAATTAAAGTGAACTAAGAAAAATAAAAAAGATGCAGTTACCTTGTTCATAAATTCATCAAGATCTTCGGCTGTTTGCTTTATTTCTCCACTCCGTGAGTCCTTTACTTCCTTCGCCATTTCTTTTACAGTCTCTTGAAGAAACTTTGCATATTCTATCCTAGCATTCAATCTTCTCTTCAGGGCCTCCTGAAACATCAAACCAAGTTGAGTAAAAAGGATATAGAATGTTCTCTTGTTGTACAAACAGCTACAGGTACAGGTTGTCAATTAGTTATCCATAAGAGAGGTCACAGCCAACAAGGTATTGATAAATTTCATATACCTAGCACATTTCAGTCTTGAAGCAGCAATAAGTTGTCACTTTAGTCTAACATTTTTCATTTATAACAGAGGTCTTGTTCCTACAAGATTCAACAAGTTTCAGCATTTCACATATGCACTATCATGCAGCCTACGGACATTCTGTCCAGTAACAGAAGACATCTTGTGGAAGACAGTTTTCTTAAAGATCAGATCAAACAAGAGCAGAAACATTTAGGAATTAAATAGTAACAGTTTCAAGTTTTTACCTGTTCTTTCATCTTGTCCTGGAAAGTTGACGGCAACATATTGGGAAACAATTTCAGGAATACTGGCAACAAGAACTCCATGAATGGAACTATAAGGAAAACTGCAACAGGAACTAGCCTAAAAATATCTGCTGTCGTGCGTGTGAGTTGCTGCCTCTCTCTTCTTGAAAGACTCTTCCCACTAGCTAGCTTGTGCAGTAGCTTCAAGCTTATTCTAGTATCAGCCCAGAGAAGTTTCAAACCCAACCAGTAGTGTTGCATTGTTGACTTGAATTCATCCTTCCAGTGCCGCATCTTCTTAGCCCAGTCCTCCCTGGATGAAGGGAAGGAAGAAAATCAACATGAATGCAATATGTTTATTTCATGAACTTTACAACATGTTCTCTTCATGAACTTTATTTGTTTCCTTTTTATTTTCCACGAGAGTGGAAGTAAAGAAAATTAACCTGCTCATAGAAGCAACAGCTCTCAGAGCAGGACCAATGCCTAAAAGCATTGCCCAAATTCTCTTTATTATAGACTTTTCATCCTTTTGGGTATCTTGCAGCTGTTTGGCTCTGGCTTTGGCTTTGACCGTGCTTAAACCCTCAACTGCTTGATCGCATTCTTCGGGTGAGGCTTCCTTCTTTTGTTTAACAGTTGATTCTTCATTCTTATCATCACCACCTGGCACAGCAGGTTCACCAGCTGCAGCTGTTGAAGAATACAGTGCAAATTCTTTTATCCACCTAACCCCTAAAGGTGAAAGAGACCCTGATATTCCAATTCTACTTCCCAAAGTTGGAAGCTTGAAATAATCATGCTTAAGAAATTCTCTTGCTGCAATTGTGGAAATTTTGGCTTTGGTGGGAAGATATGAATCTGCTTCATCCCTATGTGTTACACTTGAAAATGAATGAGTTGCAGCCATTGTACAATTTCCTGAATGAGGAGGGATTGATGAATCCCCATGCTCAAAACTTGAAAAACCTCGAATCAAGCAATTGTGGCGATTAAGGGACTCATAGAGGTACTTTTTCCTCCTTAATAATGCTCTCGAAGCCATTATGAAAGAAATGCCAATCCGTTTTGCATACAGTCAAGGTAAGAAATCACAGCAGCCTGTTGATATTGCAATATTTAGTTTAGAAATAGAACTTAACCACTACAGTAGCCATTTGATTTCTGCAAGACTTTAGCTTAGAAATATAACTTAACAAACATTGATCAATCATTGTCATTATTCTACTTTCCATAACTGAATGGTGGAGAAACTAAAGTTATCATGTGCGACAAATTATGATTAATTCTTTTACGTTATGTCACTTCTGTCCAACTATACTTGTTTTATGTTTCCGCCTGCTTTACACCTGCATCATCAAATTTGTTTATTGGACACTATCATCACATACTAACTATTCGCCATATTTTTTTGTCAGAACTCTTCGCAATAGTTGCCTGCAACAAGGTTTATATTTGACCTAAATAATATATGAAATTTGTACGAAACAAAAGTTCAAATCTTTCTAGCCTCAGATTTGTTTCAAGAGCCAACTGGTAATAAAAGTGTTGTTCCTGCAACTGTGTTCCCCTATAATATAATATTCTGAGAGATACTAACCCCTCTCTTAGTTTCCAAGAGCAATTTTATGGATTTAGTTATTTTACATTTTCTTTCTCTTTATCTACATATAAACAAAGAAAAGAAATTTTAAAAGGAAATACTCATATAACCTCTTTATCATGTGTCTGCCAATGAGATCTCCTAGAAATAATGCAATTTCAATACTTAAATCCTCAAGAAAGCAAAATATGCAACTCATGGCTCACAGCAAAGCTGCAGCACTGGTGATTAGCTAAACCAGACGGAGACATGAAACATAAACGAATTATTTGATTTAAAGTTTTTTATTTATATTGGAAGCCTTTTCCTAGACCTCCCAAAGTAAGTTCTAGACACATTTAAATCCGTTATCAGAAGATTTATTCCACAAATAACTAGAGAAAATACAGTTAGTTGAATTCAGTAATAACTGTAGAATTAACTCATCTCGACCTGCTCAAATCACAAAAAGATATGCACATTTCGAAGCATGTCAATTTCATCAAGCAATTCACATATACACTGCCACTTGGAAGCAACAATAAACACTACTGAAATGTGAGAAACAAAAAACTTGGGAAAAGAAAATGCAACAAAGCAGAAATTTCTGGAAAAGACTAACCTCAGATGATGATGATCGACTGATTAATCAGTGAAAAACAATCAAAAAATGGCGAAGACCAAATCCAATCATGCTTCACTTCTTCCGTGACAGTTCGTTACTGTTGTAAAAAAGTCGTGTAAATGTGTTACATTGATTATCGGCATAAAGCTTTTTGAAAAATTTGGAGTGGGCAACGGAGAATAGGAGCAGAGCGAGGCCTATGGTGAGAAACTGGGAGAATATACCGGGTCTGGGTCCAATGTCCGAGAGGCGAGGGCAAGAAAAACAAAATACACTTCTCCATTTTTCCCTTTTTTTTTTTTTTTTAACACTATGTAATATTCTTAATTTCATATATTTTATTAATAAAAGCTAACAAATAAAAATAAATACGGGAAGAGGATAAACCCAAGGGAAAACAAAATGTTACAGGAGATGTTACAACAAATGTTATAGAGGATCTGAGTGTTTTTCCCCCCCTCTTTTACGACAGAAAGGAAACAATTTTTAACAAACTTTTAAGAGTGGTGATAGTAGAGTTGTAAACGGGTCCAAACCCTCAAGGTACCCAGACCCATACCCTTAAAGTGAAACTTGGACCGAGACCTGGACCCATGCTCTCCATGTATAAAATTTTTAGCCATACCCGACCCTCTAAGGTCCAGAGTAGGGTTTGGGTACATTTTTATATTTTTTTCTCTATTAAACAAAAATATATAAAATAATGTATAATCCTAAAATAAAATTTTAACATGATTAACATAATCTCCTAAACATTTATTTCAACAAATACAGAACCCCAAAATTAAAACTTCTTCCATAGCTTTCTTCTTTGACCAGCAGATCCAATAATAATAAAAGGACCCAAATCTCTGAGCAATAGTTTCTTAACTTATAGTATATGGACAGGTGATTGGATTAATCGCGTGGATTAAAAGCCAGGAAATTATACGATTACGAGTGGAATAAGGGATTTGGGGATAAGAAAGAAGAAGGTAAAGATTATCGAACATTAAAGTTTGGGAGTTTGCTTATCCGCGTGGGAGAGTGAAGCGGAAGAGTGAGAGTAGTAGTAGTAGTAGGTAGGCTGTACTGTAATTCTGTAAAGTTAATATTTTAAAAATTTATAAATTATATATTAATATAATATATATAAATATATATTATTTTATTAATATGGGTATACGGGTTTGGGTATCATCATACCCTGTCCAAACCCATATAACATAATAAATACGGATACGGGTATGGGGGTAAGACCCGCCCCATTTACAGCTCTATGTGATAGGCAGGTGGGTGCACAGGCCATTAATCGCGTATAATCATATGTGTAATTATAGTGACTTAATAATTTTATAGATTAAGGTTCAAAATGTAGTGAGTACAAAGAACAACTTCTAATATTTGAGAGGTCGTAATTACCACAATTTCGCTATTAAAATTTGCACTTGACTCTTGGTATCAACTCTACCTTTTCCAAAATCAGTTAAGTTACGCCCAAGCAAGCAACTTTTAGTCATTCACACATCAATTCAGACCAACCAAAATAGCTTGTTGTACACCAATTAGGATTTTTCCAATTAACAAAACACAGAAGATGTCTTGAACTTGAAGGAAATCGTCGTCTAACAAAAATGCTTGGCGAGCTGTGTTTTTTAAAAGGAAAATGCTTGATGAGCTATTTTTTCTGAATGAAAATGCTTTTCGAGCAAATGTGCTGACAAGATGCTTGGCAAGCCATTTTTTGTTTTTGTTCTTTATATGAAATCCATAGGATTGTCAAAAGATGGTGGAGAGAATTCTGGTGTGATAGACTTCTCGGAGATACCCAGGACACAAGCAACAAGCAGTGAACCCAGCCCAAATTAGGACAGAATCAAACAGCAAGAAATTAAAGGACAAAGGACATCCAATTAGTTCTACTACCTGAATCATAACATAATAGTACAAATGGGCAAAAATAAGGAGGTCAGAACCTTAAACAATCAAACAAAGATCAACCCGAAAATACAATCAACAAAGTAATAAATTTGTTGAAAGAAGAAAGAAAGGCTGGTTGTATTGATTGTGATTCAATTACAAGAAAAAGAAGGAGAAGAAAAAAAAGAAGGGGAAAAGAGCACAAGAGGGTTCGAACCCTCAACAAATAAAGAAGGAGCTAGCTCCAAGCTAATTATGATAATGAGTTGTTATTTAATTAAGAGAAATTAGTTAGAATAGTTAGCTTTAAGATCTTCTCTCTCGTTTGCTCTATAAACGTGTATATATACATTGCTTGTCCAGTTTTTTTTTTTTTTTTATTGTAAGCAGAAATACAGAGAGAACTTCCCAAAATTCTTCCCTCTTTTGTTACATTCTCTTCACGAAACCTAGAATCAATTTCTTCATGGTATCAGAGAAATGCTTGCCGCATTTTTTAATATGATCACACAGAAAGATTGGCGGTAAAAAAAAACTAAACAAAACCTATGCTTCTGTTTTGATTTTGGAATTTTCTTTACTGTTGGATATAATTACTATTACAACTTTTCCTATTTTACTATTACAGATCCACAGAGGAAATAAATAATAATTATAAAAGATAGAGATCCTAAAACTATTACATAAAGCCGCCTTGGGCGAATTAGGCCAAACAAGAGACAAGAAAGAGACATAATATAGTGGTCCCAAGTCGCCTTGGGCGGGTTGGGTAAGCTCGGCATCTTTGACCAAGTCTAACAACCCAGTATTCTTTTGTGAGACCCACCAATCAACACATCATAGGGATCAAAATGAGCTGAAAATGAAAATAGTGTGAAGATTTATAAGCCCACAAGCTTACAAACTCCATCTTGAACATATTTTCAGTTACCAATGACTCAAAGGAGTCAACCTGCATATAAGTGAAGGGGGTCCCTGCACAAAACAAACTTGTCAGAGTTCACAATTTTAGTACCAAAGTCGGTAGAATTATCATTAGTACTAATCTTTCTATATCAACTAAACCACTTGAGACTTTTTTCCCTAATGAAATGGTATTTGACATCTATATGCTTAGTCCTTTCATGGTAAACAGGGTTTTTGCACAAGCGTAAACAACTCTGACTATCAGTATAAATAAATTGAATGTGAAACATGAAATTCGTTTAAAGGCCCTTGAAGCCAAATGGCTTCCTTGATTGCCTCAGTGGCAGTGCTGTATTCAGCTTCCGTAGTCGACAGTGCGACTACAGGCTAGAGCTGGGACTTCCATGAAACATAATTAGCTGCTAAGGTAAATAAGTAAGATGAGGTAGATTTTTTATCATCTTTGTCACCTACAAAGTCAGAATCAACATAACCAACTAGTTCAAAAACATCAGACCAGTTGTGATACTGCAAGCCCTTATCTATTGTCCCATTAATATAACATAACAAACACTTGAAAGCTGCCCAGTGATCCCTACCCGAGTTAGACATGAATCGTCTAAGAAGGCTTATTATAAAAGCAATATCAGGTCGGGTGAATATCATGAAGTACATAATTGAACCTATGGCCATACTATAGGGTATGTTTGCCATGTCTCTCTTCTAGCTTTCAGTTTTAGGACAGGATTTTTCGGAAAGTTTAAAATGGTCCGCAAGTGGGAGTAATAACTGGCTTGCACAAATGCATCAAAAACTTGGAAACAATTTTCTGAGAAAGGGTTTATGAGATATGAATAAGGAACGGTCAGCCCTATCTCTAGTTAAGTTCATCCCAAGGATTCTAGACGCAGACCCTAAATCCTTCATGTCAAACTCAGATTTTAACAAGGATTTCAAACTATCAATCTTAGCTCTATGTTTGCATGCAATCAACATATCATCTACATAAAGCAAAAGATAAATAGCATTATCAACATCATTACCACAAAAATATAGACAACTATCATAGTTGCTTTTAAAGAAACTAGCTTTCAGTATGAAAAAGTCAAACCTCTTATACCATTGTCTCGATGACTGTTTAAGTCCGTTCAAGGACTTTTCAGAAGACATGCCATGTGTTCCTTACCTTTAACCTCAAAACCTGGTGGTTGATGCATATAAATGGTCTCTTCGAGATCACCATGCAAGAATGCAGTTTTTACATCAAGTTGTTCAATATTAAGATCATAAAAAGCAACAAGAGCAAGCATTATTCTAATCGTTTTGTATTTAACAACATGAGAAAATATTTCGTTAAAATCGATGCCCTCAACTTGAGAAAAACCTTTTGCAACTAGCCTGACCTTAAACGTTGGAGGTTCATTGGTTCATTCAGGCTCTTTGATTTTAAAAATCCATTTGCAATCAATCAATTTTTGTTTTGAGAGTTTTGGAACAAGAATCTAGGTTTTGTTTTGTCTAAAGAGGACATCTCCTCATCCATAGCACTTAACCATAAAGAACGATTAGGGCTCTTCAACACATAAGAAAAACACAACAGTTCTTTCTCTTCCATATAGGATGCAACGACGAATGCATATGATACAATGTATGAGTAACTATATCTAGTGGGTTCTTTATTCACTCTTCTAACCCTATTTCTAGACAGCTGGTAGTCTCTAAGGGCTTGTGTTTGTGCCCCTAGATGATCCTCATCATCATCAGAATTTTCTAATTCAAGCACATTGGTTTCGGGGAAACTAGTCGATAAATCTGACTCTTCATTGGTTTCAGGCTCATGTGTGTGCTCTTGTGAGGGTTCGGAAGTGACCTCCACCTCTACAGGAATACTCCCTAGTGTGGGGACATAGGATGGACTACCGGAAACGGCTTACCCTTAAGACATGACATATCTAGCTCGTTGAAGAAAACATCTCTACTCACAACTACCCTTACTCTTGGCTCACCTTTGAGCCACACTTTATAACCTTCACCCCTAGGGTAGCCTATAAACACTCCCTTTCTAGACCTATGGTCTAACTTACCTTCCTTTTGATATGCAAATGCAGCCCACCCAAAAAACTCTAAGGTTGGAGAGGTTTGGGGGTTTATCAAACCACAATTCTATAGGAGTACTAAAGTTTATTGTTGTAGAATCTATTAATAAGACAGACAACTGTACTTACAACTTCTCCCCATAAGGGTTTTGGAACACCTGAAGACACCATAAGATACCCAACATTATCCATGATGGTACGGTTCATCCCCTCAGCAACACCGTTCTGCTGGGATTATGCCTAAGAGTCCTATGATGCAATATGCTATGCGATGCATACAAATCAACAAACTTTTAGTTACAAAACTCAAGACTATTCTTTCATTTTGTTCAAGTTGCTTCAGTGAATGAAAATGCTCAATAAAGGTGGTAGGTCTTACTAGCCCTTACACTCGTCAAACTTATTTACTCATTCTCCACTGTTTTTTCAAATCGAGGGGCATATTCATATATGAACAAATCGGTTAGAATTGTTCTTGTAGATGATAAACTTGGGCGCAAAGACCATATATATCCATTATGTATCCATATCCTCCTCCTTCACTTAAAAGAAGATGTAAAAAAATAAAAAATTCCATATCAAGCATCATAGCACCGTATATGACATATGGTTTAAATTCTCTAAAACACACTTGCAACTTTTATCATTGTAGGAAGCATATAATGAAGATATAACTAAGTCTTCATGAAAAACATTTGAATTAAGTAGTGTTCCATCATTTATTAGTATAAATTCAATAAGTTATACATTTGAATTAAGCAGTGATCCATCATTTTGTTAGTGTAAATTCAAGAGGGTGCTTTTGGAATTAACTCTATCATTAAAATTAATCTGTCAAAATAAATAAAAAATTGATATACTACATCTTAACCTAGTGGTGGTGTTTGGGGATAAAGGGTTTAAAAAAAAAAAATCCATCCAAGCGACCAAACCGGAAAACGAGAAGGCGGAAAACCCAAAATATTTCCACCGGCCCGCTGCCAAAATTCATTTCTTCTTCACAGTTAGCTTTCTTTCCCGCGGTCTGAAAAACAGTTAGCTTTCTTTCTGAAAGAGAAGGTTTCCACTCAACCAACGAATCTTATCTACAGCTCATCGAACATTTGATCGCCTGAATATTTTCACTCATCAAGCTTTGGAAATGCTTTGATCGGGTAAGGTCAATTCTTACTTGGAAAATACAGTAAAAGAAAGAACATTTATGACCTGTTAACGGAGTTTTTCCTGGTAGGGCAATATAAGCTGTTTGACATTTCTTTTTCCTTTTTTTCTGGTTGTGGGATAATCGTCTGCCACGAATGCTGGTTAGTATTCTCTATATGGGAATTATGTTCTTAACCTTACATATCATTTGGCTTAGTTTAAAATTTTCTTTAGACTAAGTGGTTTGATAGCCCTAATTTGGTTGAATCAATTTTCTTTCTTTACTTTTATTAAGAGCCATTTTTCTTTGATGGAGAGATAGTTCTTATTGTTCTTTGATTGAATTCCTGTTTTTGTGTAACCTGATAATGAATGAATGGTAACCAAAACTGGATATTTTGTTAAGTAGCAAAGTTGAATTAGTGTACTAAGAAAATTAGTTTGCTTGACTGGGTGGTTTTTTGGAAAGGAGTTTTCAGGTGTTATTCCGAAGCTCACAGAGCTGAATGGATGAATATATGCTGATGTTCTATTGAAGAAAATCTAGTCAAAAAATTCAAGCAAGAAAAACTGTTCCTGCTTTATTTTGTTTATTACAGAAAACCTAGATGCTAGTGCAACATATGTATGGCTGAGCTAATTTGTTGTTTCAGGTAAATGTTGGTGGATGGGGATAAAAACAAAAAGAGATGCATAATGCCTGGGGCTCAAGGATTTCATTTTCAGGCATCCGTGGTTCTTTGTATCTGTTTTGCACCAGCAACAGATTTTTTAATGCCACAACAGTGGCAGCAGCAGCAGGAACAATTGCAGCCTCAGAAGTTGGAAATGTCCTTCTTGTGGCTTCCATAGCTAAATCTCTTTCAGAGCCTGGGGGAGCTCGTAATCTAGAAAAGGATGCAGGGTCCATTGACTTGTCTGAGGACCTTGTTCTTCAAGTCCTCTGTCGCAAATCTCTGGATGCTTCCCAGAAGTTGGATTTCTTTCGCTGGTGCACACTTAAGCCCAATTACATTCACTCTACAAGAACTTATTCTCAGATCTTTCATACTATCTGTCGCTGCCCACAGTTTCATGATGAGATTCCCGACCTTCTTAATTCGGTGAGCTCTGACGGTTTGGCCCTTGATTCAGCAACCTTCAAACTCATCCTTGATGCTTTCATCCATTCTGGAAAGTTCGTTTCTGCATTAGAAATTTTGGACCACATGGAAAAAGATTTGGGTGCTGTCAGCTGTTTAAAACCTGATCTGTATAGCACTGTCCTAATTGCCCTCATCCGTAAAAACCAGCTGAGGGTAGCTTTGTCAATCTTCCTCAAATTCTTAGATAACTCCAGAACAGATGAGAAAGGAAGTGGTACTCCTGATGCTATTGCTTGCAACGAGCTTCTTGTTGGACTTAGGAAAGCTAACATGAATGACGAATTCATGTTAGTTTTCCACAAACTGAGAGAAAAGGGCTTCTTTCCTCTGGATAGGTGGGGCTACAATATATGCATACATGGATTTGGATGTAAGGGTGATCTATCCACTTCTTTAACTCTCTTCAAGGAGATGAAAGAAAGGGGTGATCCTTTTAGTCCTGACCTGTGCACGTATAACAGCCTCATTCAAGTGCTTTGCTTGGCTGGTAAAGTTACTGATGCTCTATGTGTCTGGGAAGAACTGAAGGGTTCCTCTGGTCATGAACCTGATTTGTTCACTTACCGTGTCCTTGTTCAGGGCTGCTCTAAAGCCTATAGGATAGGTGATGCAATGAACATATTTAGTCAGATGCAGCAGGATGGTGTACGTCCTGACACTGCTCTTTATAACTCCCTCCTAAATGGTTTGATGAAAGCACAGAAGTTAACAGAAGCATGCAACCTGTTTGAGAAAATGGCTGAAGAAGATGGTGTAAGGGCTTCCTCTTGGACCTACAATATCCTTATTGATGGCTTATTCAGGAATGGGAGGGCTTTGGCTGCTTACACCCTGTTTTCTGACTTGAAGAAGAAGGGCAGTAACTTTGTGGATGGAATTACATTTAGTATTGTTGCTTTGCATCTTTGTAGGGAGGGTCAAGTTGAGGAAGCTCTGCTATTGGTGGAGGAGATGGAAGCGAGAGGTTTCATTGTTGATTTAGTTACGATTTCTTCTTTACTAATTTCATTCTATCGGCATGGTATGTCAGATCAAACAGAGAGACTCATGAAGTATATCAGGGATGGAAATTTAGTTCCAAATGTTCTCAGTTGGAAGGCCACTATGGAGGATTCTATGAAAGCCAAACAAAGTAAGGAAAAGGATTCAACTCCTATGTTTCCTTCCAGAGGAGACTTTGCTGATATTCTCAGTGTAATAAATTTAGCTAATGGGAAGACAGATTCTGGTCTTGGCACAGAAGATATTGAGCCAGAATCTGATAACATTGACCCATGGTCAGCTTCACCATATTTGGATCTATTGGCTAATCAACTTAGTCCGAGAAGTCTATTCTCTCTGTCTAGAGGGAGAAGGATTGTAGCCAAAGGAATAGATTCTTTTGATATTGACATGGTCAATACCTACTTATCCATTTTCTTGGCGAAGGGGAAGTTAAGTTTAGCCTGTAAATTATTTGAGATTTTTACCAACATGGGTGTTGATCCCGTAAGTTACACTTTCAATTCAATGATGAGTTCATTTGTGAAGAAGGGTTACTTGAATGAGGCTTGGGGTGTTCTACAAGCGATGGGGGAGCAGCTATGCCCTGCTGATATAGCAACGTACAATGTGATAATTCAAGGCTTGGGAAAGATGGGAAGAGCAGATCTAGCCAGTGCAGTCCTGGATAAACTAATGAAGCAGGGTGGTTATCTTGACATTGTGATGTATAATACCTTGATCAATGCACTTGGTAAGGCTGGTCGTATTGAGGAGGCTAACACACTTTTTCAACAGATGCAAACCAGTGGAATAAATCCAGATGTCGTTACATACAACACGCTCATTGAGATTCATAATAAGGCCGGGCGACTAAAGGATGCCTATAAATTTTTAAAGATGATGTTGGATGCAGGTTGTGCTCCAAACCATGTGACTGACACAACCCTGGACTTTTTGGAGAAGGAGATTGAAAAACATAGATATCAGAAAGCTACAATGAAACCCATAAATGCAGAAGATCCTTCTTGAATAGAAAGCCGAGACAAGTCACTATTCAGGTATGATTGATCAGTTTCAACTAGGAATTTTTTGTATTTAGCCTATTTGAATTAGGACATTTCCTCCAGAAACACTTCTAGTTTTATTTTTAAATTGAGAACCTTGGGGACTTGAACTTCTATTCCTTGATCTTGGGTCTGCAATTTCGTCGGTTAACATCTGTCCCTGATTAAGACGTATTGCAAATATCTTGTGCATTGTTAATTCAGATGCCGCTTCTCTTAGTGATTTATATGGCATGGTTATTCTGCTGGGATCTGTTTTGGGGAAAAGGTGGTTTTCTTCTGACTAACGTGGAGATTTTATTTTGAGCTACGGCTGCATTTGTCATTTGGACAGTATTATAACTCGGGGTCTAAAAATTTCATTTTTGAAACTTCACTGTTCTCCCCTACTGTTTTATTTACTTTGGGGTGAGAATTCATTATGAAACTTCAGAATTTATCATTTGTCTGGATATTCTTGGATTCTATTACTGTATAGTTCCAAGGTCTTGTAACTTCATTGGTTTTGGAGCTAAACTATTTTTACTATGCTTGCCTTGTTTCATATCTGGTTTTTACTTGGACATGCATAATTTTACTTTAATATCATCACCTTTTTTATGTTTGATTTTGAAAATATATTCGTGATACAAGTACTGGAAGTGCTTTTCCTTAATATATTTCTCTGGTACACCTTTCAAGTAAAAAAATACCTTTAAACTATTATTTTTCTTGCGTTTTGAGGTTTCTCACCTCTATTTTGTTTCTTTTTCTTTTTTGGTACTTCATATCATTGAGTATTAGGTTTCATGGTTGAGTTGGTATTGTAGTTGAATTTATCTTGTGAGGATCGTAGAGTATGAATTTGGATTTATCATTTTTGTCCTCCTCTTTAATGCAACTCCGTATATCAATACCATATTATCTATTCTTCTTCCGTTTGTGTTCACTCTTTCACAAGGATTGTGATATAAATAGTGCTTACGAACAATATGCTGTACTGTGATGTTTAGTATTTAATTGAGGTGGCACTATTGGACTCATTTTGCAGATCTGATTTTTCCTTTTTGTCAGAGAGCTCCATCCGTTGGGTAGTGTTCGGACCGCTAACAACAGGGGGCATCTAAATGCTTCGGTATGCACAGCTGATTCTGTGGATCCTGATACATGCTGGGAATGATCCAAAACTTGATTTCCTTTGCATAAAATTCCTCTTATGGAAACCGTGGGGCTTTCCAACATTCTCAAAGCAGATGACTGAGGTCCAACTGTACCCTTAAATATATCAGTCTTGTTATGATGCAACCTTCAGAATGCATTTAGTTTGGATTTAAAACCCAACCCAAATTTCTTACTTTATTTCCAAATTTCTTTCGTAAACAATTCAATTTTTACGATAAACAAAAATCTATTTCCTCATAATTAATCCAGCTTTTACGAAAAACAAACATCCCAAAAACTGCTTCCACAAAATATATGCCAAAACCTCCTCTTACAATTTAACTTGTGCGAAAAACAACAAAATTCTCAAAAACAAACGTAAGTCATCACTGGTAAGGTAGTCATGCAAATGAAAATACTGTAAAATGCTATAATTGGAGAGCGCAGAAAATCATTTGCCAACAATCCGAGAAAAAAGGGGAGGGGAGGGGAGGGGGCGGGGCAAGAAAGCGAACTAATAAAAGATAGACTAATATTACATGCTACTATATTATATATACATATAAACACCATTTGTCCATGTTACATCCATCTTCTACAAACATCTGTTATAAAGAATCTACAAAAGCTTCACTGTTAAAACCACCAAAAACTACATGCTATTAAAACTACACCTTCCAACCAAAAACTATTAACTTAGAAAAGAATGAATTTGCAAGAATGGATTCTCCCCCCATCAAATTAAAGCAGTATTCCTGCCAACTAAAAGTTACATGCATAGCAGTTTATCTTCTTCTTTCCTTTTGTTCCATCTCTCTCCCATGCACGATTTCAGATTTCAAAAATCTGACTTCATGAGCTTCGTTCGAGGCTTTATGGCTATGTTATCGAAGGGACGTTCCTGTTCAACATGGATGTAATCTCTAGTTTTAAGAACCTGTCAAGAATGAGTAATCCAGTAAGGACCCACCATAACTTCAGTAACATGACAAAGTAATATCATCCTTTCTAAATGACCAAAATGATGCCACAAGTTAGTTGAGAGAAAGGGGGATTTCCTAAACATATAGACATGTCCCGAATAAAATTCTATTCAGAAGTCAAAGTAACAAATATGGGCCAAGTTCATAAGAACCACAGAGAAGTTAAATAAAACATTTAGTCAGATATAACAATATTGTAAAGTCACCGATCAACCATAAGCAATTCATACCAATGCTTCGAAAAACATCCTTGATGCCTCCTTCCGTGTTTTCCCAACCAATAGGTTGTCCATGGGAAGAACATTCCTCCCAGATTCTTCTTCTTTAACAAACAATGTTTGGAGATACTTGGCAACAGCCCTAGAATAAACAGAGTTAGAAGTTACATACTCAACAATTGAAACAAATCAATACGTAGAAAGCTTTATAGAAACAGAAGATATCAATAACAGACTTCACACTTGAAACAAGGATTTTAGAAATCACGGATGATGAGATATTTAAGGCAACCCAAAGAACAAAAAACAAGCACTAGACAAGGAACAAAAAGGAAGAAATGCACTAAGATTGGCCTTCTTTTTTAAAAGGTTCTTTTTTTTTTTAAAGTACGTCCTTTTTAAAGGTTAAAGAATCGCATAACCCACACGTCGTCAACCATATACACAACATCAAAATCTTTAACCCCCATTCCATAGTTGGACACAACATCAAAATCTTTAACCCCCATCCCATAGTTGGACAAAAATGGTCTTGTTGAACGCATGAATTACTAACAAGAAGACCCATCTGATTCGTAAAAACAATCATGTCCCTTCACCTATCTCGTAAAGTTACATCAACAAAAGAAGAGTGTTGAGGGGCCACTCCCCTTCAAAATGGACATATTTCCTTTCATGAAATCCAGAATCGGATAAGATAAAGGAATGTAACAGGATTAAAATTAATGAACTAATGCAGAAAGCTCGATGCAACTCATAATAGAGGTGAGATATCCTATGGATTAAAACCTTTTCACAACGGGCAGTTGAAATGAGATGTAACAGAATTACAATTATCTCAATACAGAAGATGAATTCAGGTTAGGCAACCAATCCTACCAAAGCATTATCGTAGGTAGAAGTTTAAATATTAGATCAATTGGCGATAAACTGAGAGCCCTTTGAAAATATCAAAGACTCTGAAATCTAACAGGAACCACAGAGGCAATCCATCAAAGCCTCTGAAATCTAACAGGAACCCCAGAGGCAACCCACAGCATGTTTAGCACACAGATGATACAGTAAGATAACTACCTTGTACGTGAAGACCACCCACTGTTCTCAGTGAAGCGTATTTCTTCCTGATTTGGTGTATAGTCATCAGTTACTTCAGCTACTTCATCATCATCTACATTTAAAAACTCTGAAGAGAAATAACAAAGCTTCGCGTAAGGCTGGATTTTATACATTGAGACACATTGAGAGAAAGAGAGAGAGAGAGAGAGAGAGAGAGAGAGAGACTGGATTCACGTAAGGGGCACTTCTATAAGGGCCTGGCTTCTCTTCGACCTTGCATGGAAGCATCCATCAAAGTCATTCAAAACCATGCGAGCCCATTTTTTTTATTTTTCCAAAAAACTTCTTTATCCATTCCCCTCCATATATCTTTAGTTCAACCATTTATTCAGCAGGCAGAATGTACAGAATGTATTTATATTAGATGCAAAAGCAAAGAGAAACAGAAACAAACCTGTATCATTAGCAGCAGCCATATAGTCAACGTCCTGCATCAATACATCAACGAGATTAGTAGACAGCTGAACAAGGGACGAGAAAATGTAAACTTTCACCCTACACAAAGAGACCTTGCCATTTCAGATAAATATTCAGAATAATAGAAGTCAGGTACACTACGAAAAAGAGGGTAATGATAATAATCATTCAGTTAAAGATTGATATGCAGTTTAATTAATTTCTAATACAAAAATACTGCCATTTTTTAAGTTCTATACCACCTGAACAAACATTCTGTTCTCATGATTATGGAAACAAAGCAGATCCATTTGTAGCCCCAAAATATGAGTTCTATCTTGAGAAGCATTGGAAATTTGCAAGATTTCCTACTTTTACACTGAGCTAGAACACAAGCAACTGAGAACAAAACTAACATATTTTCTTTTCTGCAAGATGATGGGAAAATCTTCTAATGGAAGAGTGACGCCAGAAATGCTCCGAAAGAGTGTATGGCTTCAGAGAAGAATTATACTTGATTCTTCTCCTCTCCTCTCCTCTCTTCTAATACACTCTCAGTAAGGAGGAATAGAAAATCATAACAGTTTAAATACCACAAACTCCTTCAAAATAGATACCCTACGATTCTAAATTAAAAGGAAACAGAAGGAACCTAGAATAAAAACTAAACTCGCAAGGATTTCCACCTGCATGACATATAGAATATCCTGAAGAAGACCATTAAAGTCACCAAACTCCATGTGAAAATATTACCACAAGGAATGAACAGTATCAGAAAATCCAGGAAGTTACAAGTATCACGTGACAAACTAACAGAAACTACAGAGGTACAGCAAAATTAGGTACTATTAAACACATCCTTATTCCTATTCAGTAAAATGTAGCATTGGTGATGGTACTCCCAACAAGGAGCATAAAGTCAGAAATGAAAAATTATGCACTCCATATAAAATGAAATCAATGAGCTGAAACATGAACAAATCCAAAGTGTAAAGAGAAACAGAGGGATGCAGTTAAAACTGGCCCATCACCCACTGAAACTGCAGAGAACTAGTAATAATCAAACAGATAACTTACAGCACGGTCATGCATGTGAATCCCGGAAATTTCTCCATCCATTGCAGTCGCTGGATATGTTTCATGCTGCATTGCATATTCCCAATCATCTAAGGAAGACCCTTGAACATTCACAGAGTCAGCAGGATAAGATGAGTCAACAATTGGCTGTTCAGCAGAGGTAGCTTCATGGAACAATTGGTCATGATACTCCACTCTACCGAAATCAGTTTCAATTTCAATTGAAGGCCCACAAACATTGTATTCTCCTTGCTCAAAGCAATTTCTTTCAATTTCAACTGTACCATCACGGTGGTAGACCTCCAGTGAAATGCCATCCTTTGCATCAGGTTCAGTTTCAAGTGCAGCAACAGCATCATCATCTTTCACCACCCCATTCTCATAATCTATTATCTCATTGCTTCCACCAATCAAGGAGGCATTCACTTCTACACATTCCATCTCTCTTTTCTCATCAGTCGACGAAACCGGTGCATACATTACACCATTTTCATCAATCAGAGTTGCTTGAACAGCACCATCTAAAGCTTGACCAACATCACCCAAAACTTGATCACGTGACTCAATCCCAGAAGTAAAAGCAGGATCTAATGCTTCAGTCACTAAGCAACTCCCTCCAAAAACCGAATTCTCAGGCAAACGTTGAGAATGTTCTGGTTGTGGACTGCTGGACTCTGCAGCTACTGTGCCATCCTCCATATGCTTCATTTGTTGTTGACTCATATCAGCTTCCACAAAATCATGATGTTCATCCATTTTATTCTCAGATGGCAAAGGATTTTCAATGGGTTGTAATATTTCTCTGACAGCCTCAAGTTCATTAACCCCTCCCATATCACTGGCAACATTGATAGTTGGCTCACCAGGCCACACAACATTGTCAACACCAAAGTCATTTACGCATTCATCATTCCCAGAAGTTAATGTAATGGCAGCTGCAGCTAACAGAGAAGTATCACTGATTTCATCACGAGTGATGATGATTCTACTGAGATCATATGTTCGATTGTGCAGAGAAGCCAACTCCATTGACACTCCTGAAAATTAGATCAATTACATTGGGAATTGCTAGCTCGAAAATTGCACTCTCAGTTTTAAGTAGCCAAGTAACATGAAATTTTTCCTTACTGAAAAAGATCTGACCAACAGCCAAAGTTTCTAGGGAAAGAATGAAGCATATGAAAGGCAAAACAAAATACATTCAATTCTTTAAATGGTGTAGGTAAGTTTTCCAGTGAGTATAACGCAAGTCACCAGACAACATCAACAAAAAGAGTGCCAGTAAAACCACTAAATTGAGTTCTGTAAAACAATCAGTCATGCATATGCAAACCAAAAAATAGAGATAATATTGTAGGGAAGTCAAATAGAAAAACCATGCAAAGTAACTACATAGAGGAAAAAAATATGCAAATCAACAAAACTTCTGGATAAGCCGTAAAGTCCGAGTCCAAGCTGCTGAATATAAATATGTTACTCATGTCAAACAGATACTTGAATATTTAAATTTACGAGAAAACTAGTTAACTACCACATGCAAGATTATGACTCACCCAAACATATAGGTTCTCCAAAAATTTCTTCTTCCAAGAATTGCTTTTGGATCATTGCGATTTCAGGAAGAGTACAAGGAGCTTTCTTTCTTATGCGGCGTATATCCTCTGTGTTAGTTAACTGTTGGCGTATTGTGCTTCAAAATAGAAAATTTGTATTAGTTATGCATCCAAATGATGGAAAAGATTTTAAATGAAAAATCCACTACATCGGAGCATTCTTAGTACTTCAGAAGGATAGCAATCATTAAACTTGCAAACTTGTAACCAGAGAACAAATTAGTAGAATTAGTAGAATCAACAGCATATGCAACTATTATAAGGTTTGGAGCAGAAGGATAAGCTAAAAGGATTGACAAACCAGAATTAAAGTCGGCTTCGCAAGAAAAAGAGAAAAGAAGAATGGGTGCGTGAAATGTGTTTAATCAAAGACAAGGTGATCAAAGGCCAATCTACCAAAAAAGTGCAAGATGAGCAATTTACTATCTGCAAGACAACTAAATACAGAGGACACTTTTTTCATTTTCATGTTTCCAGTCCCATTACACATTTACAATGCCTTCAAAAATTTCCATTTTTTACCTAATAAGTGCATTCTATGCTACTCACTAAATAATTTATCCAATTACAATATTTGAAAACATCAGGTTGTGACATTACATGGCAAGCATTCCTTTAACTGATAAGATGTATTAATAAGCAGGCAGCACACTAAGGCAATAGCTTATAAACGAATTGCCTCCTTAATTAACATGCCAAAAACAAATAGAAAGTGATCTATGAGCCACTACCCACTGAAAAGTTCCTTGAATACGATGGACTTGTCACGTTCATTCACAACTAAGAAACAAGAAGGGAAACTACTCAAAAGGCTTCAAACAATTCAACTTAGGAAGCTCCCACAAATATCAAACTTCAGTGGATAATTTCAAATCCACCCAAAAAAAAAAAGACGAGAAGACATACTCGCCATGCAGAACCATTGTATCATCCATAAGCACCTTCCTTTTAGAGGCACTGGTCCGAGGAGCAGATCGCTGGCACTTGAGAGAGGTTATCTCGCTAGGTGGGGGAGTAGGCTTAACCTTCAAAACAGATGATCTCCTTCCAACTAGAGCAAATAAACATTTATTACAATAAAACACATCATAACCAAGAAAAAGAAATCTTTACTAAACCGGAAAATTCTATTATGGTCCATGTCCCCACTCATGGACCATGTGGCTTAACAAGGAAAGTGATGTGGCCTAACATAGGCCACAAGGTCCATGAATGGGGGCATGGACCATAATAGAATTTTCCACTTAAACCTTCCCAAGGCATAGTTAAAGGAAAGACATGAATTCTACCTAAAATAGAGGACAGCAAATCGTCATCATCAGGTACAGCTTCTACATTTCTTTTGGCACGAACTACCCTTGATGATTCAACTGAATTGAGACTCTGTTCAGTCAGTGTACTTTCAGTATAACTACGCTTCTTCCCAGAAATAATCCTGCTCCCGGCATCACTTTCATCTACATGTGTCAAGTCTCCAGGTGTAGCTTCCACTAGCAGGTCCCTCGGCCCACCAAACCCTTCTGGTACTGATAACAGTTTCTCCGGTGCTGGTAAATACATTCCAGCAGAACTATTTATATCTTTCAATGCACTATTTCCTGCATCCACATTAACTTGATCATCTGATCTACCAAAACTTGGATGAACGTCATCAAGCGCAGCATGTTCTGCAGCACAGTTTTCCTTCAAATTCTGCACTGATTCATCAACTTTGCGGCATTTTTCGCCTGGGAGACAGAATATTCAACAGACTATATCAGAAAACTCAAATTAAAAATTAAAAAAGGAAAAGAAAAGCTTCAGTAAATAAGACGAACCGTCCATCACACCCCCATAACTGCAGGTATCAATCAACTCCCCTCCTTCAGCAGGTTCCACAGCTATTGTATCAGCCATAGATTGTAGATCATTAGAATGTCCATTTCCAGTGTGTAACAAATCCAGCTGGCCAGATCCAGCATTACAGGGCCTAAGGAGTTGCCCCTCAGCAGACGGCATCTCATCATGAACACCCAGGTTCGACTCAGGTATTGTATCAGCCACAGATTGTAGATCATTAGAATGTCCATTTCCAGTGTCTAACAAATCCAGCTGGCCAGATCCTGCATTACAGGGCCTAAGAAGGTGCACCGCCGCAGACGGCTTCTCATCATGAACAACCAGGTTTGACTCTTGATAAACCTGACCTTCAGGGCGTGCATGGCAAGACATATCCTGCAATTGACAATCTAAACACAATGCACCATTAGGAGAGCATGGTTTCTCTGGATTCCCAGCAACTTCAGTGTCAATAGATTCCCCCTGAATATTATTCAGGATCCCCAACTGCTGAGAAGTGCTAGACAAACAAGAATGGTCTTGAGCATTTACTTTTGAGATAATCCCATTACAGTCTCCATGGTCCTTATTCAAAGAATTAACAGATGAAGCACCTGCCCCATTCACCTTGAGAATCCCATTCTGATCTCCCTTATCCAGACCATCAGATGCATCAATAACATTTTCTGTCAGTATTGGCTCCTGGCCTGTGACAGTAACTTCCTTATCTGCAAGACAGGAGGATTCAGCTGCTACAGCAGGGTCATCTGAAGATGCTTGCTCAATGTTAACTTCAGTGTTTGGAGACTGCCCCTGTTTAGTCCCCAAGTCACTTGAATGATATCCATTTTCCTCACAAGGCATGTGATCAACTGCATCAGAATTTGTATCCTCAGGCACCAACCAATCCTTTACATGTGCATTCACCTGATTAAGATTTGATTTGCATGAAATGTTTTCCAGGTTCTCCTTCACCGCAGATTCTGTTAACGTGTTATCTTCAGGTTCCATGTGGTCATCACAAGCCGAAGTTTCTTGAACATTAGATAAATTGGGCTCCTCAACCAATCCAGGTGTACAAGGAGCCTCAGCATAGTCCATCAGATCAATATCCTCACCAGCAACTCCTAACTGCTTCAAAATAATAATAATAATAATAATAATAATAATAATAATAATAACAACAATCATATTCACAAGACGCAATGAGTCGTATATTCAAGGAAACACTAAACGAGTCATTTCTGCTTCAAAATTGGTGCAAGTGCAAGAAGAGAGTTCCTCTAGTTTAAAATCTAATGCTTTCTTTTCCTCTCAAAACCTTTCCACTACGTCCAAAGATATAATTTAAAAGTATTTCCTATTTACCAATACTACAGGCTTAAAAAGGCTGTATAAGTACCTATCCTAACCTTCAGGTTCAGTGATCCTTTTCATTAATCGGAAGTATTAATTTTAAACTATTCTTTTCTAATAAATAATACGTAGAAACTACTCCCTCTGTGTCAATATATTTGTCACCTTAGGACATGACACAACTATTAAGAAAATAGTTAGGTCTGTCTTAATTGAAGGTTGAATAGACTAAATTGTCCTCACTGGCAAATGTAAGTCTATTTGAATTATGTCTAATCATTTATTAGATTGTACTATCCCAATGACAGTAAATAGGGGCATGTGGAAAATTTTCATTTCATACTCTCTTGATTTACTAAAACGTCAGATATTTTGAAATGGAACAAGTAAATTGAAACGGAGGGAGTATTAAACTAACCTTCAGCTCTAGTTATCAAACATAGTGTACTGCACATTTCCTATTTTCTACATTACTGTAATACGTTTTCCTAGTGTTTTTGGTCAAGCAGTTGCTGCTAAATATGGCACTCTCAGTTAGACAGGGAAGGGAAAGCAAAATAGCTAAAAAGATTATGCATCAAATATTCCTCAGATGGAAACAACTAAAAAAATAAATAATTCTCAGGAAAGGCAATAAATAAAAATTAATAGATCCAATATTTGATTGATACCATGGCTTCCGAATTTGTGGGTATCCCGTCGTCGTTTTCATGTTGCTTCAGGGACATCATTGGCTGGACGGATGGCTGAGGATCAACACTAGAATGAGAGGAAAAGCTTTAGTCAGGCTTCCATAGTTTGCATGTTCATAATGATATTTGAAAGAAAAACATCAGGAAAATTGTAAATGGCGGCCCACAAAACCATAACCAAAAATGAGATAAGCTGATGAGATATAGATCATTACATCATCTAACGTATAACTAACTGAACCAGCAAGACTAGGGTCCACTACCGCCTTTGGAATCCAAGCTCAGTTTTGGACAGGAGCTGAAAGTTTTTTATTTGAGGAAGAAAAGCACCCCAATCCAAATGGTTTTTATTCTCAAAAAGTGCCCTCCACGCATAAAATAAGCCAATTTTTCTCCATTTCCCTTTGCGTTATTTTAAAATTTCAAATATCTTTCTAATTTCAAAAATAAAAAATGAAAACATGATGTATTTCAAACACAGCCCCAAAATGCTACAAGCTAACTTAGCTCTGGTAAGTAGTCTAAAATCTACATGTGCCTTACCAGTCAAACTGTACAGATTCCCCAAGAAAAACTAGCCAAAGAAGCAAAGCAGGCACAATATTTCTAGCTCAGAATTTCCTGAGAAGAGTTTTCCGGACATGACAGGAGGCTCTATGGATTGCAGAATCATTTTATTTTCATTGTTTTTAAGATCCTACCCAACAAGACAGAGGAACAAAAATGATAGTAACCACTACTCACCACCAAAAGCAACAGCAGCAGTCAGATGATAATATGTCAAAAACAAAGATATACTATACTATACTGTACTATACTAAAAGTGTCGCTGGAGGTCATGTTGATTTACACTTATTTGCTTCTTCCTTTTCTGATTGCCAAAAGTGTCCCATGATAAAGTGGACCATCTTTTTATGCATTTTAATTTCTCTAATTTAATGACACTTACTTTGGTAACATAGAAGAACCTTCTGTACAAATCATATGCACAATTAGTGGTCATTGCAAATTCTAAAGAATAATAATGATAATAGTAAACAATTATTTTGGAGTTACAAAGAGGTAATAATAATTACATAGAGAATCAATCAATTTGAGAGTTACTTGTAAGGTACATTTTAACAGGTACATTATTATATAAATTTTATCACGTGCATTTATAGAGAAATATTTTACAAATTCTCTTTGAGAGTGCTTAGTACCAACAAAAATATAAAATTGGAGACTAGTCCCACCACTGATATTTTATTATCCATTATTTCCACAGAGTATTAGTAGCTGTCCATGTGCGGGCTTCAAATAAAACAGGTTGTATTTGGAATGGTGGTGGTGCATTGAGTGAAGAGTAGTAGACACAACAGTAACCACACAATCAAATTTTGTGAGACAAATACAGAAGTTGAAACAGTGATAAGGATTAGATGGGAGAAGGGGCAGATTCAAGCAGGGAATGAGAATAAAGTAAATGAAAGTGCAGATAGATGTAGCGGAGACAATGCATCTGAGATTTTGAAGTGGAAAGAAAATTGACAAGAGAGGAGTTATCTAGACCACTTGGTAAACAAAAATATCGATTTTGAATACTAGAGAAACTTTAACAAACAGAGCCGTATACTAGACCACCCAGTAAAAAATAGAGATAACATGTATTGCTGGTCAGAGTATGCGAAGTTCAGAGTCAAAGGACAAGAAGAAACATGTATGAAATGGTAATGTATAGGGGGCAAGTTTTGGAGTCAACCTTAAACCAGCATTGCCTGCTGCATTAACCTTGTCCAGAAATAATTCCTGATTCACATAGGCAATCAAGGACAGAAAGATCAGTAAGAAAAACATATACCACCAACACAGCAATGCATGCACATAATCTTTAATAATAATAATAATAATAATAACAACAATAATCATAATGATCTTTGATAAAAATAATAACCACAATAATGATGATGATGATAATGATACCTATTATCATTATCATTTTACTATAAGAAACCCATCCTATCCAACAAGAAACCATAAACTCATATATTTGCTTTAGGTACTTCATCACTGATTAAGAAGGAAAAAGGGAGGGGAGGCCAAAAAATTAGATTTGAAAGTTATCAATATCTGTAAGTAAAGTTGGTAATCAAAAACAGAGCACGACTCATCATATTTTGAATACAAATCAACTAATACTAACAGATGAAATATCAAAGCTAGTTTGAAAGGAAGTTCAAAACACACTCAACCCAAAGAATATCAATTCGATAAGTTGTTTGCTCAACATTTAAAATAGAAATACTAACTTTTTTTTCATTTCTCATGTAAGAAAGTAAAAGGCTTTGGGACATTATGAGCAAAAGAAAGCATGAAAGTTTTCGGCATATTACCTCATCAAGGTCTAAACCTGAAGTATCTCCATCACCAAACCTCTCTGAAATCAAACAATTGACAAGTACAAATTTAAATAAATACATGAAAAATCTTAAGAGCAAAGGACTTTTAAGTCATAATGCACCAAAAGGATCCAATCTAAGCGTGAAGAAAAGGTATGTATCGTTTGTCACGTTTTCATGCCATGAATGAATACTAACCATCCAATCCAAACTGGGATGTGGGATAAACAACATTCTCCATGTTATCCTGAAGGGTAATCTGCTCCCTTGAGCTGATGTGATGATCTACATAGTCACTGCATTCATCAGCATTATCATACATGCATTAGAATCCGAGTGGTGAAGCATAACCATGCTTGACAAACAGTTTGATCATTCTTCACAATGCAGGTAGAAGTCATGGTACAGATTACAAAGGCACACTCAGCCATGAGCAAAGGAAAGGACACAAATTATTAATTGCTGTAACAGTTAGCCATATGATACATCCTGTGTATAAAAGGGCAAGAGGTCCAGGATCCAAATCTAGCAACAGCAACAACACTATAAAACTTTTCCCATGAAGAGCATATAAGAAAAGTTTAACCCACATGTTTAGAGAACAGATTACAGTGTCAAAAGTATCTGCAGGCCATATACTCCTTAACAACACCTTAAACTATTAGAATGATGTGGTAATTTAGCATTTACAGTAGTATAACATTCCATGGAAGAAAAGTTAAGAGTAGTTTAGAAATAACCCTTGAAAAATGTCGCTATCCGGCAGCTCAAAATCATCAAGATCAAATGTTTCTGGCAAAGTGATGGAGTGATAAGGCGCCTTAGATTCTTCGGGAGGCAGATCTACAGCAGTGGAGCGAAAAGCTTGCTTGACCTTGAGCAAAGCCTCACTACAATCATCAAAAAGGTAGTTGACCTTTCTAGAATATATCCTCACAACACCCAGCAAAAGATGGCTCGACAATCGTAGTGCTATGGGAACTTCAGGAAAGAGTATTGAATCTGTTGAAGATGAGCAGCGAAGTTTAAACAAATCAAGAATCATTCTCATTGAAATGAATAACAGAACAATATTCAAGTTCAGCATGAAAAAGCCGGAATGAATTTAAAAACGCCTTCATACTAGAGATGAAATATCAGACATAACCATCGAATTCCACTGCCTCAATACATATTCATTCAATTCAAACTGGATTCAAATAACTGCCTACGCATCAAGCCAGCAGAGCGAAACAAATATGTGGATACATCAAAAGGATCAGTTATCTCAATCCAACGACAGTTGATAATTTGTGGAGACGTTATAAATTCTTTAGTAGTATTTTTTTTTGTTTTTGGGGGGGGGGGGGTGAAACTTTTGTGGTAAGTATTAGAATTAAGTGTTAAACTTCCCAAAACATATTAAAAAGAGTCTCAGTTTCTTCAATTAAAAGAGTAGACGGCATGTGGAGCCACTACCCATTCTTGTATAAAGCATCCAGATGTAAGTACTGGGAAATTAAAGCAGTATTGAGCTGGATTTTTTCTCCTTTTTTTTTTTGTCTTTTCCTGTTCTCCGATTTCGAAATGAGAGGAATTTTTAAGAATGAAAAAAATATTTTTAAAAAAAAAGACATGTACACCAAGGAGAGAGAATGTGAAATTTTATGAGTAAATTATTCTTAAAAATCATTTAGACCAGAAAGTTTTCATCCCTAGAACAAAAAACTTCCCATTTAGAGAACCAATCCGAATGATGCCTAAAATTTTGGAACAAGTTTGTAACGCATTAATTTTGAGTCCCCACTTCTGTCCCAAGAGATCCACTTTTGCAAATCAAGAAAAGATTTTTTACACCCAAAAAAAATTCTAATACCACAAAGGAAAGGGGGGTTTCAAATTCTCTATTTAACATCAATCCACAAAATGGTAAATTCTAGAATTTGAAAGTTGAAAAGCTTTCGACCAAGAAACTGTTTGTAGACAAAGATTCTTCTATATTTTCAGAGTATGAATTAAAGAAATTACTAGTCTACAATACATCAAGATACCCTTGAGAGTTATTTTTTACTTTAACAAAACCAAATATAAGCAATGTATAGCAGTTGCATCTCGCCAAAGGGCTGTATGTGATTCTTTTGTACAACTACACACCAGAAGTATTTTAATGTTTCCTCCTAATGTAGACAACATCAAAAGGAACAAAAAAATGTTACAGCAGCTTCAATTGAAGAAAAAGAAAAGATTGTAAGTGATATATTTTTTAACAAACCACTATGATGCGCCTGGAAAGATTTTTTTTATTTCAGTAAAACCATAAGGTTAAAAATAAACAATAGACTATTTACTACTGGTTAGAGTTTAATTATGCTGCTTTCTTGAACATAGTGATGAACAGTTCAGTACAGGGGAATAACCCATTTGCCATAAAAAGAAGTTTTCTATATAGTGCTTCTCACTGTCAAATTATTAAAACTAAACCAATACTCAAAGCAGATATTGGTTTTCCAAAAATATGATAATGAGGATGCTAAAATCATCAATCCAGATACAAGTTCAGAGGGCAGGAGAAGAGATAAGCCTGAGGAAGCAAGACATCAGGAGAACAGTTCTTCAGAATACATTAATTCAAGGTTCATTGTGTCACTGAAGAATTACTACATTTAGTAACTTCCATAGGTATGCATATTGCTGATGTGTATGTACCCATGCGTATAGATAAGTTTATATAGCTGTATAGATTCACATGCACCTTCTCCAATGAAATAAAGGGAATGGCTAGTTTCAGAGGGACTCCCTTGTTGAATAGGTGCCAAGTAACCACGAAAACTAGACCATTCAGGGATGCAGAATGGAATTCCAGTAAATAGTTTATGACTAAACAGTTTAATTTCAGATACCCTCTCCATAAAATTGTTCCCTCTGCATTCAATCCCCAAACATGGAGAGACGTTTGCGTTTGCACAGTTTCTTATTAATGCACAGGCATACAATTCTCTTATACCTAAACAGGTTGAATTTCAGCACTTATGAGATACTATTCTATGCGCTTCTTAGGCTTTTTCCCTTGGAAACACAGAAGTCCATAACTCCTAAAAATGATTTTCATGCTTCTCAAAACTTGAAAATAAGTCAAATCAAAAGAAAGCTCTTTTGCCATGATTACTAACTTTAATGGCCTTAAGAATATCATAGACCAAATGTCAGCAAACTGTAATCTGTTGTAGAATCAAGCTTATATATTCAGAATAAAGACATCTTAAAAATGGCCAAACCATAAACATCCATTGACAAACAAGATGCACCTATCATGGAAGTAGGAATCCTTTAAAACACGAAAATGGAGCCGCTTAGAGCTGTTCCAAAGGTAGAAGTCATCCAAAAAGAAAAACATAAACATGCTCTTCCTTTCACTTTTCGCAGGGTTTGGGGAAAGGAGAGGTACATGTCATAGGATAACAGGAAAGTATCAAGCTTTAAATTCTAAGTGACGTACAGAATATAAAAAGCCCATTTACCAGTACGTAAAATACCCAAATCTAAAAAGAAACCATTGAACTATATCAGATCAAAAGAGCACCCCAAACCTTTTAACTATATACAATATATATAAAAAAAGACAGGGTCAACTTATTTACTTAGGGCCTGTTCTTCATTATTTCTACCGTTTTCAAGCAGTAGAAAAAAGTGCTTATAAAAAAAATGTTTCAAAAGAATTGCGGTAACATTATTAATTATAATAGCATCAATAAGCATAAGCAATTTCAAAAAGCACCCTAAGGTAACATCTCAAAAATAGCATTTTTTCCAGCTTATTTAAGCTAAATGTAGATACAATAAGCAATCAAGAACAGCAAAAAAAAAAAAAAAAATTAGGTTAAAATAAGCTAAAGGCGGCTTATTTTAAGCAATGGATAACAAGGTCCAAGTGAAATTAGGAATTTCCTGTTCTACTGTTCCGCAATGATTTGGATACCTTTTCTTCCGTTAATCAAAAAATTCGAAAATGAAGATGTAGAACTTGTCTAAGCTTCAATTATCGCAAGAAGAAAATAACAAAACCGAGACGAGGACGGTAGGCAACAGATAAAAGGAGAAAAAGAATCACTAACCTACAGAGACGCCAATATCAGTATCAGCAACCTGATTTTTTCGCAGCTTTCGCTCAAGATGAGCTGCTATCCATATGGTGCCTAAGGGCCCCTTTTTTGCCAGTATAAACTGAGAATAGAACATTTTCTTGCCCCTTTCTCTTCTTACCTCAACAATTCAATCTTTCTATTAATACTGCAAACTAACAACTGAATAAATCCTCCTTCTGTATAGATGCCCCAACCCAACCCCTAATCTACAGCTCTAAATCCCAAACCCTAAAGTTACAACAGAATACTAGATACAAAACAAACTTTTAACTTAAAAACCCTAACTTTGACACACTTCAATCAGGGCAACCCATATGTAAATTTACTTTAAAAAACACTTCAAACCCCATTCTTATACCAAACCCTAGAACTCAGAATGACAAAACCCCTGAATTTGCTAGCTTGACGACTGAAATTTCTCCTCCCACCAAATTCAACGAGTCAAACACGAAACGTGTCACCTGCCGTGAACATCTTCAAGAACAAAAACCCTACCTTCATTCGAAAGACCCCTCCTCCAGGAATTGAAATTCCGGGACCAAGACGCTTGAATTAAAAATTCACAAGCTGAGATCGAACTTCATAAGCAGCAGCAAATACCAAAGTTCTAAACGCAAAAACCTACAGATAACCTACAGATACAACTGATCTGTGCGTATATTTAGACAGAGAGAGAGAGAGAGTGCAGGGTCTCGGTGAAATTTGATGTGGTGCGATTGGTGTTCGAAGCTCTTCTCAGCTCGTTTCGATGCGCTTTGATTTTTAATTTTGTTTTCATATTTCTATGAGATGAGAAGCAAAGGGCCGTTCGTGTTCCAGCTGGGAAAGCCAATCAGGAACACGTGTATGGAAGAGCATCCTTCGTCGCCGTTGATTGATGATATCTGTGATACTACGATTTAAGAAAGAGGATATTTGACGGTGATGATTGTTTTTGGGAGTTCATGTACAACGTACAATGTACCACTGTTTAGTACACAATCTTTCCTCGCCATTACAGGTTTAGTGGTAATATCTACTCTTGTCCTTTTTTTTTTTTTTAATTTGTCATTTTAAAAATAATATAGTTCTTCTTTTTTATAATAAAAAAGAATCAATTTAGACTCAAAGTTTTCAATCAAACTCAAATTCAAAATTTGTTTTAAGAATTGCTCTACCTGGTTTCTTATGTTTTTTTAACTTTTATTCAACTTTGCTATGGCTCATTTTACTATAAAAAAACAGCAATAAAAAACGGAACTTATATGAATTGACAAATAATTTTATCATCATTTTTTCAGAGTAATTTGATTAAAAAATAACATATATGTAACACAGAATGTATACGTATAGAAAAAATAATTATAAATACACATAAGTTAATATATTATATGTTTTTTATATTTTCTTTTATATCCATTAACTACTATTTTGTTAATATAAATGTCAAATATTCTCAATGGGAGAATTCGAAAATTTAACTCACATTATTTGTGTGAGTTCTTAAAAACTCATTTTGACTAGTATAAAATATGCATATGTGTAATTTTTATAAGTTAATTTGTCAAATTTCACCGTGAGTAAAGAGATTTTATATTTATACCAGTCTCAAAATAGTTTGTGGATATAAAAATAAAAGTTCATGCACAAAATTAGAAAAGTAAATAGTTTATGTATATATAGGTTAATTTCTCTATATATATTGTATAAGTATCACATATTATAAGTATACTTTTTTCTTGGCCAAAAATTACTAAAATTTCTATGATTATATTGACTAAAAAAACTCGATGATCAATATGTGATACACTCATAACTATTTTTTCTTTAAAGAGGATTCAAAAAAAGAAAATCTAGATGTGACTCTCTCAACTTTGAGGACTACATTGATTGTTTCTCAAAACAAAATTTATAAATTCACCGTGAGTAAAGAGATTTTATATTTATACCAGTCTCAAAATAGTTTGTGGATATAAAAATAAAAGTTCATGCACAAAATTAGAAAAGTAAATAGTTTATGTATATATATAGGTTAATTTCTCTATATATATTGTATAAGTATCACATATTATAAGTATATTTTTTTCTTGGCCAAAAATTACTAAAATTTCTATGATTATATTGACTAAAAAAACTCGATGATCAATATGTGATACACTCATAACTATTTTTTCTTTAAAGAGGATTCAAAAAAAGAAAATCTAGATGTGACTCTCTCAACTTTGAAGACTGCATTGATTGTTTCTCAAAACAAAATTTATAAATTCAATTCTTTTTCGAACGTTTATGTGTAGCCATAATTTTTTATCAATTATTTTTGGGACATTGTTGTACAATGAGAGCCATAGATTAGGAACACAACACAACCATATATATATATATATTAGATAACTGTCGATCTAAACCTATAATATTATAAATTACTGATATTGAGCTTGACGATGAATCATACAAAATGAGAAAACTTGATTATAGAATTTTATATTATATAAAAGCCGTAAACGCCGAGCCTCCGGTCGCCAAATGTGGGTTTCTTTGGGACTTCCAACTTCTAAGAAGAGATAGGACTTCCAACTTCTAAGAAGAGACAAATAGCCCATTTTCAAAAGTTGTGGACATAAGCCATGGTTTTTCACTATGCACATAGGCAGTACTCCTGTCTGAGCTTCTTCTAGGATAGCAACATGCGGCACCACCAATGGGAGTTGAGCAAGACATAATAGCACTTGGCCTATGGAAGTCACCAACAACTGCCCCGACTCTAGCTAAACCATCTTTCACAATTGCATAAAAATTAACCTTATTATATGTTCCCTGTGGAGATTATTGCCAAATGATCTTTTGGATTGATTATGGGATATTTCCATGTTTTTAACTGTATCAGCGCCTGGTGGAATTCGTGAAGAAAGGCCCCTGCCTCAGATAAATAATTTACTGTCAGCCTTAGACTTATAATTAAGGAGAAGAAGCTAAAACGCATTTTCGCACTTAGTAGTATAAAAATACTTGAGAAAGTGATGTAACTTTTATGCATAAATATTATATAAATATTATGTTAGTAATTTATTTTAATTATAATCAAGTAAATGTGTATGTGTATGGATATTATGGTATCTTATCTAGATTTATTATAAGAAATATTATCCTTTTGAAGGAATTATAAGAAATATTATAAAGTTTGGATGGAAAATCATGTCAAGCATAACATTTTAACTAGGCTATAATAGTATATTTGGATTGTAATTTAAATTTTTTTAAAATCATTTCTTAATATGAATTTCACTTTTTCTCTTACAAAAATCAAATATATATGATATATGTTCACAAATTAGCTGATTTTTTCGATGTAGTTACAATCTAACTAGAGTTATAATATAAATTTTTCATATTTGAATGATAAATACTATGACACTTTAGTTTTTTTCTTTTTTTACAAATTAGACATTTTTTAATATTTATTTTGGTATATACAAATGTCTATATATAATATTTTAATTTTATTATTAATATAATATCAATAGTTTATAAATGTATCTCCCATGCTCATGCATGGGCTCATATTGAGAGGTGTTAATTTTCATATTCTATAAATATTCTTATTCCTCAAAGTAACACTATGGGATTCAACCATTTATATTAGAAATAACAGCGGTACGTGTACCTAATCAATTAGTCATTATAAAATTCGATACAATATATTAGACTATCTATCAATAACTGATTGGTAAATAGTTTTGCTACTAATCATCGAAACTCTCGGTCGACCCTATAACCTAGGGTTCACGAGTCCTCAAAAAAACCATTCAAAATGAGAAGCGGTTACTGATTACTTTATACAAGTTAAGTGAGGGATTTGATTGATACGTTTTTTACATTTGAAATTTTTTAGAGAACTTTACAATTCAAGATCCTCAATTGACACATTTTCATATTTTGGGAACTAATTTAAAATCTATTTAAAAAACTTTTGCCAACAAATATAAAAAATAAATAATTGTTAGACTAAAATGAGTAAAAAAAAAAAAAAGATAATAAGAGCAAGTTAATATAGAATGATTAGTTATATGACTAAATTTGTCAATTACTCTATCTATTTTCAAATAAGATGCATCTAGCCCTTTTTTTAACATACAAACATTCTAACAAGAACAATTATTTCATTGTTTGTGACTTTACCATCTACCCGAGATAAGTATTGTATTAAAAGAACAAATAATTATTTTATTCAAATTTATATTTATCGTCGTCATTATTCAAATTATTTGAAGAAGCATCCTAATTTAAAGACAGTTCCAACTAATTCAATTATCTTTATTTTATAATCTCAATTCGAAATAATATCAATTAATTATCTTCTCTTAAAAATACGTTTTGAAATCACTCATTAAGTGATCACTTTACTTTGTAGGGTGCTTGGCTTGACAACTTCACTTTCATGGAGAAGTTTCAGAACTCTTATGCAATGTTTGGGAATTGGAAATTATTTCATGAGACATTTCTCATGGGCTATAAATATAAAATTCGATTTTTTTTATAAATATTTCATTATATAAATTCTTTTAAAAGAAAAAATATTGTAAGAAATTATCAGATTAAATATATTAAAATAATAGATTTATATATAATTTTGTAAAATGATATATAATTATGTATGTATATATTTATTAAGGTTCCTCATATTTGAATCACAAACATTACTATGATAGTTTGGCTTTTTTTAATAAATTAGTGGCATTTGTTATATATACTTTACTATATTACAATTATTTATGAGTATGATATTTTTAATTATATTATTATATAGCTTGATACTTTACAAATATCTACCCATGCAAACACAAGAATATATTAGTAATTTTCCTAATATAACATCTATAGTTTATATAATGAGTTTGTCTAACATGCGCCTCTAGAACAAACATTAACATAGATAATACATCATATATAATATAAAACATATCATATACAGTAGTAAAATTTTATAAAATAAAAAAATCTAATTGAATTGTTGAACCAAATTAATACATTAAATTAGAAAGTTAATACATATTAACATATATCATAGGAGCACCACGTTAGACAACCCCTTTATAAATATCAACACGTACTTAGGTACGGGATCACAAATAGTTAATAATGGATATGAGATATTATAATTTAAAAATACCTTATAAACTTTTTAAACTTTTCATATTTTTTTTCTAAATCAAATCATTTATTTAGTTATACTTCCAAAGCAATATGATTATATATTTCAAAAACATTTATTTGGTTACAATTTCAAAGCATATTTAAAGTATGTAATAACAATAATAGAAAGATAAAACTATTTTTAGAACTTTTTAGAACATTTCAAACTTTTTAGAACATTCATATTCTTTGTCTTCATCTATTTACAAATTACAAAACATTATAAGGAACTATATCTCTTTCTCTCTCTATATATAGAGATATATAGAAGAGATAAAAGTCATATTTTTAACTATAGTTATATATTTTAATCATAAATTATATTTTAACTATAGTTTGTAAATTATAATTTTAAATATATATAAATTATATTTTAATTATAATTATATAATAATTAAAAATTATATTTTAAATTATAATTATAAATTATAATCATAATATAGTTTGTAAATTATAATTTTAAATATATATAAATTATATTTTAATTATAATTATATATAATAATTAAAAATTATATTTTAAATTATAATTATAAATTATAATCATAAAATTTAGTATTATATATAATATTATATTTCAAAATAACTTATTACTTATTTACCGTAACACACAAAATGAGACAGTAAATAAAAGCAGTTAAAAAGTCCTCAAATGGCCCTACTTTTGGGATGTCCAAAAAATAGCGTCCACGCATTAAAGGTAGTTCACAGTGCCTTCTAACGTAGAAAGACGCATTTAACTATTGGCCATTCCGGAGATTGAAACAGGTGAAAAAAAAAAAACTCCTCTTCAAAAGCTGGCCATCGTCAGTGCGGGGTTGATGATGATGGACGTTTGCTGCATATAAATCTTAGCGTCATTATCAAAGTTCAGCTGTCTTGAAGTTGAACCAACATAAGTATTTCAGCTTTCTTCAATACTAAAGATCTCTGAAGTGTTGAAATAGTGAAACCATGATTCTCTTACAGTCGCCTTCAAAGTATCTCCTACAGATCTTGACCACCCGGGTTCAGAAGTATGCTCCCTTATGATTCCCCAATTTGGCTATACTTCTTTCTTCTGTATAATCAGCTTGCATTTTCCCAATTTTCTCTCAAGCTTTTTGTTGATTTTCTTGGTGTTTTGAATTATAGGGCTTTGCTTGTTTTGCCTTGAGCTAATGAAATTATGAACAAAAAAGCATTTTTACCTTCAATCATGAGTATAAGAAACGGATAATTTGATAATTTTATTTTGCACTAAATAAGTTTCTCTTATGATGCTTGGCTATTAGTGAGAAGGGCTTTCTTTTGGGTCGGATTCGGATTGACTTTACCACTAGTCCGGGTTTTGGACCCTGCCTAATCATGGGTTGTGAACGACTTGGACTGAATTTGCCATCTTGTCTGAAAGTAAGAATATATCAATTTGGGCTAAGTACTATAGTTGGTCTGGCAAGGTATATACAATAGGAGTTTCTGATTTACTAGCTAATTCTTTGCAGTGAGTGTGATCCTATTGTTTATTCTGTTTCCATCTGTTCTGGAGATCCCGACTCAATTAATGTTAAATTTTAAGAATGCCTCTATTGTTAAAGGGCCTGGAAGAGTTCTAAGCACTTGCATTGAGGATTGGATTCTAACCCTTTTGCATTCTTTTTGTGGGAATATATATGGTAATGGGGGGTTTGTGACTATTAAGGGCAGTTTCTTAACTGGTTGCTCCACTGCGAGAAAAAGTATGTAATCAGATATTATTCAATGTTGTTTCTGAAGTCAGTTGTTAAAATGAACCGATAACTCTTAGAAAGCTATGAAAACAAAACAATCAGTTTGGGTTTATGTTATCAAACCTGCATAGGAGTTTACAAATTTTATTTTAGGCCTTAAAGTAAATACTTATCTCGTAATCAAATGAATATCATATTTGTTGCTTACAAAATTTTAGATTATTTTTCCAATGCGACTTGCAAATTTTGTATTTTTCATATGGCCTCTTTACATAGTTTAGTTTTTATCACCAATGCAATTGGAATATTGTTGATTCATTTGGTGAGATTGAAAACTGGAACAAACTTAAAAACTGTATTTGAGAATAATGATGTCATTGAAAATATGAACTTCCGTATTGTTGTTGCTTATGAATAGCACCTTCTATTCAACTAGAGTAAAGATGTGGTATAAATGTGATATCATCTCCACTTTATTCAAAAAATGTTTGGGAATTAGCAATTTTTTTTAAACACGATGATGCTGTTCTGAAGTTCTTGCTTCTGGCTACTGTTTTCGTTTTTCTTTAAACCTAGCAAGAAAGCAAAGTAATATGTTGTAACCACTCATACATAGTTGCCTCACATAAATATTACCAAAAAGCATGCATATGTTCATTGATTCCAATATGTGGTGGACTGACATTAACATTTCTCTGGAGATTCATTAGTTTTGACATTTTCTTCTTTTGATAGCTTGTGACTCTTATATGCTGATAATTATCTGACTAATTGCAGTCTTGATAAAGGAGTTGAGATGGACTGCCACTGGATTGAATTTGGTGATGTTCGATATCACATTCAGGTTAACTTGGAATTCATTCTAAAATTATTTTCAGCTGGTTTATAATCAGATGCAAGGTTATTATAATAAGAAGCACGCTTTATCCACTAGTTAATTGCTGCATTTCAGTCCCTATTTTTGGCCTCCTTATCTTGTACTATGATCATAATAATGCAGATAATTGGTTTACCAAACTATTAACAGGCCTCAATGAAGAACCCAAATCTTCTCTTTATGTCTTTATCATTACCTACACCACCTTCAGAGGCTGTATCCTTTGGTGGGCTTCCCCCGGGAGCCATAGAAGCTATAAAGGTAGCATATGGTGTGGTTGCACAAATTCTTGATCCTCCGCGAGATGGCTTCAATCTCACAATGAAACTGAACTTGTCAAAACTTCCTCCAGATGAAGGTTCAACGAGTTTTTTTTAAGGTCACTATGGGCTTTTTGTGGTTGTGCTGCTGATATAGTATGGTTTTTCGTATACCCATTCCAATTCCTGATCAGGTTTCTGTTTTATAGTGCCCTCTGTAAAACTTTGTAATTAACCTCCATTCATGAAAAGTGGACACTAAAGAGTTCAATTCCCTATTTTTAAAGTTCTGAACATTCTTGAGATCCCATTCCTGAAGAATGTCCGGATCTGCAAACAGGAACATGTATATGTGCTCTAATAATTTCCTTTGAAAATGGTCCATTTGAAGTTTTATGTTTACTTTGAAAAGAAGAAGAAAGTATCAGTTAGCTTGTATTTCAATGACTCATTGGAGGAGATGTCTCTGGTTTCTCCTTTGATTGGATGCAATGAACTTTATAATACACATGATTAAGTAGTTAGATCTTCTAACTGCAGAATAAGAAGCAAAACCACAAATGCAATGCAAACTTCTGAAATTTTGCATAATGTCTTTCTGCCATGGTAAATGAATAAATAATTTATTTGGCGCCTGTGATCCATAAGATTTCATGTCATGAAGTTTGTTATTATTTCTAAATTTGTTTGGGCTTAATGCTTTCTTGAAGACTAGTAAAATTAGGATTAAATTTAACATATATTTGGTCAGGTTTGGAATTCAGGTTACTCACTTTTGCTTCTTTTGATGGGGAAGTATCTAGGTTGGAAGAGGAGCTAATTGAGTCTTGTATCAATGTCGCCAAAAAAAAAAAAAAAAAAAAAAAAGAAAATGCAATCTAGGAACTTTCCTTTGCCAGCCTCACCAGAAGTAGATGATTGATCAGTTTCTTTTATGAGCCACCTATTAGAATTATTTTGATACAAATATGTAGAACTTACCATTGGATCTATAATCTTGAAGGTACAAATATTTATTTATTTTTCTTTGTTGGTTCCATAAGATCTTTAAATTTTTTAATGCCGCAAGACTACGTGCTGCTCTTGAAAGTTATTGAAACAATCAGTTATATGTGGACCTTTTATTTGCAGGGACAAGTCGCTTGATACTATGATTCTTATTTTCTTGCACAAGGTTCTGTGTAATTTGCTGAGAAATTTTTCTTACTGAACGTTATCAGATTATGGGTTCATGAAGTGACGTTAAAATCATTGTGGTTATAGATGAATAGTTTGAGCATTATAGATTTTAAATTCTTACCTGAGCTGCTTAGTTGTTGCTTTGGTGAGAGAGAACTTAGAGCTACAAGCAATGTTCCTCAGTCAGTATGAAATGAATAAAGGAGCCTGTGGCATGGAAATGCAATAGATCCTCAATATATGTTTTCTAGCACGGCCATATAGGGAATGAAATTGATTGGGTTCGTTGCTGTCTTACATATTTATCTGGAAATTTAGCAATACCCTTTTTATGTGTTTATTAATATTTCAAAATTTCAAAGGAATAAATTTGGCAGTTAAAGACTATGGAGTCTCAATTCAGTTTGTATGTTCAAATGTGGAAAAGTAGAAATGCTTGCGTATGTTGCTACCTAGATCCTTCTTCATGTAGAAGGTTAGCAATAATCTTTATGTAACCATAGTTGAATGCCCCATGTACGGTATTGCTATCTGCTCCACAGCAGTAGGTTACTGAGTTATCCATTTTGACCTTTCTCAACATCGCCCATGCCAACCACAACTAATTGAAGTCTCTTAGGTGCAAATCAACTAACCAAAAGTTGCTGCTGCAACTCAAAGTGGATTTTGGAAATCAATGCTTTGTGATTTCTGTCTTCTTGCTAGAAATAACATGGTCTCTCAATTCTTTGTTTGTTCACCGTAGACCCTTTCTTTTAGCATCAAGTTCTTGGAATAGCTGCTAACAAATATAGTTAGGAAGCCGTCTAAGCAATCAGTTCATTCAATGTAATGACCTGCTCCAGGGCCCTACCTAAGAGTGAACTATGTCCGATCCCAAAGGTATGGTGCAACCTGTAAGCTTACTGTATGACATTTCATCTAAATAGGAGAATATATTGTAGGCAAAAAGTTGAGGAAAAGTATAAAGGACTGCTCCAAAATTGTGAAAAATGAATAGTAGGTCATCTTAGGTGTTGGGGACCCACAGTTAAAAAGGCATCTCACTGGAGCTGTAAAAAGATTACGAATTTCATAGAAATATACCCCTATAATGAAAATGAGAATAGATGACAGTCCGCCAGCTGGAATAATTAATTCTTTATATGAAAAGATAGAAAAGAGCCTAATTTTCTGCTGGCATTGGCAATTTCAGGAACACAAGATAGGCACTGCGAATGTGTTCCACTTTGTGTAGGAGTTGGAATACCCATATGCATGTGAGAGCATTGAACAGTTAGGATATTTGCACCAAATTCTTTTATCTTTGTGGTGTGGATTTCTGGCTGGATTTTATTCTATAGTAGCTCTTTTACAAAACTATTGAGTTGTAGTTTATCTTTCCGCCAAAGACTACTGATATTTGAGCATTTAAAGATTTTCATTTTCTTCTGACCAACTTCTAGTGTGTGCTTCTTATATTGTTTGGTATTTTCTGAACTTCTTGCCTGACACATTTAGAGCACAAGCATGCCATTTTGGTGAAGATTGCATCTGTGAGGGAAATTGTCTTGGGTGCCCCCTTAAGAGTGTTTCTAAAACATCTTGCTTCGAGGACAGTTGCTTCAGACATAGACAAACTTGTGGCACTGGTGCATCGTCCAATGGAGTCCTTTTTTCTTGTTCCTCAGGTGGTCATCCTTATTGTCACTATCTTGTATACCATTAGTTAGGAAATTTTCCAAGATTATGATTGTTGAGAGTCCCTTCTTAAGCGTACTTGTCTAGTTTTAAGGTCAGTTTTAATACTTTCTACCTTATTGCTGATGTTGAGTTCACAAACATGTAGACAATGTTCTGATCATAGTAGGGTATGTGAAGAGGACCTTTAAGATTTAAGTGCATTTCTGTGCTGCTAAATAATACTCTCAACATATCTATTGCAGGTAGATCAGGTGACAGTGGTGTTTCCTATGAGATTCAAAGATTCAATAGACACTGTTCTTGCCACTTCTTTCTTACAGGTAGAATATCTATATAGTTATTGGAATTGATTTCTCTTTCTCCTTCTCTTTTCCTTTGCACCTCTGGGAAGGGCAAAAATATATTTTGGTCATAATGGTTATCACTTATCAATGGTGAAGAACATGGGCATCTATATTGCACTTCTTTATGTAAACATTTCATATTTTACAGGCGCCTCTCTCCCTGTGCTTGGAATATTATTGCCAATTTGATCTTTTTAACCATTCAAGCATGACTATAGGAAAATTTGTTCTTGCATTTGTTTACTTTTGTCATACTTCCACTCATTATTCTCGCAGTTTTGCTTAAGTCTTTTGTTTTTGGGAAATGAGACTAGTGTGGCTAAAGGGAGTAGGTTTGATTATCCCAAGCAAATAACGGTCTTTATATTTCCTTCATCTGCAAATATGGGTGTCACCTTTGAAGGTTTATGGGGCCCAAAATCTCTAAACCTTTTCCTCCCAATACCTTAAGGTCCAAATAAATAAAATTGGCTCCTTTTGAAATCCAAAACTTGAAGCCCATGCTAAAGCTGAATCCATGTGTGTTATACCTTCTTTGGGGGCAACTTCTAGTTGGACTGGTCGCATTGGATGCAACCTAGAATCTGTTGACAGGTTATGAACTAATGATAGTTTGGGTTATAAGTAGCTAACTTTTGAAATAGATGTAATCATACAGCAGTTTCTCCAGAAATGTGTTTCATGTTCTTGTGAATGATGGGGAATTTTGAGGACAATAAAATTGCTGCTACTCTAATTGATCAAATGCCAAATTATTAGGGGAGGGATTCATCTGTCTCCTAGTGCGATCCCTGATACCGAAGTCTGTTTTGTAATATTGCTTTTATTAAACACTAGGTTTTCCTTTTAGCTCTTTTTTGTTTTTTTTTTGGTGGGGGGGTGGGTGGGTGGGTGGGTGTGGGTTTGGGGGTGGTCTACCTAACTAACTCACTTCTATTTGTAACTTTAGGAATTTGTGGACACTAGACGTACTGCTGGGCTTAACGCCGCCCCTCCTTGTTCATGGTCCCCATCTCCTCCAGAGGAACTGAAGGCAGCTGCTCCTGAAGCATTGTCTGCAAATGCTGGATATGTCAGTTTTGGTATTCCCATAAATTCAATTACATTTCTTCATCCATAAGTATTACTTTTATGGGATACCTTTTGACTTTTAACCAATGCAGTTATTTTCCCTCGACATGTGGAAGGCAGAAAGCTGGACAGAACTGTTTGGAATTTGTCAACGTTTCACGCATATGTGAGTTATCATGTCAAGGTAAATATCCATTCCTATCTCTCATTATAATTATGTTTACTTCATCTTTGTTATTACCTTGTTCAAGCGCTCTTTGTGCCTGATGAATGCATTTAATGATACCTCAAAAAGAGCAGCAGATGGTTGAAGGATTTTCTTGCTGTTACGTTGAAAACATCAAATGGGATGTAAACTCATTTATTGCAATAGAGTTAATTGCTACAAGAACATGGATTAGGGCCTGTTTGTATTTTGAGTGGCTAAAGTTAATTATATGCAAAATTTGCCTTGCATTATCAAGCGTACATGTACATCCTGGTTTAAACTCATTTAGACAAGATAAAAGTTATTGGTTTGGAGGGCCCTCATATGAAGTTGTTTCTCAAGTCTTTCTTGTTGGACCTTTGATAATAAGTCATTCGGCAACGGGTCTGTTGCAATATATGTTGATATTATTGTGACAAGCGTATATGCCAATCGATTTATTACTTGTTACCCGGAAAATAAAACCCAGATCATATTCTTTCCTATGAGATATTCTCATACTTTCATTTGATATTAGAACATTGTAGAGCTTCATACTTGTGCGTGTTTATACTCAATTTTTTTCTCCCCCAACTTTGATTAATCTCTTGTCCAAACAGTGTTCAGAAGGATTCATGCATACTCGGATGAGACGTCGGGTCGAATCACTAATACAGGTAGAGATTCACAAGTTATTCTTAGGTGTTTCTTGCCAGGAATTTATTTATTTTACTTTTGATAATGAATCAAAATCATAGATGACCCGACTTTACACAATATGAAAATTCTTATGTTCCATGTATTGTACTCCTTTGTCCTTTTGCTCTGGATTTAATGGGTGATCAGGGCTCAGCTTGGATGTGAATTTAATTTGAGAAAGTATGTATGTTTCTCTTGGAGTTTGGGTAAAGTAAATTGGGTGCAAGAGAAGATATGGGGTTCCAGAGTCAAAATGAAAATTCCAGTGCAAGTTGAGTCCTGATATTTACATTAGAGCCATACGATGTCAAATTTCCATGACAATTTCAATCTAATTCCCTGATTTTATGGTGTACCCATAATGGGTCTAGAATTAAGAATATGTTAACCTATACACCAATTAGTAGTATAGAAAACTGCCGGAAAAAGGAGAGGGGGGGATTGGGTAGCTCGTTTTTTTAACTCTTGTTGTTCTTTTAGGGCATTTACTCATTCATTATCTTGTTCTGTTTTAGGCTCTGGATCGTGCCAAGCCAGATTTTGAGAAGGCAAGGAAAAACGCACAAAATAGATCCTTTAAACGATTGGTGAGTCCTGAACAAATAATGTTACTTGTACTGTCTTGCTTGATGCAAAAAAAGAAAATATTCCAATGCTAACTGTCCTAATGTTACAACTTTCATGCCCTCCCCACTCTTCCTCGCTTTCTCCTTGATTCTTTCAGAGTCTAAAGGATGGACGGAGCAGCTTGAATGCAGTGAAGTCTTTTGGTTAATTCAAGAGCCTAAAGGAAGACTCATAAATTTTTGGGAGATGCCTGGAAAATTTCTGCAGGCTGTTGTACAATCCAGAATAAACTAATTCTTCTTCAATTTAAATTATGCACTTCTTCACCATTAGCTGTATAATGTTGATGATGAATGAACTAATTCTTTCTTTCTTTCTTTCTTTGCCAAAAGTGAGATTCTCAATTCATTTTCATCAGATACTGTCAGAACTCTAATATGATTTCGACTTGATTAATTATGAAGTCTTTGGTTGAAATTCATATATCCTTTTTTTATTATTTTAAATATTAACTCTTGGAAAATCTCTATATGCTAAAAAGACTGGTTACCATAATGACTAGGTATGGCTGAAATCACTTTGAGCTGTTTAGCACTTTGAATCGTATAGTACATTATTTATCGGTACACTCTCCAATATAGATATATTTTGATAATAACTTTTTCTTAGAGTGATTCTATTAATAAAATTACTATAAAATGTATGTATTATAAAATGTCCTAGCAGATGTGATAAATGATTTTAGCTAGCTATTTAGTGGTTTAACATTTATTTCTTTCAATATTCTCTAACAATTCTCCATAATCGATTCTGGCCGGCTATTCAGTGGTTTAACATTTATTTTCTGTCAATATTCTCTAACAATTCTCCATAATCGATCCCGGCCGGCTATTTAGTGGTTTACCATTCATTTTCTTTAAATATTCTCTAACATTCTCCACAAATATTATTTTCTGTCAATATTCTCTAACAATTCTCCATAATCATTCTCCACAAATATTTTTAAGGGAAAAAAAACTATAAATATCACTAAAATTGTTTACGTTTCTTCAAAAGTAAATACATTTTTAATTTCAATTATTAAATTATTATAAACTATTTCTATTCAACAATTTTTACCCATATATTTTTCTATATTTTTCAAATGCCGTTGTAATCGTACCAAAAAAGGGAAAAAAAGAACAAAAATATGTCCTCTCTTTTTCTTTTTCTGAAAAAGAATGTCCCCCCACCTTAACTTTTTATTATGATTTTCTTTTAAAGATAAAATAACCAAATAACAGATATATCCCTTTTTATTATAACTATAATAATCTATACGTTGAAAAATAAAATTTACGTGTAAAAAAATTTTACTTTTACCAAATCATTTTCTTTATTTACTTTCTTTTCTCTACATTTCAAGATTTCAAACGATGATTTGCTCAAATCTAAACGTTAAAAATCGAAAAAAGAAACTTAGTAAAATATTCTATACTCATTTATTTACATTTTGATCAGTATAAAAATTTTAAAAATTGCATCAAAATAAAAAATATTATTCCTAGTGTCGAGAAGGGGTGATTGGCGCTAGGACCGGGTGCCAATGTTCTCTCCTCTGACCAACTCCTTGCACCAATGGTCTTGAATTTGTGCAAATGTCATATGCCAACTCCTTTTTTTTAAAACAAAGAATAGCAGTCATTTTGTTTAGTTTTTTTACTTTTTATAATTATTAATATTATTTATATTGTTAAGTTAATTATTTTTTAATATTTTATATCATTATGTTAATTTTTAAATTAATTTATATTATTATATTATTAACTAAACGAATTAAACACTTATATATGTATACATTATAATATGAAATCAACTAAAAACTTAACATAATGATATAAAATAATTAATAATATTCAAAAAATGTACAAAATTTGCGCCAAGACCTGGTACGGGGATACCCCTACTCGTTTTCAATCAAACTCAAATTCAAAATTTGTTTTAAGAATTGCTCTACCTGGTTTCTTATGTTTTTTTAACTTTTATTCAACTTTGCTATGGCTCATTTTACTATAAAAAAACAGCAATAAAAAACGGAACTTATATGAATTGACAAATAATTTTATCATCATTTTTTCAGAGTAATTTGATTAAAAAATAACATATATGTAACACAGAATGTATACGTATAGAAAAAATAATTATAAATACACATAAGTTAATATATTATATATTTTTTATATTTTCTTTTATATCCATTAACTACTATTTTGTTAATATAAATGTCAAATATTCTCAATGGGAGAATTCGAAAATTTAACTCACATTATTTGTGTGAGTTCTTAAAAACTCATTTTGACTAGTATAAAATATGCATATGTGTAATTTTTATAAGTTAATTTGTCAAATTTCACCGTGAGTAAAGAGATTTTATATTTATACCAGTCTCAAAATAGTTTGTGGATATAAAAATAAAAGTTCATGCACAAAATTAGAAAAGTAAATAGTTTATGTATATATAGGTTAATTTCTCTATATATATTGTATAAGTATCACATATTATAAGTATACTTTTTTCTTGGCCAAAAATTACTAAAATTTCTATGATTATATTGACTAAAAAAACTCGATGATCAATATGTGATACACTCATAACTATTTTTTCTTTAAAGAGGATTCAAAAAAAGAAAATCTAGATGTGACTCTCTCAACTTTGAGGACTACATTGATTGTTTCTCAAAACAAAATTTATAAATTCACCGTGAGTAAAGAGATTTTATATTTATACCAGTCTCAAAATAGTTTGTGGATATAAAAATAAAAGTTCATGCACAAAATTAGAAAAGTAAATAGTTTATGTATATATATAGGTTAATTTCTCTATATATATTGTATAAGTATCACATATTATAAGTATATTTTTTTCTTGGCCAAAAATTACTAAAATTTCTATGATTATATTGACTAAAAAAACTCGATGATCAATATGTGATACACTCATAACTATTTTTTCTTTAAAGAGGATTCAAAAAAAGAAAATCTAGATGTGACTCTCTCAACTTTGAAGACTGCATTGATTGTTTCTCAAAACAAAATTTATAAATTCAATTCTTTTTCGAACGTTTATGTGTAGCCATAATTTTTTATCAATTATTTTTGGGACATTGTTGTACAATGAGAGCCATAGATTAGGAACACAACACAACCATATATATATATATATTAGATAACTGTCGATCTAAACCTATAATATTATAAATTACAATATTGACTTGACAGTAATCATACAAAATGAGAAAACTTGATTATAGAATTTTATATTATATAAAAGCCGTAAACGCCGAGCCTCCGGTCGCCAAATGTGGGTTTCTTTGGGACTTCCAACTTCTAAGAAGAGATAGGACTTCCAACTTCTAAGAAGAGACAAATAGCCCATTTTCAAAAGTTGTGGACATAAGCCATGGTTTTTCACTATGCACATAGGCAGTACTCCTGTCTGAGCTTCTTCTAGGATAGCAACATGCGGCACCACCAATGGGAGTTGAGCAAGACATAATAGCACTTGGCCTATGGAAGTCACCAACAACTGCCCCGACTCTAGCTAAACCATCTTTCACAATTGCATAAAAATTAACCTTATTATATGTTCCCTGTGGAGATTATTGCCAAATGATCTTTTGGATTGATTATGGGATATTTCCATGTTTTTAACTGTATCAGCGCCTGGTGGAATTCGTGAAGAAAGGCCCCTGCCTCAGATAAATAATTTACTGTCAGCCTTAGACTTATAATTAAGGAGAAGAAGCTAAAACGCATTTTCGCACTTAGTAGTATAAAAATACTTGAGAAAGTGATGTAACTTTTATGCATAAATATTATATAAATATTATGTTAGTAATTTATTTTAATTATAATCAAGTAAATGTGTATGGATATTATGGTATCTTATCTAGATTTATTATAAGAAATATTATCCTTTTGAAGGAATTATAAGAAATATTATAAAGTTTGGATGGAAAATCATGTCAAGCATAACATTTTAACTAGGCTATAATAGTATATTTGGATTGTAATTTAAATTTTTTTAAAATCATTTCTTAATATGAATTTCACTTTTTCTCTTACAAAAATCAAAAATATATATGATATATGTTCACAAATTAGCTGATTTTTTCAATGTAGTTACAATCTAACTAGAGTTATAATATAAATTTTTCATATTTGAATGATAAATACTATGACACTTTAGTTTTTTTCTTTTTTTACAAATTAGACATTTTTTAATATTTATTTTGGTATATACAAATGTCTATATATAATATTTTAATTTTATTATTAATATAATATCAATAGTTTATAAATGTATCTCCCATGCTCATGCATGGGCTCATATTGAGAGGTGTTAATTTTCATATTCTATAAATATTCTTATTCCTCAAAGTAACACTATGGGATTCAACCATTTATATTAGAAATAACAGCGGTACGTGTACCTAATCAATTAGTCATTATAAAATTCGATACAATATATTAGACTATCTATCAATAACTGATTGGTAAATAGTTTTGCTACTAATACTGAAACTCTCGGTCGACCTATAACCGGTTACCGAGTCCTCAAAAAAACCATTCAAAATGAGAAGCGGTTACTGATTACTTTATACAAGTTAAGTGAGGGATTTGATTGATACGTTTTTTACATTTGAAATTTTTTAGAGAACTTTACAATTCAAGATCCTCAATTGACATATTTTCATATTTTGGGAACTAATTTAAAATCTATTTAAAAAACTTTTGCCAAAAAATATAAAAAATAAATAATTGTTAGACTAAAATGAGTAAAAAAAAAAAAAAAGATAATAAGAGCAAGTTAATATAGAATGATTAGTTATATGACTAAATTTGTCAATTACTCTATCTATTTTCAAATAAGATGCATCTAGCCCTTTTTTTAACATACAAACATTCTAACAAGAACAATTATTTCATTGTTTGTGACTTTACCATCTACCCGAGATAAGTATTGTATTAAAAGAACAAATAATTATTTTATTCAAATTTATATTTATCGTCGTCATTATTCAAATTATTTGAAGAAGCATCCTAATTTAAAGACAGTTCCAACTAATTCAATTATCTTTATTTTATAATCTCAATTCGAAATAATATCAATTAATTATCTTCTCTTAAAAATACGTTTTGAAATCACTCATTAAGTGATCATTTTACTTTGTAGGGTGCTTGGCTTTACAACTCCACTTTCATGGAGAAGTTCAGAACTCTTATGCAATGTTTGGGAATTGGAAATTATTTCATGAGACATTTCTCATGGGCTATAAATATAAAATTCGATTTTTTTTTTATAAATATTTCATTATGTAAATTCTTTTAAAAGAAAAAATATTGTAGGAAATTATCAGATTAAACATATTAAAATAATAGATTTATATATAATTTTGTACGATAATATGTAATTATGTATGTATATATTTATTAAGGTTCCTCATATTTGAATCACAAACATTACTATGATAGTTTGGCTTTTTTAATAAATTAGTGGCATGTGTTATAATTAAACTCTGAAATCGATCAACAGATAAAAAAGAAAAAAGAAAATAATTTTTCATTCCTGCAATTCCATGCAAGAATAAAAAAGGATCACTTGCAGTTACTTTTGCTGTGACAAGGGTACTTTTGCAGTTACTTTTGCTGTTACAAATTTTTTTTCCTAGGAAATCCTGTTCCATGCAATCAAATTATCTTGCTATGATTAAAGGGAAAATAGCTAGTTTTTAATCTCTATTTAGGTTTTAAGAACACATGGCAAATACCATGCTCTGTTGTATGTGTTGTACATGAAAAGGGTTACTCTACAACCTTTCAAGTGAAGAATGCAAAATCTTGCATTGCTAGCTGGAGTTTTTAATCTGTTGACATGGAATTCATGGTGTATTTTTTAGCTGGGTTACTTGTTCAATTCTAATGTTTCTTTTCTGACGGTTTTTTGAGATGATGTTCCTCTCCGGTGAGATATTTGCATCCTTCATTAACATTGGGCAAATTTCTGTTTTGCTTACTGTTGAGTTCAGTTGATGTTAATAGTTGCTTTGGCTGGTTGATTTCTATGTACTTGCTTGATATTTTCTGCACTGAGCAGATTATTCAAGAATTCCAGAAGTGTCATTTGGACCATCCAATCGGCAAATTTTTTGGCCAATGCAAAAGTTATCGTTGTTTCAGGCAGGATGTAAGACTTGTTAATCTCGGAGAGTAATCCATTCTCTATTGGTAAAAGAGCTTATCATATCGTTCTTATCGTTCTTGTATATTAACTTGCTTTAAAAACCCGGTGCAGAAAGCTGAGAAGAGGAAACCAAATTTTGAACAAAGCAAGAAGATGAAAGAGAGGTTACGAGCCCACAGGCAAGAATATGCTGCAAGAAGCCAAGAAGGTGAGCTTGGTGAACTGAATATTAGCAAGATCATTTTGAAATAATAAGGTTCATAAGACGAAAGAACGCCAATTCTGCAATATTTTTTGGTGAAATTGTATAGAATCCACCTTAAATGTGGATTGGAGACGTTAGAATACACAATACATGGATTCAATTCTTGTATATGTGATTTTTTAACTTATTTTTATCGACATTGGAATTGTTGTTGTGGAATGGTGAATGCTACATTCTACTACAATGGTTTTGTTAGGTACATGTAATCTCAATAGTGAAGAGAAGAGAAAATATCCCTCCTCTTGGTATTTTTTAAGGAATATCTTTTAAATGAGAGAGAAAGCTTGCCGTCAAGCCAAAAATACTATGGATACAACAAGGTGAATGTTTTTTTTTTCTTTTGCCATTCTTTCATTGGTTAATCAACACAGAAATGCAAATAAATCTGAGTGATAGTTCATGAGCTGGGGCGGGGGGGGGAGAGAGAGAGAGAGAGAGAGAGCACAAAAATAGTATAGTTGAATGGTCAAAGAAAAGATGGTTCCTAACTGATAATACTTTAGGACCTTTATAGCCATTTTCTCAAAAAAAATAAAAAAAATCTATATAATGGATCATAAAATCTAAACAGATAGATATTGTCTGGAAATACACATCAAAAGCTTGATGTATTGAATGTGTGACAATCTTCCAGTTCCAGCCACACTAAGGTTGAACAATTGATCACTGATTTGAATAGCAGAGATCACTAGCAGCTCCTGTTAAGGCAAGGTTCAGCTGCAGATCTGGAACAATATCACTAGTCTTCTTTCCCATGTTTGGTTAGCACGCCTTTCAAGAACCTCAAAAACCAATAAGCTGAAGATTTAAGATGCCGAGTGAGGCCATTCCTGAAGTCCACATATATCAGACCAAAGCGCTTGGTGTATCCAAGATGCCATTCAAAGTTGTCTAGTAAGGACCATGCAAAGTAACCTTTCACATCAGTTCCATCCCTATCCATAAAGTCCCCACTCGTATCTTTAGGTCAAATGAATCACAAGACAATTGAAAACTTTTGAAACATGAGAGAATGCAAGTGATAATATAATTAGCTAACTGCATGTCAAACTGATAATACGATGTAGAACAATGTTATCAGTTAAGTTAGGTCAGAATAATGTTATAAAAGAAACTTGATCTTTGACCACAGAGAGTGATGGAATGTCAGATCTATAAGTTATTAACAAATGCAAACGCAGCTTAGTGATGAACTAACAATCAATTCTGGGCTTGGAGTTTAGTTATGAGGGAAACAATTATGTATCGGAAGAAGATGCAACATACTCTATTTATTGCTCAAAATGTAATTCTCGGTTGCAAGTTAATGATAAAGAAACAATCAATTCTGGGCTATGAGTTTAATTATGAGGGAAACATTCATATATGGAAAGAAGATGCAACATACTCTATTGCTTGGTGAACGGCAGCAAGATATCTCTTGTAGTAAGAAACTCTCAATTTGTCATCTAGCATCTCGTGGAGTGGGATTGTGCTATTATCGTCATCATCCATACCTGCAATAAATGGAATTGAAGGTGAAATAAACGTGCACTTAATATACGTGTTCAGATGACATTCAAACAATGGTACTTATTCAGATGAACTTCACCAGTGCATATACACCTGTTGAACTATCGACCATAAAACTTGCTACTACCTCCCCTTCATACTGGGCCTTCAGGCCTTGTTTCTTCTGGTTAAAATATTAGGTCTTTTACTTCAGTGCCATTTTTCCAAAAATTACTCCCACCAACAATTCACTCTATCTCATGCTAAACAAACTTATGCCACAATTTCTAAGGTTCCCTATCACGGGAAAGTCAAAAGAGAAAACATAAGAGAGAGGAACACATGTGGTAGTGAAAATAGATGAGAGACAATATATGCTAAGGGCACAATAAGCACACTCTACTTTGTTTTCAAGATTCTAAATCATTGTGCAATGGGACAAAAGGCCCTATAATTAGTGTCGAAACACTGAGTTTAGACCTAAATCCACCCAAGTGCGTCCTTATTTTCTGAAATAAAGACCTCGTGTGAAGTTTGAAGGATTGACATACTCTACTTTGTTTTTAAGATTCTAACATTGTGCAATGGGCCAAAAGGCCCTATAATCTGTGTTGAAACACTGAGTTTAGACCTAACTCCCCCCAAGCGTGAAGTTGACAGGATTGGACATATGTAGGTGGTCCAACAAAGGAAGGTGACTCTGATATCATGTTGAAAAACAAGGCTAGAGTCTAACTCCGCCCGCGAAAGGTACCTCAAAAGGAGGAGGATTGTCCAAACCTTAAAAGGAGTAAATTACTCATAAACTAGCCATGTGCAATAATTCCCAGCATTCAGGAGGGAAGAGACCATCAATTTTATCATGAACAGCATGAAACTGAATGCTTGGGAGGTAGCTCTTCCTTCCAAAGCGCCTTTGACGTTCGGTTTTGGTACTCAGGGATAATATGTTAAGACTTGTTCATGGGACCAAACATTATCTTCTAAACCCCACTGACCTAACCCCAGCCTCCACTGCAAAGAAAAAAAAATAACTAATGAATGAAACTCTTTCTTAAACCACTTATCAGCCCCGAAAAGGTACTGTTTTGCCCTCAGACTTGAATGACCAATATGGATTCTATCTGTTTATGCAATTTTGCAAAGCTTCCATCTGGTAACCAACTTTCTTCATGGGTGGCATGAAGCATACCATTCTCCATAATGTATATTGGCGGATTGTTGTATCTCTCTGCTATGTAATTGAGAACTTTCCGTATACCCCAAGGTACCACATAAAGCCATGACGATGCAGCCTGCAGTTTTGATATTGTTCAGGATACTGTATCACTTCAAAGATGTGTGCATTCAGATGGATGGATTTTTGTCGGAAAGAAAGAGAGTAATCATACCTTTTCACCAATCACTTCCCCCCCTTCCCATTCAGCTGCATAACAAAAGGAAAAAGAAAAAGAAAACAAGAAGGTCAAAATGAATACATAAATAAAAACCTGGTGGAAAAATTTTCAAGAAATAAGATAAATTGTGACTTTTACCAATTCTCTCCAATCCCTGGACCCTACAGAAGTCATTGTCTTCATGATTTGTTGCTGCATCAACAACAAATCTTGTGGTAAAATGATTTAAACCAACAAAATCCAGTGAATTCTTAAGCAGCCCTTTTTCTTTCGCTGAAAATTCTGGGAGTTGCTCTCTAAGTCTTTCTCGCATGGTTTCAGGATAATCACCATAAAATATAGGGTCCAAGTACCTGAAAAGAACAGTTCGAAAGCAATTGGCAACAGGCTCACCATGGCATTAGGAAAAGAGGTTCCAAAGTGATGAATCAAAAAAAAAAATTGTTTTGGACATGCTTTCCTAACAGTTTTTATCAAACAGATATTGGCAAAACTAAGACAGAACTTTCTTGGTGTCATGACACAATGCACATCCAAAATTTTCAACCCCAGTTCAAATTTCTGGTTTATACACTGGACATGAGTAACTTTTTCAAAGAAAGAGTTTATGAGACCAGTTGAGACTGAAAACTCACTGAATTTCAGAAGCATAAAGCACTTCATTGAGATGATATCTTTTTTTACCTTTGATCTAATTAAGTTTCCAAAATTCTCTTAAACAGTTAAGAGGCTTACTTTAAACTAGTGTAACAAAAAAAGTTTTGACTGTATTATGAAACACTAAAATGCTTCGGTAAAGAAATTGAAGCTTAAGTTTGTTTAAGGGTTCGTTCTTTATATATAGCTCATAGCATATGTTGTAGCTCCTTAGCATGGCTAGGCTTGGTTTATCTCTATCCACTAGCGCAGTTTGGATGGAAGAAATTCCTCATCATCTGTACCCTATCCTTGTACATGATTTACAGTATGTAATATATTGATGAAGAATTTCAATAAAAAAAATTATTAAAAAAAAAAACCCAGAAGGTTTGAATTGAAAGGTATAAAAGACTGACATGAAAAGAATGAGGACTAGGAGCTACAAAACAATATACCTGCAATAACTCGGTGATTTTATGGCAAATAAACTGCTATAATTTTCAAAATAAAAAAAAAATCATTTATAGACCTAGCATTTTCATTTATTTACCACATAATTCCTTCTGATCTTGTATAGGAAAGTGAACAAACACACATGATTTCCTCTAATCTTGTATAGGAAAGTGAACAAACATGCTATTCCAGTGACTTGTAAATCTAAATATGTACCTTTAAAAGTCATAGGAGGATGCAAAATAACACTATATATATTGAAACCAATAACAGTTACATAGGCAAATGAATATAATACTAGCTCAGGACAGTAATACTGTTATCATGAAAAATACCATCCAAGCTGGAAATCAAGACGCCTTACTGCAGCCCTAATATCTTCCACCTTATCTGATGATGCTTCAGCCCACTCACAGTCCACAACCAGACCTATTTGCCCTCCTTGTTCATCCTGTAACAATTAGCATCATCCGCAGCAACAGAACAGAATAATTATCAACCTTAGTTCACCCCCAGCTCAGCTGACATAACTAAAGGGCAAAAACAATATGCCTTTAGCAACAGAACAGAATAATTGTCAACCATAGTTCAACCCCAGCTGAGCTGATTTGAGAGAGAGAAACAAGAATCATGCATATAAGGTAACTAGAGGTACAATTAGTTGGCCTCCAAAATCCATAGTATCTGATATCCCAAAAATATTTAGCTTTATATACAATAAGATGACATATTCCGATCTCAATGGGCTTAAAAAAAAAAATTGTAACTGAATGCATGAAGAACAAAACTATTACTTAAAATAGAAAATGGACAACCCATTTAATTATACAAAAACTTTTATCATGATGCAATGTCAAGCACCATACCTTGAATTTGCTTCTATATATGGAAACAGCTTCAGCATGTGCTAAGAGCTGGTGATGAGCAACCAAACATGGCTCAGATAACGAGTTATCATGTCTTGCTGGTGCATATATTCCAGTACAATACCCATTAACTGCAGTTTGTAGAGGCTCATTAATGGTAATCCACTTCTTGACTCTATCACCAAAGCAGCTGAAGCAAGTTTCTGCAAAGAAACAAAAGTATTTTCTGGCCCCCAAGTGAAAGCCATATGGTTAACATACTAAAATAATGAGTCCTCCATGCAAACAATGAACCATATGAAACATGTGAGAAGCAGAAAAAGTTTTGGAAGCATGAGACAGTTGCCTTGTTTTGATCAAGGATATCTTGGCTTGAATATGTATAACACCTTTAACTTATGGTTTGAAGTCATTGTAAACCTGATCCTATCTATACCCATAGTTATAAGGGTCTTATGCACTAGAATTTACACTTCTTTTGATTTTTCTTGCACGAGTTTCCATAAGTAGTAGCTCTGTCAGTAGAAGCAACTATAGTTCTCTCCGTTATCTTGGTATGAAATAAACATATAAATGTTTATAACTATTCTTAGCTAATCAATAAAGTATGTATTGCATCTACCCAGCATGGACTTGATTGGTCCTTTGAATTTAGGGACAATCTTGACAGATGTTCCAATGTATATACAAGTAATAGCATCTATTGTGCCTGTTGACCACATTGGTAGCGTTGATTTCATGCCTTTATATTGTCTCAAGAAAGCCCTTAGTGATTAACTACATTTTAAAACAAAATGATGCACAATCAGTCCAACTTCAGTAAGAGTAATTTGGGAAACAAAGTTTTTTATTCCAGAAATCAACAACTTCAGAGCTTCAAAATGAAAGTTAAAAAAATCAAAATTTCCAATGTCCAAAGTTTGGGCAAATCCATGACATTGTTTGCTTCCCTCATGACAAAGAAGATTTGGTGGAACCCATAACACTCCCACAAATTAAAGAAAAGAGAAATCCCTAAGTAACAAAAGAAATATTGCTTGAGCATTTATGTTTCTTGACATCTGGATTATTCTGCAGGTGAAGGGCACTGAAGGCGCAATACTTACACAATCTCCTTGTTTAGCCACCCTCCAATTGAATCTTGAAGATTTAGAGGAAGATCCCAGTGGTATAATGTCACAAAGGGTTCAATACCTATAACAAGTTAATTATTGACACAATCAATCTTTCATTATCCTATAAAATCACAAAGTTCCTCCCCTTGGAAAAAAAAGCGGAAAAATATGCCAACAGGTAGCAAAATTTGGCAATTTTTTTGTTAATTAAATAGTAGGTGGAAAGAAATGAAAAAACGCACCACTTTCAATAAGAGCATTGATTAGGGTGCCATAGTATCTTACCCCTTCATCATTGATTTTGGTTCCTAAACCATCTGTAAATATGAAAACAATAAAACCATCAAACTTGTCAAGATGTAGCTAAAAAAAGAAGTTCAGACAAAGTGTTGGAGCAAGAAAGTCTCAACCCAAACAGGTGCAAATTTATCAAGAGAAAGGAAGAGAAAGAAATACATTGGTTGATTTTCATTTCGTTTCCTAAAGTAACTTCCTGAATGTTGTTTATCCGCAAAACAAATTGATCAACTTAAAATCACTTCTAACTATCTTTCCAAAGAAAATAATTGGTTGTAGTTGTTCTCACCTCTGTTCTTTATTGTTCTGTAAGATACAAGGAGCAAAACAACGACCAAATGCATTTTCGGCATTTTAAACAATAAAATCAGATAATCTTCAAAACCAATCCATGTCTTCAAAGGATTGACTAATTTCATTTAGATTAAATTTCTTCCATTTATTCAAATTATTTTCACAAAACTTCTTAGAAATTCAATTTCAACCCTGTCCCCCATTTCTCCGATTTCCATTTCCCATCTAGTTTCTCTTTCCTGAATGAAGAACGGAATTCACAGAACTTATAGTTGTCAAAGAAGGCCACATCAGAGCATGCCTGTTTGCATCAGTTCCAGAAACTAAAGAAACACACAAAATAAGTTCAGAAAGAGGTAGCTTGAAAGGTGCCAGTTTGTGAGATGTACCAGGAAAGATACGAGACCAAGATATTGAAAAACGATAAGCTTTAAATCCCAACTTCGCAATCAGTTCAATATCTTCCTGTACCAGCATTATGAATGGCATTTGCTAACTGAAATTCCCAGTGTGAGAAAAATATGTAATTTCATGTCAAATGTTGCATAAGCAGGCACCTTGTATCGATGATATTGGTCCACAGCAACATCACCATTGCTCCCATCACAAATATTGCCTAAGCCATAATAACATAAGGCAAAATTAAATTTTTTTATTCACAAAGTAATTTCTTTTACCATTTAGTTAAACGTAACAATATTAGAGAAGCCAAGGCTCAAGTGAGAAATGAATAATGTTCACCTGATGTGTGTGAAAAAGCATCCCAAATACTAGGACCTCTACCTCCCTCATTCCACCCTCCCTCAACCTGTTAAAGTAGAAAAACATAAAGAACCAATGAAATTACTATATTTCACTATAAAATTGAAACCTCTGAATTCTCCAACATTACATCCCATAATTCCTTCACTGACACCTCTAACTTAGTTTGCCTAGAAAAGTTTTTCTGAGGGAAAACAACTGTATGTGTTTTCCTTGCTAACTAATATTGAACTAAAGCATGCAATCGAATATGTCCTCCCAGTGTTTCAAAAGTAATTAGGCCTAGAAGAACCCGAAACCTTTGTATGAAATGGCCTCAGCAGCACAAACAGGTTTCGGACGTTCTGTGGATTCAATCTTCTTACAAGTTAAAAGAAAAAAATCAGTAAGAAATTCATCGATTATTTCCCAAAATGCAGTGCAGAGAAGAAAATTTATGAAAACAATTAGGTACATGTTACTTTTATTTTTGGAAAACAGGTACATGTTACTTTTATTTTTGGAAAACAGGTACATGTTACTTAATCAAGAAGAGAAAAACATGAATTTTGATGAATAAAAGAATAATCATTGTCGGAAAGAGCGGTGAGGAGGACTGAGGAATGACCTGGTAAGCAGAAGTGGCGACGCCGAAGATGAAGTCTGGAGGAAATTGAGGAGAAGAAAGGTTTGATTTGGACATGTATATAGTATCCCATTCTTCCTCAATTGCTCTTTTCTTATCCAATCCCACTGTTGTTTTCTTCGCCGACATTGCCACTTCAGTTGGCTCTGCCATTATTGCTCAAGCAAGCTGGGCGGGGTGAAGAAGAAACAAAAGAGAGATTCTTTTGTTAATTAAGCGTAATTTGCAAAAACAACCCTCCAACTAATTTACTTTGTAACTTAGGCTCATATTTTTCATTTCAATAATTTTACTTTCATTTTTATTTTTAATTTTTGTAATCATAGTCCTCCCAGTCCCACCACCACTCACACACAGTTGGCTTGGCTGCCACGAGATACTACCTTTTTATAACTATTAAAATAACATCATTCAAACTATTTAATACATTTTTTAATATTCTTTAATATATTTTTTTTTAATAGTAATATTCTCCTATAATTTACTATCTCCTGTTAGTCATATAAATCATTCTAACTAAAATTTAATAATAAAATTATAAATTTTTTTATATATTCAAATGTATATTTATAATCTATTTTTCAATTATATTCTCTTTAATTTATTTATTATTCTTTCTTTTCTTTCACCCTCCTTATTGGGGGAATATAAAAACTTATCTTATCTCTCTGCCGCCACTACCTCCCGAGTCCCCAATGCCGGCCGCTTCACGCTCTCCTCAATCAGTCGCCGTCGCCGATCCATGGCGGAAGTAATTATGTATATTTTCCATTCAAGCTTTTCAGAAAATTTTTTTTTTCAAAGTAACCTCAAAACTGAGACTATTGACATTTATTATATAAAAAAAAAAAAAAAAACTCACCTCCCAGAATCTGAAATCGATCCCAGAAAGATAAAAAAGAACAGAGTTCTCACTCTCCCTACCTCTACCACTTTCTTCTCTGGTTGATCTCTTCGTCTCCCACTCGGCGACTCCAATTGCGGCAACTACAACGGCGGCGCTCTCCTGCGGTTGCGGAGCAGCAGTGCGGCTGTGCCTGTTCAAGAAGGAAAAGGTAGGTTTTTATTTTAAAGTTTAATCTAAGTAGAAACATTTTCTGTTTTACAAAATTCACTTTAACCCATCCTCAAATTCTCCTATTTCAAATTGCCCACCCTTGGAAAAATTTTGATTTTGTTAGTCAAAAAATTTCTAGGTTTTTTTCTGTAAAAATATGATCTTTATGTCTTCTTTAGAAATTAACAATAAGTTTTTAATTTTAATCTATAGGCTCCATTTGACAAATTTTTGATTGTGTTCTTGAACTAAAGAAAGAGGGGGAGGGGGGGATTTTTCAGTGTTATTGTAGTCAATTGAGAGCACATTTTAGGTCGCCTATCATTGATGGTATTAGTATCCTCCAGCTATCTTCAATGATTCATGTCTAGCATATTCTTCAATTCATTGCTTATGTAAAGTTTTCTGTTGATATTTTATTATTGGGTTTTTCTAATATATGCTCTAGGACTAGTGTGGATTAAATTTTCAATTTGAGATTTTAGGGTTCAACAATTCTTATGGTTTTTGATTTTATAAAATTTATTTGGCTCACATTACTGTATATGGTATGCTTATCTGTAGTGATGCATGGGGTACACATTAGACATATCCATTATTAATATGGAAATTCCCTCTAAATGCCATTAAACTATTTGTGTGAGTTGTAGTATGCTCACAATGTCAAATTTTATTTATTTATATTCATTAACTTTTTTTTTTATCATAAAATAGCCCGATAAGTTATTGCACGTGCAACTTATGTGTCATCTTTTTGTAGTAAATTTTTCTTAGCATCATATTCCTTCTTAACACTCTATTCCTTGAAAAAAATAATGTTTGTACCTCAATTGAACGGATGGGTTGGGAGAAAACAAACCATTCATGCTAGGGTAGGGAGGGAAGCAGTGCCTAAGCTTTATTTTTAGAGGGAATAGGATATTTGGGACCTGAAGGGTGTAATATATCCTACTAGATTTTGCAGAGTTGGTTGTCAGAGATTCTTTTTATAATATACACAAAAATAGTTTACGGATATAAATAAATAAAATTATGAGTACAATACTTAGATAGTTAAGTGATATTTTGAGGAAACTCTCATAAAAACTAAAATCTTATACTGCAGAGTGAGAAAGATTTTTTGTTCTCTTACAATTGGAGGCTTTGGACTCCTTCTCCTTCCCCATTTGCCATGTACTAGGCACTTGTCACAGTTATTCTTCCTTTCTTTTGTTTATTAAATTTTTATGTAATGTATCATAGGTTAATTGTTTCCTAATTAGGATTTTATTGGTGTTCTATATCATATTTAAACATCTGCAGCAGCCAACAACTGTTATTGTTGGGATAGGGTTATCTTTTTTACCTTATATTAGCAAACTTCTTTAATAATATCATGCTTAATATTGTTATCTATCTTATTTCGACCACTAAGATTCACAACAATTGAAATTTATTATCATACCTTTATCAAAAGTGGTTCATCCTAAACCTTAGGAAATAGATATGTTTCCTAGTATAAGTAAAAAAATAATGTTCTTTTGTTTACAATATTTGCGTACCAATCAATTATTTTTTTATGAGAATCAATCTATTTTATATATATATATATATAATTATATGTTGGAAAAAAGTGGCTTTCATATTTTTCTTATTTTCAAGAATGATAGCTAAAGCCTCAAAATAATATTATTTCTTAGCCACATTCAAAAGATTATCAAGTTCATGTTCTGTATTTTAGCAATGTACTCAATGCAGTTTGGGAATGCTTTTGTGTGTTGGATAAATGCCTTCTTTTTTAGCCCCTTCACTTATCAACATGAAACTTGATCTTTAGAGTCTTTTAAAAATATAACTTGCTTGCTGCCATATATGCTTCTTTTGATATTGTTTGTAAATATATATGAATTGCTAAAAAATCTTCAGGATATTTCTTTTAAGAATATTGACAGGATCCATATAATAATCTCTCTCTCTCTCTCTCTCTCTCTCTCTCTCTCTCTCTCTCTCTCTCTCTCTCTCTCTCTCTCTCTCTATGTATATATATATTTATTTATATATATTTGAACTTTATGCATAAATATCCGGTAATTACCCCTTATATTATTATTTCCATAAACATCTTCGAAAAGGTCTTATTTATTACATAAAAAAAAACATTTGAGGATTATCCTGGCAAAATATTCCTTTGGTATTATCTTGAATGGTCTTTTATAAAAATGAATGAATGGAACCGGCTATTAAGGTCTGACATCTCCTGCCAAGATTTGGAAATTTGCTAATTTATTTGTTTTGGAGTTTTTCTCATATGTTTTTATTTTTACTTTTCCAGTTTTCCTACAATTGCTTGGTGTAAGAGCTATTGTTGCTAATTCTTTTGGGTTACTACAGGGAGGGGAGGCCAAACATGTTTTTTTATGATTCTGCCTGAGCTCTAAAAAGTTTTTCTTGATAGGGTTAGCTCCAAAAATACCCTTGTCCTTTTAATCAATTGTATATTGAGTAATTAAACTTTTAATCTTGACAAATACTTAAATAAGGGTTTTGCTAATAGAATGAGCTTTTAATTTTTTGATAATTAAGTATCCAAATTAGGATTCATCCGTTATTTTTGTTGGTAGAACCCAAACTTGATTATTAGAATTAAAATCAAAATTAAAACTTCAAATACTTGATTGATTTAATGTGGAAGGGTGTTTTTGAGATTAACCCTTGTCGATATGTTCTTAAGGCTTGCTGAGCTGCTGTTGTGCTTTTTTTTCTTTTTTCCTTCTGGTTTGGTGGGAGTAATGGTTGTTATTAATTCAATCACACTTAAACTAAGTCTTAGGTTTGTTTTGTTTACAGTGTATAATGTATATTTTACCTTCAAGTTATCTCGATTGTATAACTCATTTGGTTTTTCTTATAAAAATTAAATGTTTGACGGGAAAAAGAATTTGATTGAATTTTTGTAAATTGTTTAGAGACTAGTAAATTTTAAGAATCTTATCATTACATTGTCTAAATTTTAGGGACTAAAAACCATTTTTCCTTTTGGTTTTGTAAGATTTTAATAGATTATATAAAACACATTTTATTTATATTATTATATGATGTATTTTGTTTGTGTTAATACTTATACGGAACATATTAAACAAAGTCATTCACTAAGGGGGCTGTTAAATATAAAGGTTGTAGAATTTTAAGGATGATGCTAAAAACTTTCATTTTCAAAACTCTATTTCTCTTTAACATCTCTTTGAAATATACACAAAATCTCAATTATGTATATATGTATGTATGTCTGTTATGTATGTATGTCTATTATCAAAAAATATTACTCATAACACATTACATGCTATTTTTTTAACATTTTCTATAATATCTTTTGTAATATTTATTTTTATAATATTTTTTTCTTCTTAAAATTTATTTTTTTCTTTAAGGTTTGTCTTCTATTGGTAGGTGGTTTTACTAATCAAATACTTTATATTAAGATTGTTATAGAGAATGTTATCGTTACCAAGCATAAAAATTTTTTTAATTGTGTCATTCAAATACCACGAATAGAACATATATAATTGTTTCATGGAATGATCGTTAATTAGGGGAGTAACGTAACACTGACCTTTACAAATTTTTTTTTCTCCAATAACTGGAAGTGCAAATGACTTATTGGTGCTGCTCTTGTGGTTGAAATTGATAGGCGTTCTAAAAATATCTTTGTACTAATCATGGAAGACTTGTGCAAGCTGGAAAAGCGAGGCAACCTCTTCATTTTAACTCTTATCGGCAACAATGAACATCGCTTGAATCCCACGCTGATCGACGCCATTCGAACCTTACTACAACAAGCCAAGACCCAAGCTACTGGTCCCTCAGCCCTAATCACCATCGCTGAAGGAAAGTATTTTTCCAATGGATACGATCTCCAATGGGCCGGTACCAACATCGGCCGCCAACAACTTGTGTCCGCGAAACTTCGAGTTTTAGTTTCTGATCTAATTACTTTTCCTATGCCGACGATCGCAGCAGTAACCGGTCACGCTTCTGCTGCTGGATTCGTCTTTGCAATGGCTCATGATTATATATTGATGCGGAAGGATAAAGGATTTTTATACATGAGCGAGTTGGATATTGGCCTTCAAATTCCTCTGTGGTTCGTGGCTTTGATGAAGTCCAAAATCGGCTCGCCTAAGACTTGGCGCGAAGTTGTTATAAAAGCAGCTAAGATAACAGCTGAGATGGGAGTAAAGGGAGGCATTGTCGACTCAGCTCATGATGGTGTTGAATCTACGGTTGAAGCTGCAGTTAAATTAGGAGAGGAATTGGTGAGGAGGGGTTGGGATGGACAGGTGTACGCTGAGAATCGGAGGGCATTGTTTGCTGAGGTGTTGAGTAGCCTTGGATCTGATGAAACTGTTGGTGATTATGGAAGTGTCTTTAAGACTGTCTCTAAATTGTAAAAGATTATTCATGTACTCTTTTTAAGTATTAGTATTGATGTAATAATCTGCCATTGTTTGTAATTAATTAAAAAAACTGATAAAGCAATGAGAAAAACGGCTTATCAATGATTTGTAATAATAATTCTTAAGGCATCTTATTAACATATTATTATGTTTTCTCATATGACTTATTTATAGGCTTAATATATAAAACATTAGGTTAGGCTTAATATATAAAAGATTACAGAATCTTAAGGACCTTGTGGGAGAGAAACGTCTAGTAAAAGAAAAAGAGAACACTATTCATTTATATTTTATATATTCCATCTATTTAAAACATGATTAACCCAATACATTGGTATGTCTTAGTGAATAAGTGTTCAAGATTATATATCACGTTTTATTGAAAGTATTGCCCATTAATTTCACATTTCTTATAAATAAATTTTGGTAAATTTTATTTTGTCACATCTCTCTAAACATCAAATAGTATAATCAAATAATATAGTTGTAATTTCATCCTTTTAGAATACCATACACATATCTTGTGATTAATTATCAATAATGATCATATACATTATCAACAATTCACATAAAAAGTCTATATAAATGTTAATTTTGTATCATATATGTATAACTTTGTTTGTTTGATAATGAATTTCAAATGAATTATAAAAGTAAGCAACTTGTTGTTTTATCTAACTCATTAGGAGTTGATTTTATCTATAATTAGAAATTAATCATTATTGAAATAATATTATCTCATAAATCATATAAAAAAGATTAATGCACTAATTGTGTTGTGTTATGGTAATTTAGGACCAAGAGGTAACATGTGCGGTATTCACCAATATTGGATGATTAGATGACATTTGGATAATTATGTGCAATATACTATATAATCAAATTTCATCTTCAGTATGTTCCATTTGTAAATCAAAATAAAAAATCTTGAAATACTTACTTTAAGTATTTGTTTGTCAATCATAAACTGTTCAGGAGGAATACTTTAAATATTTAATTATTTCGTTAAAGGACTTTATAAATAAAAATGTCGATCATGCTTTAGGGATGATTTAACATGGTTAGTTATATCCTCAAATTCAATTTTGTAACTCTTTTAGAATTAACAAAATATCAAGTAAATTTATAATTTTAGCAAATAAATAGTCTATAGAACTTCTAGTTCATGAAAATTGTATAGATTATGCTTCAATATTGAGTATGACATTTTATGTTTCTAATTTTTTTCCTCCTAATGTAGAGAACATTAAAAATAGATAAAGAATTATAAGACGCGAGCACAACAAATTGTAAGGGAACTTTTATGGATATATATTCAATTACTAAGACAATAATGTTATATTATTCCTGAACAATTCATTTATATACTTCAAGCATGCCTATCGAGTCCTTTAAGGACTTCACATAATTATTTATTAGAGTTTAGTGCGCTATTATCTAAACTCAAATCGGCACCATAAATTTTATATATTGCCGACGTTTTGTGCTATTTTATGGTTCCATATATTTATATCATAACATGATACAATGTGTTCTCATAATTATTATGACTTCAGGTACCTGAATTTCTTTTGGAAATAATAATAGAGTCATGTCATGAAAAATTCTACTAGAATTTTCATTTCCTCGACTTAATCACATAAGAACATCTTAAATTATTGCTCATTTACATAAACGGGAATTTTATTAGAACCAATTTATTCTACCATATTTTGTATGTGTCTCAAAATTATAAGTAGCGGTAGATGTCCTTCAGGAACATTAAATAATTGGAGCATTCTATGTCGGATTTTATTTAATCAATAAATATATCTAGCTATCAAAATGAAATACATAATTTAGTCTTTATCCGACTATATAATTTTCTCCTCTTTTAATATTATATTTCTATAACCCATATTTAATGCTAAGATGACAAAATAATTGGTTTTCATGATGAACCAATTACAATAATAATAATAATATGTTGTCAAAAATATGAATAAGTACTACTACAAAATATAAAAAAATCAATATCAAAGCACTTATCATTTTATAAAACCATTTATTAAGTCTATGAACATGTTCTGCAGAAATGTTAAATCTCTATGCAAATAGTGCAACATCATCAATAATACTATGACAAATTATATTAATGAGATAATCTAAAATATAAACTCATTATCAAAATTGCAAAGTTCACCTTGCAAGTTAGCAATATATCGTGAATATGGGTCGATGCATTGACAATATATTCATTCCAAAATATATTCAACCATAATATATTGATGGTACTCATAAAATTATTTTGCATTGAAATATAGTACAAACAAATTTGTAATCAGAAACTTCTAGGATTATATTGCATCAATAATATTTATTTGGGATTATATGTTTCCTTTTCCTTTCTCATTATTATCACTTTTTGTGATAATTTAAATATTAGGTTCACGAGTCATAATAATTTTCAAACTATATCAATAACCTTGAGATATTTTCTCTCAATGTTGCTATTACAAGAGCATATTTTGAGACATGCAAAACGAGAATCTAAATCAAATATAATATTGTATACTGATAGATTGACCATCTTAAATTTTGTCAATCTTAATAAATTATTGAGTCTTCAGAGCCTCATAAATTAATGATGAAATAAAATTTTTATAATCATGATTTATCTTTTAATTGCTTCTTCAGGACTTAAATAGATTTACACAAGAATCTTTAAAATTTTCTTTTTAGGGGAGTGTATTTTAACATCTAGTATATATTTATTAGTTTCATAACACTTTTAGCCTATTTTAATTTTTCTAATATGAAAATTTATAGAAATGATGAGTATAAAGATTAATTTGAAGAGTATTTTATTGGTAGAAGGAAAAAATATATAAAATTATGTTTGTATATAAAAAGCCGAAGAGAAAATATATGAATTGATGTGTAACAAATAAATACTTCAGGAGTATCTAAGCAAAAAATAAAAACTTTGATGAATTAACTGACTAACTAGGGTTGTTGAGGACTCTGCCAGCGTTTCTGTTTCTGCCGGCAATACAAGTTCAACCGCCAGACGGACAACATTCACTGTCGTTTGGTTGAAGCTCCAGAAGAAAAAAGATTGGTATATCAATCAAGATCTTGGAGATTAAACCGTCGAAGTTGCTGCTGAAAAAAAGGCAATTAATTTGTTTCTTTGAGTGTAATTTATACTTATTGTATTCTGTTCTCTTCTTAATTGATAAAGCAGGTATTTGTTCTTCATCAGATTTTTTCAAGTTTTTCTGTTTTTCATCTTTATCAATGTTCTTGCTTGTTTTCGTTGCTTTGTAAAATGATTGTTTAAATCTTTTTGTTGCAATTTTCCTCGTGAAAAGATCCTAAAACTATTTTCCTAAATTGAACAGCCAGAAGAACTGAGGGTTTTGGGGAAAAAGTGGTGAAGATGGAAACAGCAAATGGGGAAGTCGAATGGGAGGAGCAAAAGACAAAGGAGGTGACGAGGCATAAGGGAAAGCACGACAAGCCCAAGCCGTGGGATGACGAGAGCATCGACCATTGGAAGATTGAAAAGTTTGATCCTTCATGGAACGAGTCTGGAATGCTTGAAGTCAGCTCTTTTTCCACCCTCTTCCCTCAATACAGAGGTTATTCCTCCTCCATTCAGCTGTTAATTTGTCTATTATTATATATTTTTCAATGCATAGTTATCTTGATACAATAATTGTTTCTTTTCTTTTTGATTGTTTGCAGAAAAATACCTACAAGAATGCTGGCCTGATGTTAAAAGGGCATTGAAAGAGCACGGGATTGCATGTGAGCTTAATTTGGTTAGCAATTGAATTTCTCTTAATTTTCTCATTTTCTTCCTCTTCTACATTCTTCTGATAGCTAAAAGGCTTTTGAGCATCCAATTGGGAATCTTTCCTTCTTACTAGAAAGCCCCAGAAAGATTTTTAAGAAAACTGTTTATGAACCGTCTAAATAATGAATGAAATAATTCTCAAGATGCTCTTTTAGTTTAGGTAGGTAATCCCTCGTCTGATTTCTTGATTAACATGTGATATCTTAAGTTAAAGATATCACAAGTATATGGTAGCTCAAGTAGTATGAATATGATATTCAGTAAGTTTGCCTCTAGAATATCTGTTTTGAAATATCTATCTAGTAAGAACAAATTGGACTTCTATGTGGACAGTTCTGAAATCTTTTGGGTGACTGGATAATTCAAAATCAAGCAAGAAATTAACAGATGTGGAATTTGAAATAATGAAGCAGTAGATGCTGGCTGAGGATTTCCTGATTTAGTAGGATGGCAAGTAATGTTGAGGATAACTTAGGATGCTTTCAATTGGGTCGTCTTACCATGTGAAAGATCATGAATTTTTTGGGGGCAGTTTTCAAGTGAATTCACGGGGTTTTTAAGACTTGTCAAACATTGTTGTCTAAAGTTCTAGCCTGGAATACTGTTATCTGCTTCTCATTCGAAACATCTGCTTTATTCGTTTAACCTTGCTCTATTTATGATCAGATTGAAGGATCCATGACAGTTTCAACAACTAGAAAGACGAGGGACCCCTATATTATAATTAAAGCCAGAGATCTTATCAAGCTTCTGTCAAGAAGTGTCCCTGCAGCTCAGGTATGCTATTTTGAATTCTGTCTTAGGCCTTTACATTGTTATGGAACCTTTTTTTTATGGGTGACAACAAACTCCTGTCTTGTTTGTCATCCATAAGAGATTCAATGTTATTTTAAAATATGAGGAGCAATTTCTCTTTAACTGAGTATCATGTGGTGCTAGCAATTGAAGTTGTGTTTACTGATTAACAGTGTAAAATACTTACGAATGGGAAGAACATTATGTGAAAATAGATATCATTCCAGATGCAGATGTTCTACTTCTTGTCATGCAGCTTTTTGTTTATCCAACTACTTGCACAATATTTTGAACTTGCAGGCTATCAAGATCCTGAATGATGAGATGCAATGCGACATAATCAAGATTGGCAACATGGTTCGCAATAAGGTTTGTAAAGTGTTTAATGCATTTTAAATGGAACAAAATTCTGGCTGTTCTGGTCATTGCTATGCCCTTGTGTCTCACTTATATAGCTTTATTCCCGATGCCTTACCACCAAAATACTGGTCTTTTTTTTTTTTTTTTTTCCGGTGGGGGCAGGGGGTGGGGGAGAGGATAGAGAAAGAAGAAAACTTCAGATAAAATAGAGTTGGTAAATTTCAATCGTCCATCTTCATTTTGGACAAATGAGGCCACAGATAAAGGCATATGCAATATCATGATGACTAATTCGACTTTCTAAGAGGAGCTTTACATTAACTTAGTTTAAGGGAAGAAAGGGGTGGTAAGTGAGTAGATTTAACTACACTAAAGGATAAAAAAATAGCGATAAGAATAAAGATGGAAAATATTCCAGAGATAGTAAGATCTTGTTGTTCAACTGAAAAATTTAAAAAGAAACAAGAAAAGTTGAGGAAAATAATTTTGAAAAATTATCTTATTCTTATTGTTTGAAAGTTCCATAGTCTCTTTGTTATTATTTGACTCAAGTAAGGGAAAGATCACATCCCTACGTAATTGCTGGTAACGTATTGCTTCTCTATGTTATTTGTATAGGAGCGGTTTGTCAAACGAAGGCAGCTGCTGGTGGGCCCAAATTCAGCAAATCTGAAGGTTCATAGTAACTATGATCCATTGAGATTTGATGTTAATTTAACCTCTTGTTTTGCTGACAAATTATTTGAATTCAGGCACTCGAGATTTTGACATGCTGCTACATACTCGTTCAGGTTTTCACCTTACTACCTTCTATTTTCTCTTGTTGATGAAGTACCATTTTTGAGATTTTGTTTGTCTTTTGAAATGAGTAGGGAAACACTGTTTCTGCAATGGGATCATTTAAAGGGCTTAAACAAGTAAGAAGGGTAGTGGAAGACTGCATGCTGAATAGACTTCATCCAGTATTTAATATCAAGGTGAGAATTGAGTTAAATTTCCAAAAATTCTTTTTGTATTTTGTTTTGTACTTGGGAATCCGCTGACTTTTCCTTCCCTTTCCACCTCCCTGCTGTTTCAATAATAGATTCTCCTGATGAAGAGAGAGCTTGCGAAAGATCCAACCCTTGCAAATGAGAATTGGGATAGATTTCTTCCAACATTTAAAAAGTAAGGAGTATCTTTGAATCTTGCTGTCTATATCTTCATATGTTTCTTAGGTGCAGTGTCAGTTGTTATTGGCTAATACCTTTTCCCCTCCTTCAGGAAAAATGTTAAGCAAAAGAAGGTCAAGTCCAAAGAGAAGAAACCATATACCCCATTCCCTCCACCACAGCAGCCTAGCAAGGTGAGCTTAATTGCATATGCCAGAACCTTAATCTTATGATGTTCTCGCCTCTGTGGTATCGGACACTCTTAAAACAATGCACCCCCGCGCCCCTGCCCCCTGCGCAACTCACACCTCCCACCATTACAAAGAAATAAAAATAGTGCTATTATTTTATTTTTTTTTGTGCGGGTGGGGGCTGCTATCTATAGCTTATGTAAAGCTGGGGTCACACTAATTTGCCATGCATACTTTGCAATTTCAGGTTGATTTACAATTGGAAAGTGGGGAGTACTTCTTAGGTGACGAGAAAAAGAAAGCAAAGAAGTGGTTGGAGAAGCAAGAAAAACAAGCAGAACAGATAGTTCGAAATAAAAGAAAGCGTGAGGAGGCATATATTCCTCCTGAGGTATTCTGGCAATAGATGCTCCTTTGCTGTTTAAGATCAACTCAAAACTCGCATACTTTAGTATCCTTAACCTTGTTTTCTGTTCCTGCAGGAACCTGGAAAGCACAATTCAGGTGCATCCAACCGCGATGGGAACGATGATAATGTGGCTGCCCTTGCCTTGTCTGTGAAGGTAAATGTCACTATAGGATGTGATGCATTGCGTTCTCTTCTTGTAAATATTACAGGAGTGACATCAAGTAACCTTAATTGGCATTATGATGCAGGAAAAAGCCAAGGAGTTTGGGAAGCGGAAGTCTGTCGAGAAGATCGATCCTCAGGACTATATTGCATCTACTGGAGAATCATCAAGGGGGAAAAAATCTAGAAGGAATTAAATTTTTACTGGATTAGAATGTCTTTTAAAGGGATTGTTCTTCCATAAGAACTTGTAAATGTATTTTTGTATTAGAAATTTACATTTGAGACCATATGTTGAGGGCTCAACTCTTCTCTCTTTTGGTGTGAACTGGATTAGTTGAAAGTATTACTATAAAAATTTACAAAGTAGAAGTACCAAGTGATAGATACCACTATGAAGGGTTAAACTTTTTTCCTCTAATATTATTAATGGATGTTATCTTTTAGCCATGTTTGAAGAAATAGTTTTATATTGATTATAAGGAGAAAAAAGTTGAATAAAATGACCAAATAATTTTGAAAAGTACTCAAGGAGTGGAAGAATTAACAAAGGGGTACATTAGATTGTAAACTATGCAGGCCTTTTGTTCTTCCTCTATGGGTACTCTTCTCTATGTCAAAAATTGTGAGCCATTTTGCAGAAACATCTTTTCTTGGATGCTATAGTATCACATGTTGCAGTCATAATTTGCTGGATTGCAAGAGGTACAATGCTTGTTTCTTAACCTCATCTCTTCTCACTTTTCCAGTTGTAGTTGTTGGGAATGAACTCCTCCACAAAATGCAACTTTTTGGAATTTTAAACCTGCAGAAAACAGAAATTTTGATCAATGGGGCATAAAAGAGAAGGGAAAAAAAGAAAGACCATAAATCAAGAGTTCCATTCTTCCCAAATACCACCACCCCATCCCTGCTCCGTACTTGCCCTGCAGCTATGAGTGTTTCTGGTTCATCAATCCAAATGAATTAGCAAGTTTTTTGGCATTGAAAGCATGTCAAGTAAAAATGTTACAGAAAGCACAATACAGGAAGAAAAGCAGAACACGTGAAACATGGACCGGATTAAAGGGGTAGGAAGTGGCAGCAGCCCCCAATGTTCATTGGGTGTTCAAGTTTTAGCTTTTTTAGGTATTTTTTAATCAAATATGCCCTTTCAACATTTTAAAAAGCTTATTTATATACATTCTCGTCCACAAAGCTATGATGTGAGATGCCAAGAAGTAGGAATAAGCAGGGCGCATCCACGGTAATGATGACTTGCATATCTAATGAGAGGACAAGGAAGCAGAAGAACCAGATACAATGAAACACATAAATTTCTACCTTGTCAAGTTCTTTTCCTTGCAGAACTGCTGAATCATTGCTCCATCTAAACAGTGTTCTTTTTGATTGATCAAATTGGTGGAACCAACATCGACCCATTGCCAGTTCTCCTTTAGTTGAATACAGGCAACTACCATCTCTGTCAAGCGAGTATCTGGAAGTCCAACTTTATCTTTCTAATCAACAGAAGTTAAGCTACCATTTTTATATAAGACAAAAGAATATAAAGGCTTTATAATTTCAAAACTCTCTTGACCAGAAAATACTGGTGGTTATACAGCTGCCAAATGCAGTGATCTTGTGCACATGCTAGATTTGAAGACAAATTTTCGGCAAGTTTAGCCAAAGGAATTGTCTCATGATGATAATCATGGGAATTTTTACTTCTTTACACTATTATAACCTATGTCATGGATAACTAAATTGAAGAAATACAGTGAACAGTTTTGTGCACCAGTTTATATTATACAATCCCACCAAGAGAGTTTCAGGGGTTTCTTTTATTTTTCTCCTTAAAACTATTTTAGCTAATTTTGTGATCACAAAATAGGAACTTTCCAACTCAAGTATATTTTAATAGCGCATCCAAAGTTCTGTCGTAATCCCCAAATGCCAAGCCCCCCAAAAACAATCCCAAGAAGTTAAAGGAAAAGGAAATTATGGATAAAAGTAAAAATTAAATAAATAACTAAAAGTTATACCTGAGGTAAAGCAAATTATAGCAGCATTATCATGAGTCCACACGAGCCTGGCTGAATGAGACATCAAAAAACATAGCTTAAGTGATTCAGCAACACTGATACAACATAATATTAAAATTAAAACATGCTTAAGGTTAAAGGTTAAACATTTGTACTTCTGAAATCTTGAATTTGAAAAAGAAAAAAAAAAAAAAAAGAAGTACCATCAATAGGGATATTGCATCTAACTGGATCATCCATAGAAATATGCCATTTCACATCAGCTTGAAACTTCAAATGCCAGTGATTATAGGTTGTGTCAGTTACCAACATTGTAGGCTTCACTTCATCTATTGCCAATTTTGCCTCATCCAAGCTCTGATAATTAGCAAAAGCTAAAAGGTAGGAAAACAAAAACAAAGGTCAAGAACTTTCAATCATGTACAATCAGAATCCACCATTTCTATCAGCTTTATATATGTTGTCAAGCAACAAAGAACAAATGAACTAATAGAAATGGAAAAGAACATAATTAACTTGACAATCAATTACCCATCGATAATTGAAAGGAGCAGCTATTCCTCCTGCACATGTAATCGCCAATAACCACTCCAAATAGGAATCACTGGGATAAAAATTACATCCATAACTGGTAACGAGCATTCAAATAAATTTAGAAATTCTTAAAATAATTGCAAAATGTATAAATTATTCATCTTCAAATGCAATAATAATGAGGCAGATGCCGTCTTACTTAGTAAAACTCTCTCAACAGACTGATACGTTGTAACTTTGATCGCAGAAGAATTGCATTTAATAGAAAGAGACAATTTTCCAACCATTTTTAGTGATTATCCAAATTTAAAATACATTGTCAATTGTATAGAAACTACCAATATTTTATATATATATTTTATCTTTTATTTGTCAGCTTTTATTTAGTGTTTTGGTAAAAATTTAGAACGGAATTTCTGGTAATTTTTTTGGAGGAAATTTCTGGTAAATTTAAGCATTCTTATTTTGCTTTGTGTTTTATGCAAACAAACGCAACAATTTGCCTTCTTTTTCTTTTTCGTGATTTTATATTATGGAAAAAATCATTATGTATCATCTTATTTTAATTTTTTAGGGGTGTGTGTGTATTTTCCTTCTCTCATAGTCAATCCTTCTGATCCTGGGGTCCTATTTTCAGTTGCACATCCTCAAGTCAAAAGCAGAGCCACCAAGTAACTACTACTCCATCTCCCACTTCTCTTCTTCTTAAGCACAACAACACCTGATAAAACAAACACTCACTGAACAATAGACGATCATCCAAAGACATCTTCGGAATAGCAAAAAAACCAAGAGCTAAAAAATATAATGTGTCAAGCAACAAGCAAGCATCTACGTAACCTATATTATATGGCAAGATAGTTGTCCATTTTCAGTCACTTCCTGAAGCTACATACAAGGTATTTCTCAAATCAGACGTTGAAACGAGTAAACACCCAAAATTCAAGTCTCATGCTTTTAGTGCCTCCAATCACTTGTTCTTTATTAACTTTATAATCCAAGCAAAATCTGGATCACATTTTGTTCCATCTTGTCAGAACTTGCATTCTAACTTGTATCTCTATCGTGCAATCCCTCGTTAGCTTCTTTCTGCTGTGTTTCCTTCACGACACAAAGCAGCTACCAGCTGCATCAATGGCTAACCTCCTGAAACATGTACAATATCTTCAGGAGCAGCTCTAGTTTGATGCTTTCAGCAAAGTAAAGATAAATAGAAAAACTACCACTAAACAAGTTAACAATTATATACTCTATAGCTATAATGCCTTTTAAAGCATAATTTTGCACTAGTTTCATATGAAATGCAGTTTGTGGTGTATGTGGCAATTGTTTGCTGCTTCGGGCTATATAATGTTGAGTTATACTGGAAAAAGAAACAAGCCCTTCAGTGGATTGCTTTGTCAAAGACACAGTTGATCCTATGATGTTCAACTTAAGCAGTAGTAAGTAGTAACACTAGTAGTGTTACTACTGTAACAAATTCATTTTTCCTGAACAACAGACTAATAATAGTAACTGCAAAAACTAACTTTGCTACCAAGAATGCAAAGGGATCCTAGAGAATTAGATGTATACTTTCTGGTTGCGTCAACAATCTTAGATGCTTTTCTCAAGCAGGTCCTAACACAGTATACATTCGTGATTTCTTTTGACTAACAACGTGTAGGCCAGCAATAATAAATCAAATAGCATTTGAGGTCATTTTTCTATTCTTGATTTGAATTAGAAAGAATAATATAAAATATAATGTATTTAACAATATATCCATTGAAAATAATACATCTTTAATTTGTAAATCAAACATGAAGCTAATAAAAGACAGACCTGAAAAATGTGACTATCATAGCAAGTACGATTCCACAACCGTACGCCCAAACTTCTCTTGGACATCTTTTGGGGTTTCAATCTGGAGAAGAAAAGGAAAATGGAGAGTGAATATGAATCTGGCTATAAAACATTTACACACAGAAATCTATGTTGCAAACATCGCATTCTACTTACTGCATTCAGAGCTTTGAAAAGTGCTTTAACAGTGTTATGAGGATTTCTTGAACCAACAACCTACAAGATAGATGATAAATTTAAGCCACAATTGATTACCGATCTTTCAATGATAGGCAACTAGCTTTTATACCTTTGATTTCACATTCTTGAAACCAGCTAAATTTAGAATGGTTTGGACCGTTCTACCAGCTTTCATGCCTGTTGTTGTAGGGGCAGGCCAAAGATACACCTAAGAAAAGAGCAGAAAGTGAAGCAACGTTTACAAGGGGAGGGGAAAAGAGACAAGAACGCCTAGTTAAGCAATAGAGAGAAAACACATAAGAAATGGAGGCAAGTTGGTTCAAACCTTGGTCTTTTTATAAGATGTTTGAACCGCATGGGCAATTGTATGATCCTCATGTCGTTCAATGTAGTGGAGGTTATGAAAGCACTTCTCATATGCCTGTTGGAGGAAAGAAAAAGAAAAGAGGGAGAAATATCAGTAATAGAGGAGAAAGCTAAAATGCTTCTACATATTGACAAGAGACTTTTATGCAAGAATCCCATTGAGAGCGTAATCATAGAATACTTTTTCCTTCTGCCCAAACTATTAGATAAGAACACTAGATAATCCAACAGCATGAGAAAAGATAATGTGAGTTTGGAGGGATCCTTAAATAATTAACAGAATGGTTTGCTTAGCAATTCAGTTTTGATTCAGTTAATCTTCAAAGGAGCAAAATTCCCAGGTAACACACTTGATAGAGAGCATTTTGAGTGATCAGAATGGAAGGAGAAAAAAAAATGGAATCTTTCGAGACTGTTTCACTCTTAAATACTGCATTTAACCTTGTCCTCGCTCTTCTGATTTTGTATGTATTGTCCTGAAATCATCGTATCATTGAAATGAAGAAAGGCTTAGAAGAAGATATATTCCCCAAATTTCTTTTCTATTCTCTCCCAAGAACTTTCCTTATCTTGTATTCTTTTCTCTTTCAATTATTACAATGAAGATCTACTTCTTCCTCCCAAAAAACATCTGTAAACCATCCAATTTCAGTTAAGGAGCCTTTGCACATAACTATCTTGTCTGAGCACCAACCTTTTGAAGTGCAATTGGAATTGCTGGACCTTTTGCTTTGGCATAACCAACAACCCCATGATAGTTTCCACAGGCAAGCATCGCAGTGTACTTCATAACTTGTCCACCCTGCCATGTACAATAGACGACATGATACTGGAATTCTACTCAAAGGAAGGAAACTAATAGCCAGCAGGAACGGCACCCTACCTTTGTGACTTTACAGGTTTTATTAACATCGATGAGTTTGACATCAAAACCCTGCAATTGGAGACAACAAACCAACTTAATGGAACAGTTATATCGATCAATCTGGAAGCATAACCAAATATATCAATTATTCAAATTACATATGTTAATCAGTTTTCTTCTAATCTGATAGATATTTTACCAAGATAGAAATAACAGCAGTAGAGATCATTGAAGCATGACGATCATTAAATTAATAGACAGGAGAAGAAAAAGAATGGATCGCTCGTGGAAGAAAGAACACTGGGAAAAGGAACAAGTTTCTTGGGGGTAAATGGCAGAGCAATGATACATGTTTGTGCACAGAGTTTCTTTGATTTTCAACAAATATTAGACTTATCAGGGAGGATACTGACTTTTGAATATTTACTCTTTTATCTTACAGCTAAAGTAGTACCTGATGCAAGCTCATGCAGAGCAAATAAATCCTTGACACTCCTAAACCATATAAATCAAATCATATGAAATTGGATTTCAGAATATTGAACATCCAAAACATGTTCACTTGATTAAACAAATCTGCAATCCAGTAGGAAGTACCATTGCTTGTAAACACAGAATCTCACATATAGGAGGCAAATATCTTTGCAGAGATTGTAAGAGTTCATGTCCCAACCCAAGAATCAAATTAAACAAATTTGTCATCATCTATTGAAGTCACCTCAAGGTTCTCAGTTACGGAGCTTACGCATAAATATATTGTACATTAAAAGATCAACTTGCGAGAATCACATCCACCAGGCCAAAGTAACTTGGCATACCGTAAGCAGAAGTATCTAGAGAATTTCCATTAGCAACTATTTTGATTGAAGTTTAGTTTGGAAAAGTGTATTTTTTCTTGGAGTTCATGAAAGGTAAATTCTTTGTGAGAGGTTGTGCGTCTCAAAGTGATAATATATAGCAAAATTTTCTTCTTCAGAACTAATGCATGTAGGAATGAAATATCCATCTAAGCAATGACAACAACATTTAAAGCCTTAAATAGGTCATTTTCTCATCTACTGCCATTTTTAAGAAGAAAGTGATTTCCAAAACTGTTGTTTTAAAATTAACATATTTCTTTTTTCATTTTAAGAGTTATAATAAGCCTCCCACCCCCCAAAAAAACTGCTCTCTTAATCTCTTAAAAAACACGTTTACAAAATATTGAAGCAAAGTCAAGACAATAAAAGAAATGCAAAAACCCCCTGAAGCAGCTCCCAACCTAGGATAAGTAGAACTTTACTTGTTCTAAGCAATTAAGACAAGTTCTATCCACTGTGAAAACAATAGACCTCAGAATGAAAAATTATGAATCAGATACAAGAATCATCTTAAGTGACCATATCACAAGGCTGAGACTTGTAAACAAAATGTGAGTGCAAACAGTATATATCTAGCTTCTTGAATCATGTTTAATGAACTGCACAATCAGTCGAAGAATATCACATAGCAAAGTCTATAAATAAATAAATAAAACTCAAAACTTTTTAAAAAACTCAAACTTCAAATATTTAATTCATTTATAGCATCTAATTCATCTTAGACTATCCCAAAAAATAAATAAGATAAAAAGAAATTAGGGAAAAGGCATCTGCTAAATTTACCTTCCGGTAAAGAGGCCTTCTCTTCTTCTCAGTCAGCGAATTCCTCTCTTCAGCGAGATCTCTGATTTCCTCCTCCAGATGTTTCCCTTTCCTCCCAAAGGTATGATCCAGTTCTCCTAGCTTCTCTTCAAGTTTCTTGTCAATTGCAGCAAGCTTCTCCAATAATATATCATCCTTCTCTTTTGTATCATCAAATTCCAAGTCATCATCATCTTCTGCTCCTTGAATCATTTGCCTCTCCCTCTGAAAACCTGTCTTTCCTAAGAGTTCATCAGAGAACCCTGTCTGCTCATTTTGAATGACACCATAATTATTTGGGTCGTTAGGATCATAAGCTTCCTTCCACTCCACCATCCTCATAGCTCTATTGAGCTTCTGCTGCAATAAGAATCTTTCTTTGCCTTCAGCCACTTTCATCCGGTTCATCAGCTCGCCAATCACCCGATATTCTGGCCTCAGCCTAAAGTGCTTTTGCTCAAACTTATCAATTCTATTCATCCATTTGAAAGCATCGTCAAAGTTCTCTGTTTAAAGCTATAACATTAAACAACATATATAAGAGTAACAAGATCAATTTTTTTTTTTAAGATTATTTGCATTCCAATAGCTTTTATTTTCTTTTTCTTTTTCCTTTTCCTGTCAACCAAATTTATTCTTTATATCAGAACCGCAGGTGTGCACACATGCCCTGGCAATGTTTAAACATATCCAAAAACAAAAGAGGCTGCTTCACCAATTGAACCCAACCCAACTTCATATTATAATTCCATCACTTAAGCTAATATTTCAAGCATTACAGTCCTGTAAAGTATAAATCTCTTCTAAAAGTATCTGTAGAGCAATTATACCAAGATAATGATTTTCTTTTTAAGCATACCATTAATGAAACTCCCAAAGATTCTCACTTTTTCCGATTCTAAGTTTGTATTGAAAAGAAGCCCAAACAAATTTACACAAATGTAATCTAAATATAAATCATATACCAGAATTTACGAAATTCTCAAGCAGCTCTGAATGTCTCTTGAACTTCTTTTGAAAAACATCCATAAGTTTCCTCTCTGCTTCCGGCGTGAATCTTTCATCCTCATCCTCAGAATCAGAGTCACTGCGCTCCTCATACAAATTTAACTTGGCTTCATCTACCTTCTCCTTCTCAAGCTTCTCAATCAAAGGCCCCACTCCCAGAAAATCTTCAAATTCTTCGGCATCAATGTCGGCCGTGTCCTGTCCCAATCGCCTCCTATCCTCTTTCTCCCTTTGTTTCTCTCTCTCCAGCTCGAAAAGTAGATCTCTAATATATTGCTGCGACTGCGCACGCGATGGCGAAGCCCCTGCTGAAGCTGAAAAGAACCGTGATGTGGTGGTCTTGACGCCGGCGCTAATGAAGAAGTGAGGTCCGGCGGAATCATGGCGGGAAACAGGCCCCGTTAGGTGCCGGAGTTGGTTAAGTATGAGGCGCGACCATATTGATTTGTTCATTTTCAATTCATATATGAAAAGAAAATATGAGAGTTTGCTCTGAACATAAAGAATGTGGGGTTTAGGGTTTTGCAGGAACTATTTCACACGACCGACCCGTAATCGATACCTAAAATCGGATCGGGTTGAAAATTAAGAACAACTTTTGAATGAGTCCTTTCTTTTTCATATTATTTGAATTTGAACTTATAAAATAATTGAGGTTTTCTTAGTAAAAATATTTGTGAAATTTTGAGGTTTTGCATATGAGATAAAAGGAATATACATCATGGGACTATTAGTATTTTCCTCGAGGAGATCAATAAATTCAATACGAGAATTTATAAATATAGTACAAAAAAATTTATTATTTACTATCTTTTTTCTCTCTCTAGACTGAGTAATTTATGAAGAATCATGTATTACCACCTAGACAATGCCAGCCAGCTAGATTTTAAACATAAAAACTAAAAAAAAGGAAAAGGAAGAAATACTTGGATAAATTCAGGCCTCAGCAGCTTTATCTTCAAAGTCATTATCCACATGACCCTGACGAAGAGAGAGTGTATCTTTGTATACAAAAATCCATAAAGTTAGGGAGAAAAAGACAGTGAAAATTGGACTAAGTGCCACCTTCACAATCCCTCATCTAATAATTCCCTTACATTTGGAGATGTCCTAATAATGGATGGATTGATGAGTCAATTAAAAAATAAAAAACAAAACACAACCTTCCCCTTTAAATCTGCTGCTCTTTCTGATAATAAATTAGCTGAAGATTTCCCTGTTTCTGCTCAAATTTCTTCAAGATTTGAAAAACCCATTTGGAAAGTTTTGTTCTTGAATCCAAAAAGATGTTGGAAGGGAAAGCTTTAGTAGAGGATACTGATATGCCTGTGAAGATGCAGATTCAAGCCATGTCTTCTGCTTCACAAGCTTTAGATCTATATGATGTTGTTGATTGCAAATCCATTGCAGCCCACATTAAAAAGGTTTGTTTTTTCTTACATTTTGTGTCTGAATCTTGACTCCCAGCATCCTATATCTTCTAATACACTTTCTTTAAAAACTTAAAGAAAATGTATTACAAGATGTATATGGATGATCTATTGAAGATTTCTTTGTTTTCTAAATGTTGTTGTACTAATTTTCTCTCAGGATTTTGACAAGAAATATGGAAATGGTTGGCAGTGTGTGGTAGGATCAAACTTTGGGTGTTTTTTTACTCATACTAAAGGAACTTTTATATACTTTACTCTTGAGACTTTGAATTTCCTTATCTTCAAAGGGGCTTCCTCCCCTGCATCTTCTCCTTGATGAATCAGAGGCGGGTTTTTCCTTAACTAGTTTTAATTAGGATGTTTATGTTGTATGGCCTCTTTTCCTGCCTTTTGTGAAGCTAGGATTAGGATGAGAGAATCTGGACTTTCCCAGCAGCTGGGAGAGGTCCAATAATGCTAGAGGAACATTTTTTGATTCCTCTGTTTATGTACATTGTAAAAAGTCTTGATTTTCAATGCCTTCCTCTACTCTTCAACTTTACCGTGATGTTACATTATTTTCATGACATGATAAATAAATTAAAAAAACAAGAATTGGAAAGAGAGTATTAAACAACATAAATGGCACAGCAAATGTAAATTTAATACAAATTTCTCACTTTCACATACTACATCTTCTATCAAGGCAAGTTAGAAATTTCAAAATCAAACTCAGTCCAATCACACCCTAAACTCAGAATTTGAAGCCATTAGGCATACAACAAAACAGACAAAAGCAGTCGAGATTGAGCCATAAGGCCCAGAGCCTCACAGAACAGGAGTCAATAGTTGTCTGCCGAGGAAATATGCCTCCAAGTTTGCAATAACAAGGTCAGCCATGGCCTTACAAGTTCCAATGGTTTCACTTCCAACATGAGAAAGAAGAACAACATTTTGAAGTTGAAACAACTTTTCAGGAACATTTGGCTCATCTTCAAATACATCAAGTCCAGCTCCACCTAACCGGCCTTGGAGTAATGCAGATACTAGTTCAGGTTCATCAATATGTGAACCTCGTCCTATGTTGATTAGAATGCCCTTTGGTCCTAATGCATCAATTACTTGGCGATTGACAATGTGGCGAGTTTCTTCAGTTAAAGCACACGCAACAAAGAGGAATTCGCAGTTTGCAGCCAGATCAATCACATTTGAGTAGTATTTGTAGCTGACATTGGTTTTTTTGGATCTAGAGTTATAGCTAATGGAACAGCCAAATGCTTCAGCCCTCTTTGCTATTGCTAAACCAATTCTGCCTAATCCAATTATGCCTACTGGTTTGCCACTGAACTGAAAATAAAAATAAAAAAACCAGTAAATCAGAAACAAGCAGAAAACAGCAAAACAAAACAAGAAAAGATATTCAAGTTCTTTCCAAAACGCTTTCTTTCTGCATTTGTCATTGTAATTAATTAGGCATCAGATACTCATTTCCTTCTTTTTCCAGATCAAGAAATTATCTCATTGATAGGTCATTTTACTCAACTTGTTCTAGCCTATAGAAGATAAAAAAGGCAGTGTTAACAGGTAGGAAAACTAATAAATTTAAATATTACATGATTGGATAAAGGATCAAGTAGGGAGCTTTCAAATTAATACCTTAATAAACTTCCCCATAGTGAAAGGCAAAGAACGTGCACATAATAATTGAGCTACAACATGATTTTCAATTGAAATACATATCTCTAGATTAAATTTAGGGTTAATTCCAAAAACGCTTGTACCTCTATTAAATTGTCAATTAAGTTCTCAAATTTTTTAAAAACTAAGTGATTCAAAACTTTTAATTTTTACAATCAAGTTCCCAAATTAGGGTTTTGTACCCAATTTGATTACTTGATTGTGTTTTTCAGCAGTTAGTTTTTTTCGTTAATTCAAAAAACACCCTTACATTCTTAGCTAATAGTTAATTGAGTATCTAAAATTTTAATTTTGACAATTAATTATTCAAATTAGGATTTTGCCAACAAAAATAATGATCGAACCCTCATTTTAGATACTAGATTGGCATGATTAAAAGTTTATTTGGTTGCGCAATCCTAATTTAGGTACTTGATTGTCGAAATTAGAAATTACAAGGGTGTTTTTGGAGGTAATTTTTTTAAAAATAATTTTGGCACTTATTTGTCAAATTAAAACTTTAAGTACTCAACTTACAATTCACTAAAAGTAAAGGGGTGTTTTTTAAATTAACCCTTCAGTGTATGATCCTCACAAGTCACAAGCACGAGGGAAACCGCCAAGATCAAAATGCAAATTCCAGTGAATTATCATAACAGAAGGCCCCAAATGCAAGACAAGAAAAGAGAAAATGATCACAAACCTTTGTAGTTAACTGAAAGTCGCCATTTTTCCAGAACCCATTTCTCAAAAACGAATCAGCCACCAAAATTTTTCTTGAAGTAGCCAATGCCAAGCCAATTGCAGCATCAGCAACATCGTCCGTAAGAACATCAGGGGTGTTTGTAACTTTGATCCCTTTTTCTTTACACCTAACCAAATCGATTTTATCCAAACCCACACTGTAAGTGGAAACAATTTCCAAGTTTGGAAGTGAATCAATGAGCTCTGAATCAGCACCGAAAACTGTGTTTCCAACTACTGCTCGAATTGATTCCCAGTTTTGCTTCAAGAACTCTGCCCTGGAAGTTGTTTCCCAAAATTTGTACAGTTTGAAGCGCTTTTCGAGTTCTTGTTCCAGATAGGATAACATCGGACATGTCATTAGTACTCCTACATCCTCCATTTCGCTTCTGTTCTGCGGATTCGGAGATGTCAGGGAGGCCACACAGCGAACTGCCTTTCTTTTTCTTTTTTTTGGTATTTTGAACGGCTAAATCAAAAATACCTTACTTGTTTATTTATCTATGATATAAATTATGGTGATACAGCTGTCTAAGTTGGAAACTTTTGCTAATGAGGCCCACTGAGCTGAATATTCTTTGCACCGTGGACTTTGAATTGACTTTGCCCTTTGAAAATCTATCGAATTATGTTTATAGACTTATATAATTTTAAAATTAATTAAGTTACGTCATACTATTTTCTTCACTTATCAAAAGATTTCGCCATTATTCTCTGACTAACTTATGTTGCGTAAATCTCCCCTAGATGAGTCGAGAAATCTCAGACATTATATAAAAGAAGCTATGGCTAAGTACTTCCTAGTGCAAGTTCTTTTCTTTTTTTTCTTTGGTAACTAATTCAAATAAGCATTCTTAAGTTTCAAAATTTATCAATTAAGGGACTATTCTTTTTTAATTATCAATTGATGAACAATTTGGGGCGTGTGCATCATTTTTTAAACTTATGATTTAATTTTTATATCAAGTTCATCCCAATTTTTCTATATATTTTTAAATTTCCTAATCTATTTCACATTTTAACTTTTTTATATTTTTTCATTATATTTCTCACTAACTCAACCCATATATTTTTATATTATCAACTCAACTCATATATTTTTATAACTTTTTATTTCTATTTATATCATAGATTTTTGGAAAAGAATTGTCATCGAATTGCCTTCTCTCAATCATAATTCATGACAGTTACGTCCTCTCATTTTTGTCCTATCTTTACTATCCTTTTAAATGTTGATCTTCTCTCTCCCCTCTATTATAGGTCCTCTATTCTTGTTATTTTAATTTGAAGAAAAAGAGGCTCAGAGCACCAAAAAAAAATATAAAATAAATAGCACAAATCGGAGAAAATGTTATTAGATATTACCAAAAAAAAAGGAAAATAAAGTTAGAAAAAAATAAATTAATAGTTTTTTTTAAATAAATAAGGAGTTAAGAATAGTTGTTGAAGAAAAACATTAAATAGTGATTCACATAAATAAAATTATTTAAAAATATAAAGATTGAAATAATGTGAAATATAATGAAGAAAGATGAAAAAGCTGGATGGTGAGATGGGTTAGGAGGCAATGATGCCTAACATTTGGTGAAGGGATGAAAGCAAGACACAGCCTCCAAAAAATCATAATACAATCTCAATGCTTTTCCTCTGTCTATGATGCCATATTTCAATCTCAATTAATGCATCATTAGACAACGCCATTGAAAAAATGACAAGCTTTAATTAAACAATATAATCGTATGGCGATTGTAAACGCAATACAAATTTCTCACTTCAAGAATTGTATCCTCTGTAATAACTAAATACTTTAAGGTTTATGAAACTTGGATAGAAATTTCAAAACTAAACTCTATCCAATGATATCCTAAGACGGAAAATTGAAGCCGCTAGGCATACACCAAAACAGAGTCTAGAAAAGCAATCAAGATTGACACCATATAAGACTCAGAGCCTCACAGAACAGCAGTCAATAATGGTCTGCCAAGGAAATGTGCCTCCAAGTTTGCAATAACAAGGTCAGCCATGGCCTTGCAAGTTTCAAAGGTATCACTTCCAACATGAGAAAGAAGAACAACATTTTGAAGTTGAAACAACTTTTCAGGTACATTAGGCTCATTTTCATATACATCAAATCCAGCTCCACCTAACCGGCCTTGAAGCAATGCAGATACTAGTTCAGGTTCATCAACATGTGAACCACGTCCAATGTTAATCAGAATACCCTTTGGCCCTAATGCATCAATTACCTCTCGATTGATAATGTGGCGAGTTTCTTCAGTCAAAGCACATGAAACAAAGAGGAATTCGCAGTTTGCAGCCAAATCAATTACATTTGAGTAGTATTTGTAGCTTACGTTTCTTTTTCTTGATCTAGAATTATAGCTAATGGAACAGCCGAATGCTTCAGCCCTCTTTGCTATAGCTGAACCAATTCTCCCTAATCCGATTATGCCTACTGATTTGTCACTAAACTGAAAAGAAACCAGTAAATCAGAAACCAGAAACAAAAAGCAAATTAGCATCATACCATTTAGAAAGAAATTCAAGTTCTACCTCTTATGAACAGTAGTTATTACTCATTTCATCTCAAAGGTTTCATTAGTTTGCCTTTTTTTTATTATTGCAAACAAAGTCAAAGGCTTTACCTTTAAACTTCCTTTGCATTTGGCATTGTATTAGGCATTCAGATACTCATTTCCTTCTTTTGCCAAATCAATTATCTCATTTATCAGTCATTTTAGTCAACTTGTTCTAGTTCATAGATGATCAAAGCAATGTTAACAGGAAATCAACAGACTGAATTTACCATTTCATACCCATTCAATATGATCATACATGACTTTTATATGATTGGACAAAGGATAAAGGAGAGAACTTTCAAATTAATTTCTTGAATTTCCCTGATAGAAAATGCAAAGAGCATGCACATAATAATTGATCTACAACAAGATTTCCAATTGAAATCAAATTCACCTCTATACATATCTTTGGATTCAGTTTATGATCTTCAAAATCAAAATGCAAATTTCAGTGAATTATCAAACCAGAAGGCCCCAAATGCAAGACAAGAAGACGAACACTTAGAGGAATAAATGAATGTTCTACAAATTGTAAGAAAAGTGATCACAAACCTTTGTAGTTAACTCAAAGTCGCCATTTTTCCAGAACCCATTCCTCAAAAACGTATCAGCCCCCAAAATTTTCCTCGCGGTGGCCAATGCCAACCCAATTGCAAGATCAGCAACATCGTCCGTAAGAACATCAGGGGTGTTTGTAACTTTAATCCCTTTTTCTCTACACTTCACCAAATCGATTTTATCCAAACCCACACTGTAAGTGGACACAATTTCCAAGTTGGAAAGTGAATCAATGAGCTCCGAATCAGCACTGGAAACTGTGTTTCCAACGACTGCTCGAATTGATTCCGAGTTTTGCTTCAAGAATTCGGGCCTGGAAGCTGTTTCCCAGAATCTAAAGAGTTTGAAACGCTTTTCCAGTTCTTGTTCGAGATAGGATAACATCGGACATGTCATTAGTACTCCGACATCGTCCATTTCTCTTCACGTCTGCGGATTCGGAGATGTCAGGCGACACCGTAAACTGGCGTCTGAGGATCTATAGGGAGCTAAAAAGAGCCAATTTATTATGGAATTTTTCTGGGTATTTTGAACAGATAGGTCAAAATAGCCCAATTGGCTTGTCAGGTGTGATTGTGAAGTCTAGTCACCTCTCACCTCTTTCTTTATCTCTCACTAAAGATTATCTCTCCCTAAATATTATATGCCTACGAGCTCGGATTAATTAAAGTTACATATCCTTAAATATCAGACACTTTGGAAGTAATAGAAAAAAAAAATTAAACTTTGTAGCTTGTGAACTATGATTAGTACTTTTCTTTTCTTTTTGTAGTAAATAAAATAATTACATGCTCTTTTTTTTTTTCTTTTCTACAAGATGCTCCATTTTTCTCATAAAAGTCTAACTTATACCCACAAAAAAGTGATATTTTTCCTTTTTTAATCTTGATCTGCAATCCATTGCATTCTATAATCATATATGCAGTCAGAATTATCCCATACGCTTTCTAGTAAACTTATTTTATTTAGAATGTTGTAAATGCGTATCAGAAAATCCTAACCAGCCATATATGTCCAATACCAACTCAAAACCAGTGCCAAATCCACACTACCAAGGCCATAAAGGAAAATGGCATCTAACTAATACTAACACCAGACACAAATATGTCTTTTAACTCCTCCTACCTGATCTCTTCCAAGAAGAGAATACATACATGGCTTTTCTTGTTTATAATCTCTAAAGATTCTATACAAATTCTTGATCATTTGAAATGGAAAAGAGTTTCCTCCCAGTATTACCAACCTCAAGACTATCTTACATGCAACTTCTTAAGGCAACAAACATGTCATAAGAAGGAAAAATAAGAAAAGAAGAAGATTGAAGAAGAAAATCATGACAACTTTGTATCACATCACATGTTCACTGAGTTCAGTTCAAGAGGCAATGATGCCTAACATTGGTCAAGGGAGGAAAGCAAGATATAGAGCAGAGCCTCCAAAAAATCAATACTACTAGAAATACTTTCTTTAAACTACTGGGGTTAAAAGTGGTTTGTTCAGAAAGTGAGCCTCTAGGTTCCCAATGACAAGGTCAGCCATGGCTTTTCGTGTCTCTATCGTGCCACTTCCTACATGAGGCAACAAGACTACACTGTCAAGACCAAAGAGCTGCTCAGGTACTTCTGGCTCGTTCTCAAACACATCAAGTCCAGCTCCACCCAAACGGCCTTCCACAAGTGCAGATACCAGCTCAGCTTCATCAACATGAGGACCCCTTCCAATGTTGATTAGAACTCCCTTTGGACCCAATGCATTTATAACTTCACGGTTAACAATATGGCGAGTATCAGGAGTTAGCGCACAAGCAACAACTAGAATATCACTGTTTGAAGCCAATTCAGTGACAGTCGGGTAATACTTATAATTTGTATCTGACTTCTCTGATCGTGAGTAGTAACTGATTGGGCAGCCAAATGCTTCGGCTCTCTTAGCAATTGCAAAGCCAATTCTCCCCAAGCCTATAATACCCACCGTCTTGCCACTAAACTGTCAAAAATAACAATGTTAGGGAGAAAGTAGTACAATGACCTTGAAGAAGAAATTTTACCCAGAAAAGAGCTGAGCTGATACTAGTTTCTACACTAAAATGATGGGACAAACACGAAACTTTCACTATATAGTTTTTGGTCGACAACATCAATATATGCTTGTATCCCTTCAACAGAATGAGCATTTTAGCTGAGCAGGTAATTCAATAATGTTCCCCAGGTAATTCAATAATGATATAAGGAAACAAATCTCTAGCTAGGCAGAAGGGTAAACGACAAACAGAGTAAATTCACAAATAAAGGACCAAACTTTCTAAGTGATGCTCGAAATCTGGTGTAAAATATACCATGTGGTCTAAAAAATGACAGGATCAAACTGCTTTAACCAATTCAATTAGGCAGCTTCAATTCAGCTAAAACACTGCAAAAGAGTTCTTGTAGTTTTCGGCAGCACAAGGACTTTGTAAGCAGGCAGAGGATCATTTAGAACGCCTATGTAAATAGCAAAGAGATAAAACTCAAAAAAGAAAGTTCCTTGAACAGGGGCATGAATATGGTCTCCTGAAGCTGTACAAGATAGAAGGATGATCAAATTCTTGATTTTCTTTGCGTATACAGATCAAAAGCCTCTTTTCCTCTTTAGTCAAGAGGATGCTAAATGCTAATAGACAATAATCCCAAATATATATGCACATATACCATTTTCAAACTTTGGAAATACAGGATGAAGTACTTATCTAGTCCCCTTTTTAGCAGGATTGCTATTGATAACAGGATTCAGCAGCACTTGTCAAACACAATCTTCTGCTACTTATAAATTTAGACATAAATTTAGGAAAGAACCCTAAAGAGGCAAGCATAATTTAAGGCAAAAAAGAATTTTGAGAATGGAAAGCAAACCTTTGTAGTCAACTTAAAATCACCAGATTTCCACAACCCATTTCTGACATAGCGATCACATTCACAAATTCTCCTCAGAACCGCAAGCATCAACCCAATTGCGAGGTCAGCCACATCCTCAGTGAGCACATCAGGGGTATTAGTAACCCTTATACCCTTTTCCTTGCACTTATTCAAATCAATCTTATCTAAACCCACGCTGAAACTCGAAACTATCTCAAGCTTCGGCAACGACTCGATCAATTCGGCATCCGCCCCGGCAGCGGCGTTTCCGACCACAGCCCGGATGGAATTTGAGTTTTCTTTCAAGAATTGCTGCTTCTGTGGTATGTTCCAGAAACGAAAAAGCTTGAATTTCTTATCAAGCTCTTGTTCCAGGTACGATGACATCGGGCATGCCATCAAAACTCCGATTGATTCCATTTTTTACTCCAATCTTTTATGGAATTTGTTCAGAATCGGCTCTGAAGAACAACTGGACTTGATTGAGCAGAGGGTGGACTGGAGTACAGCGATGGTACTATATAGAGAGAAGATGAAGTTTCTTCCGTTTCCTATTCGTTTGGAAACCTGACAAGTTACGGCACAGCAGCGTTGGTGGCCAGCGTTTGAGATGCTGTAGACCTCTAGCAGGCAATGCGATGTACTGATATTGCCCAAAAAAAAATAAATAATAATAAATAATAATAATTAAATACCTTAAACTTGTACCAAATATTTTTATTCTTAAAGTATATAAAAATTCTACTCACTAATATGTAAAATAAAAAAATTTTCAATCGATAACCAATAATAATAAAATAAAAATATTTAATATCATGTAATGTATTTGACCTAAATTAAAATACCTTATATCTATTTCTCCAAAGATATATTACAAAAAAGTTTTAGATTTAGTTGTAGAAAATCCATATAATGATATGAAAACAATTTATTATTAGCATTAATTTTTACTTTGTGGTGAATAGTGACATTACTAAAGTTAGAGTTGGCCAATTATTCATTGAGATATACAATTAATAGTGATAGGAAAACAGTAAACCAGCCCATCTTCTTTTCAAGAGTGAATGACCATTAAATGTTGTATTCTTGCTATGAAATAAAGAATATATATATATATAAATATATTAATTTAAACGTCAATCCATAATTTGGATGAGTCGAAATAACTTAACAACAATTTAATTTGATTCACGTGTCAAGTTATTTTGATTTATTCCAGTTGTAGGTTAGTGTTTAGATTAGTAAATTGATAATTTTACTTTTATTAAAAATAGCATGTGTGTCGTATGACACAAACTGATCAAAAATCACCTATAGCTGTCATACAAGGGTATTTTTAGCCCTTATTTTGCAAAAGTAACTAATAAAATAAATAATAGTTTCTAAATGACAAAAATATAAATTATACAGAGGCATTTTTACTCAATTTCTCTTGTAAAATTAAATAAATAAAAACAATTGTTAAAAGTTGTACTTTTTTTTCTTTTTTTTTATTTATTAAATGTTAATATAATCCTCTTAAAGTTAAGATTCTTTTTTTAAAGTTAAGATTGAGTTATGCTTAATCCTTAAAAAAAAAAAATCATTTGTCACAACTTTTCAACTAATGCTCTCAACATGAGAGTATAAATTGTTTTCTTTTTACGGGAGAGTATAAATATATTTAGCTTAAAAAGATATTATATAAATAATTATAAAATGTGACTTTTATTTATATTTTTTTAAAAACAATTTTAATATTGAGCTATTGAATTTTTAAAAAATAATAATAAGAAGAAGAGATTGTGATTTGCTGTTCAATTATTTTTCATTGCTGTCTATGTTTTTTTAAAGAAACATTTTTGTCTTATGGCTAATTTACTAACACAAATACAAATAATTTAGTAGCATTTTTTTATGTGATCCACACACCAACCAAAGTGCTCCTCACGTTTGTTCACAAAAATATTACACAATAAAAATTCCTGTAAAATAGTCAAATGATTTTTTTTCACAATAACAAAAGGATTGATTAAATTCACTAATACATTAATTTCTTTTAAATAATATACAAAATGTCCCTTAAAAAAATAATATTCCGTACATTTTTTATTAATTGTTAGAGGTTGGACATCAAAGGGTTTAAGAAACTAATTTTTCTCCTCTTATGGACTGAAATGTCTTTCAAATTTTTCTCTCTTCTTATTATTATTCTACTATTTTTCATATTAGAAAAATTAAAAGATGTTAGAACTTATTATTAATGGGTGGGTATAATAGAAAAAAATAATTAAATATTATTCTATTTTTACAATGTGTCAGGTAAATAATAATACGAGAATTGGTAAAAATGTGAAAAAAAAAAAAACGGAGGGAACAATATAAAAATGTTATGTTATTGGTAAAAATTACACATTATTAAATCAAATCTTTTTTTTTTTCTTGAATAAAAGATCATTCATTGATAATAAACTTTCCTCAAAACTATTACCGCCAACACAATTCCATAACTTCATCTTCAAAACATCGAAAAAGTAGGAAGTAAGAATTGAGATAACCCAAAATAATATAAAAGTAAAAAATTAAACAAGGTAATAGGGAAAATCCCACACCCCAAGACCTTAAGTGGGTAAAGTACGCTAATACTAAAATAAAAAAAAAAAACACTTAATAAACTGCTTCAAAGTAAATCTGACGTCGTTCTTCGACTGCAGCGAGAAGAGTAACTGAACTTCTACTTCTTACATTAGAGACAATAATTTAGAAACTCATAGACGAATCAATGATTTTAAGTCGCCTTGGAAAGGAATAATAAGTTGAGTTATGGCCCAAATAAAATCAGGATATAAAAGTTCCTCCCAAAAAAAAAAAAGAAGAATGAAACCGATATGTGAAGATTGAAAGAAGAAACCACCTTTGAGTCTTTGTTGGATATATCACATCAGTAAGGATTCTTCTAGATTATCTTGGATTCTATAAGACATTATTTGGTTAGAATCTCATATTGATTATAATTAGGATACTTTGTACTATTTCTTATTAGTGGTTGGTTAGCCTATAGATAGTAGATCATAGTGAATAAGAAACACGATCAATTAAAGTATTCTATATTATTATTCTCGGTAGTGTTGCGTTCGTGAAGAAAGTGACATTTTTTTATTAAAAAAAGAAGGTAATCGTACATAATGCATAAGTAGGATTTGGAAAATCCAAAATTTGTAACATTTTACGTTTTCTATAATATTTCTAATTATGAAATACATCCGTTGTATGGAATTGTAAACTAAACAACACCATTCATTATATCTCACCTTTAGGAAACTCAAATAGCCAACCAAGAGGAGAAATAATAGCAGAGAGAGAGAGAGAGAGAGAGAGAGAGAGAGAGAGAGGGAAGTAAAAAAGAATATTCAGACAAAGAAAAACAAATTTCTTCTTCAAAAATTAAAAAAAGAAAGAAAAAAAAAACTCTTGTGAATGGACTGTGAATGAATCTCTGACCTGTCTTTGAAAAAATTGATTCATAAAACATGCACCGCACGTTCTCTCCTCAACAATTCACCAAACCAAAAATCCATCATCATCATCAATTGCCTTCCTCCCTCCTCCTTTCTCAAAGAACTTGAAGTTTTTCTAAATTCAATTTCCACCATTAAATCTTGTATTTTTCTTTTCATAACAAGAACAAAATTTAGGCCTTGAAAAAAAAAAAATTTTGTCTTGGATCTTTTTTTCATGGCCTTATATTAATCTTTATTATTATCCCGACAAACTCTTTCCCGGTTCTTGTTTTTTGTTCTTCCTGAATGTGCAAATTTCTGCATTCTTGCTTGAGTTTTTGATTTAAGAAGAACTTGTTGGCGAGAATAATAATGGTTCGTGCCCTCATGGAAGAACAAGAAACCTACCGGAGAGCAGGTGGACGGCATACAAAAAGCATGATTCTTGAAAATACTGACCCGATTTCACCACCTGGAGAAGAAGAACAGAGACCAATTACATCTAGAAGTTGTGGGTCTGCACCTTCTGATCAACAGCTTTTGGAAAAACCAAAAGTACTTGCTCGTAATGAAGGTTCTATTTCCAAATCGCGCCTTGCCCGCGATTCAGGTTGCCCCCCTAGCCCTCCTTCAAAGAAACCATCAGGCAAGTTCTATGTAGATCATCATCATCATTTCTATATCTAAGTCCTACATGAAATAAGTGTGACGTGTTTATATGTTATATAAGATCACAGACAGCATTCATGACATGCTTGGATATCCTAGTTTATGAGTCACGCTCCAGACCAATGTGGAATGGGGTGTGACATTATCCTTTAAAGAGCTTTCTAGTTATTTATTGCATTTGTTTGTTTTTTCATTTCAGATATTGAGTTGATGAAGGAGAAGTTTGCAAAGTTGCTCCTTGGCGAGGATATGTCAGGTGGTGGGAAGGGAGTTTCATCGGCTTTGGCTCTGTCAAATGCGATCACAAATCTAGCAGGTATCTGTTTCTTTGTTGTATAGATTCTTAAAAACCTCATATCGACTAATTAAAAAATAAATAAACTACTTATAAATTTGAGCAATCCTCCACCTATAAGGTAGCTTCTTTTGGGGTGCGTTAGTCACAAGCCCCATAATTTTAACATAGATGAAAACTTCTAACATTTGTAGAAATCTTGATTTGGTAAATGATAATCTAAACATAAATGCAGGAGGGAACATATGAATTAATAACATTTTGGACAAGAATTCTATCACGTTGCATAATTTCTCTGTTTTTGTAATGTGATTCTGTTTTTCAATTTCAAACAAATGCAGCATCTGTGTTTGGAGAACAAAAGAGATTAGAGCCAATGTCACCAGATATGAGAGCAAGGTGGAGAAAGGAAATCGATTGGCTCTTGTCTGTCACAGAACACATTGTTGAGATGGTTCCTGTTAAACAGAAATCCAAAGATGGAAGCAACATGGAGGTACAAAATTTCTTTTCTTTCTTCTCTCTACATTTGAACCTTTCTAGCTCCCTATTCAAACCCAGATTTTCTTTTTCATCATGATCAGGTTATGACTAAAAGACAAAGAAATGATCTTCATATGAATATCCCTGCCCTACGAAAGCTTGATGCGATGCTTACTGTAAGAAACATGGTTCCTATGGTTTTTATGTTTTCGTCTTTCTTTGATTTGTTCGATATCATTCTAACTTGTACTTTTGAATGTGCCCTTTTCTTACAGGATTGCCTTGATAACTTTAAGGAACAAAATGAGTTCTATTACGTTTCAAAAGATGGTGAGGATAAGGGAAAAAACAGGAAAGATGACAAATGGTGGATTCCTACACCTAAGGTTCCTCCAAATGGCTTGTCTGATGTTACAAGGAAATGGCTGCAGTATCAGAAAGAATCTGTAAATCAAGTACTTAAAGCCGCAATGGCTATAAATGCTCAAGTGCTTATGGAGATGGAAATACCTGAAGACTATATTGAATCCCTTCCAAAGGTATTAATTAAATCAATGTGATTATCAGAGCATCTCACTAGTAGAAGATGCTGTTTTAATACGTTTTTTTCCTGATATTTGCCTTACTTTCCTATGGTAGAATGGGAGAGCAAGTTTGGGAGATTCAATCTACAAGAGTATTACAGATGAATACTTTGACCCAGACTATTTTCTTTCAACCATGGACCTTTCATCAGAACACAAAATTCTAGACCTCAAGAACAGAATCGAGGCGTCCATAGTGATATGGAGGAGGAAAATGACGGCAAAAGATGGAAAGTCATCATGGAGTTCTGGTGTAAGTGGTGTTAGTCTAGAGAAAAGAGAACTCTTTGAGGAAAGAGCAGAGACTATACTGCTAATTATCAAGCACAGGTTCCCTGGAATTCCTCAGTCTGCATTAGACATTAGCAAAATACAATACAACCGAGTAAGAAATTCTACTCTAAATATGTTTCATGTTGTTCTCATCCTTATCATTGGCAAAGGTTCTTGGCTTTTAATTATTTCAGGCTCAAGACAAATTCATTTTGCTTAAGAATTCACTCTGATGTGGTATTTGATCTGACTTTGTTTATTCAGAAGCACGTTACGAGCATTTCTAGACTATATGAGCAGAAAAAATTGCAGTTCTAAAAGCAAAAACATGAAAAAATTACAATACATGATCAGTTTCATCTTTCTTTAAGTGATCTTTTTGAAGATAAATTAGAAATTGAACATTCTTGATCTTTCAGGACGTGGGGCAGGCTATTCTTGAAAGCTATTCAAGAATTATAGAGAGCTTGGCATTCACAGTCATGTCACGGATAGAAGATGTTCTCCATGCTGATTCAGTGGCACAGAATCCATCTGCTGGAGAACAAAAGAGGTTCCCTCCGAAGGAGACCTCACCAGTTCCACCTTTGGAGAAATTTACAAGTGCTAAAGAAGAAATAGAGAAGCTAAGTTCAGTAGAGACGCCAACTTCCATGACACTTTCAGACTTTATGGGCTGGACACTCGGGGAAGGAGAGTCTATTGATGCAAAGAAAGAAACAAAGGAAGAGTTGCCAAAAGATAGTGACACAAAGCTCTCGAGCAAACCACCTAATATTGTGACCAACACCAAAAAGATTTCCTACATAGAGAGACTAGAGAACTTAGGTGGTAGTAGAAGTCCAACAGCTCGTCACTAACCATTTTATGACAGATGCCAGATTATTAACTTACAACTAGAGGCAAAATCCTGACCTATACATTTCACTAAAAGCCACAAACAGCGTTGAATGTCGTCTATTTTCAGAATAATCAAATAGGATTCCTTAAGTTTTCTTTTGTAAATATGGAAAACCACTAGAGTTTCTTGACTTCAAAGCACATTGGTTATGATTTTCTGCATAGAATTTATCAGTTTGTTAAAATATTATTGTCTTTGGATTTGTAATATTTCTGTTATACATTTGAGTTCAAATCATCCTCAATATGATTTTCCATTTATAGTTAAATTGAAACATAGTATAAAGGGGAGAAATTTCTACTTTCAACAGATGAACATTTTCGTATGAATGCATAAATAGTAGAGTAAAATCTAATCCAAATGGCTGAAACCAAAGAAACAAGAAAAAATGATCCAATCAATAATATGATCCATTCCCAGATGTCATAAGTAGGCTTCAGATATACTTACAAGCTGTAGAACAACAGCTAATTGAAACAAAGTAAAAGGTTGAGAAAAATTGACCAAAAGAGAATTAGATTTTGCCCCTTGGCCCAGGTTGTGGTGGAAGTTGAGGGCCCTTTTTGATTGGTAGGTAATCTGGAGATGCTGAAGCACTTACATAAGCAAGCAATGATCCACCTCCAAGAATCAAAAACTTGAGCAGTAGACCTCTTTTAGTAAAAGGAGCAGCAAATGTCTCAAAGAACTTGCTCTGCAATAAACAGAAGAACCTTAAAGATCATTCCTTTTTTTAAGAAAACCCAAAATTCAGACAAATCAAACATTAAAATTGATATAATTGATCATTACCTGAAGAGGATTGTATGGTGAAGGTGCATCAGAGCCATACAAATCCCATTGACCAGTGGTATTACCCAAATCCTCCAAATCAAAGTACACACTTTTGTCACCGTACTTAGCAACAACAGGGGAAGCCCTGCATTAACAGATCAATTCAGTTCAAGAAATGGGCATTTTTTAGCAAATGATTACGTCAGTCATGGAAATCCCAGAAACCTTTTTGGTACCTGGCTTTTGTAGGCTTCAAACCGAGAGAAGAGGGCTTAACATGGAGCTTGGTTCCGGCAATGGAGCTACCAGCAAGGCCCTTCACGGTAGATGATGGCTGTACTGCAGCAAAAGTTGCCAGAGATGCCATGGCTATGAAAAATACTAGTTAGATTATTCCAGTTGCAAATTCAGTTAAATGTGGATGGTCTTCTGCTTTTGATCTTTTGCGGAGGATCTTGAAATGACACATGGCGAACTCAGGGGTTTTTGGGGAGATATGGGATTCAATTTAAGAGGTCCCAAGTTGATTTCAGTTGGATAAGCCTATCCTTCTGAGCCTATTGGAGGATCGCTCTTTACCCTGTACTCTGCACATTTTGTTTTTTTTTTCTTTTCCTTTTTCTTTTATTTTTCAGATTTTGTTTTTAAAAAACAAATTTTATTGCATATTATAAGGGATGGGTACAAATGAAATAAGATTATAATTCTAAGGCACAAACTAGAATAGAGAGGTTATTAACCGAACAACTATTAAAGGTAGTTGGAACTAAACTGTATACTATAACTTAGCTATATAGGAAAAATCATATTATTACATGAAAATATATAAAACACATATATCTCGATTTAATAGTATATTATAATACGACTGAAAAAAAGACACATGATTCCTTTAGTGACAAATGTATAGAAGACTACATATTCAACGCTCAAGAGGACTCAAATGCTACCTATTAGCAACGAGATTCCGAGATCCATTGATCTGACAATCACTCTAAACAGAACAATTCATAACCATGAACAAAGCCTCGCTGCAAGCGGTAAGTAGTGCAACAAAAAAGGATAAATTCAGTGGAAACAGCTACTCTCGACCAAATGCATCAAGCCAATTGAGTTTCTCGTAGGATAGCCAACACTCCAAACCAATATCAGATGTCGTCGCTGAACAAATTGTGTCTCCAAACACGGTATACTAAAAGAATAAACCATGAATCACTAAAATATAAATATGAATGTGACAAATTAATAATACTTTAACTAGTTTAATTAAGTAGAAACACTTTTATCAAAAGCTACTCTAGAGAGGCTACCCCTGTGCACGTCCAAGAGTCTCTTTTTTCCACATCTATGGCCCAATGTAGAAGAAAATTTGTGTATGGGCCTAATTTCATTGGATATGGGCTTTAAATTGGGCACCATTACAAGGGACTTCTTTAATACACGAAAAAATAACAAAGGATAAAAATGCGAATATATAAATAAAAATTCTTGGGCCTAATGTGAAATGGACTTTATTTGGGCCAAACTGACCCGAAAGAACCGACCCGCCGGAGCCTTCATCATCTCTTCCCTTATCCATATTCTCATCTCCAGTGGCACTGGAACACAAAGTAGAGAAAATGTCTCTGAGCTCTCCTCTCCTTCAGCTTCCTCTATCCCAATTCAAATCTCTCAATCTCAAAACCCCATTTCTCCATGGATCTTGCCCAATTTCCTCCCTCTCAAAGCCCTCTTCTTCTGTCTCCGGCCCCCGCTCTTCACCTTCCACTTTTCTGCCCACAATTCGAGCCATGAGATCAATGCAAGGCCGAGTTGTTTGCGCTACAAACGATAAGACCGTGGCTGTGGAAGTAACCCGTCTTGCGCCTCATCCCAAGTACAAGCGTAGAGTAAGGAAGAAGAAGAAGTACCAAGCTCATGACCCTTTGAATCAATTCAAAGTTGGGGATTTTGTTCAGCTTGAAAAGAGTAGGCCCATTAGCAAAACCAAGACTTTCGTTGCTATTCCTGTTGCTGGAAGGAATGTGCCTAAAGCTGTACAAGTTGTCCCACAAGAGCTTGGTCTTCCATTGGAGTCTCAGCAGCAAAGTTAGACCTTGGGCTTTTTCTGTTGGTACTAAAAAGTTGCTATCTTGTATTGATTCTTTTTGTCTTTACTTGTTGTCATGAGATTTTAATTATAACGAGGTGGATTATGCATCAAGAATTTATATATTTCTATGAATTTGTCTTCTTTAGTTCTTGTTCTTGTTTAGTTTTGTCTTTGTATTTATGTATGAATGATATATTGTCAGGGTGGATTTAGGATAATTGGTTATGAATTTGGGGAGTAAATGCTTGATAATTTGTGCATTGCCTACCTGGAATTTGAAGTTAGCTGAAGGACTTCTGCATTGGGACTCTAATTTAGATTCTAATCAACAGTTAAAAGTATCCTAGTTATATATATAGGCAGTGTTTCTTGAAGCTCATGTCAGTTTTGTTAAAGAAGGGTTTAGGCTGCCTGAGATAGCAAGGCTGGTTTATACTCGAACATAGTTTCAGCTTCTGAATTCTGTTTGCTTAACCTCTGGCTTTCTTCAGTTAACCTGGTAACAGAATAGATTTCAACATACCAAACACTTGCAACAGCCTGATGACATATTCCCATTTGTTATGCTGTACATACCACTCCATACTCTGGCTAAGAATATGAGATTCTCCCGAATCCAGTTAGGTATGCATACTGACCTATGCACATGAAGTTGCAAAATTTCGAAGTTCATCTCCAAGTTGATGTTTTCCTGCTATTTGGGATGGAAAAGATTATCATTTTCTGTGCTCCTGAAAGTATAAGGTTTTATCCCCTTGAACGCAGAAAATCATATTCATTTCGGACTTTGGATAAGTTCAGCTTCATTGATAGTAGAAGTATTCCTCTAGACCTGGTGGAATGTACATAAAAGTAACTTAAAAGCCAAGACCTTGTAGGAGCGGTCTTGGGTTTTTCATTCTAATTCTAGATGGTGAATCCTTCATACATTGTTATCCAGAAGAAACTCTCTTAAAAGTAACTATTCTCTTGCAAGTACATGTCTTTTGTTTATATCTCTGTTATCTCTCTGTGAGGATTCTTTCGTAGATATCAATGTTTACTTGTAACCGCAGGACATAACAGTTGTTGCCCTAGAATATCTTGAAACTTAATCTATGTTCTTTCAGTTATTCTTGATAACAATATGCAATTCTGGAATGCAATAATTTATTTCTCATTTCTGGTGATATTTCTTCCAATAAAAATAGCAGAACGTAGGAACTAAATAGTGATCATATATAAGAAATATGCACTCAACTCATGTAAACAACAAGCCCACTACAATATACTTTATACCATTCCTAGAGAAAGATCCCTGAAAGGGGAAAAAGATATCTCAGCAAGACTATACAGCAAACTAGCAAAAGAATGAAGAAACTTACTAAGCTAACAAACCACTCTTCATAATTTTCTACATGGAGGAGATTCGAAGCATAGGAAACCTTATGTTTCACTGCTACACAAAACCTAGAGACTTTGACCAGACGATTTTTATCCATCTTCACAATTCAAACTTGCCTTTATCTTTTGTAATGTACATGATATTAAGGAACTAACTGACTCTACAGATTCCATAGAAACTTTTGCTGTTGGAGAGCTGCTAATTAGGATTTGAAAGGCAACGGTAAGCAGAGATGCTCCTTCTGCACTCTTCTCCTCTGGCTTCGATGTAATAACCAGAGGCCTCGATTCAACTCCGTCTGGAAGAATCGAGAAACCTGAAGGTAATACTGCAATATTGCTGGAATCACAACCTGTTATTACTGATTGCATGCCGTTTATGTCAACAGGAGCATACACCATCATTGATTCAAAACGGTTTGTGCATGTATCTTGGAGAACCCATACACTGCTATCTTTTGGTTGCATTGTCTAGATCATAGTTAAAGTACCAAGTTAGTATAGACACACTGGTAATCCTTATTTAGTTGGACTTAACAGGCTTGTTCTTGGGAAAGAGAACTTACTTGGATAGTGACTGCATTTCCTCTGTCTTGCCCTTTGGCCAAGTTTGCAATAGGCTGGACTGGACTTCCATTTGACATGATGTCCCACTGTGATGCATATATTTACATGATTAAAACATGTTCCTTGGATAGAGTTTGATTTTTAGATCTATATCTTGGATTTCATACAAACTTTAATAGTTTGTGAGAGGAAATGGAGGTCTCAAAACTGATATTTGACAAATAAAATGATATCCAATCTTAGTCTAAAATAAATTGCGCACCTCATTTCGACGAGTTTCATCCCTTAGGAAGTCAAACAAGACATGGTGAGACACCGGTAACCAAAGGGAGGAAACTGCACATAAGATCACCCCAAGAGGTTCTCCAGGGTCATTCAAGTTCTTCCTAGAAGCCACCCTTATGTCATCACCAGTTTTACTAGTGACTTTGCTCCATGTATTATAACTAGAAGCCCCAAGTGCCCTACAAAAGCTTACTGTCATTCTTTGTGCTAATTTCAGAATGCTTTTCCTCCCAGCAAGTGTAGCTACTCCTGGTTATGAATGGAAAAGTTTCAGCCCAAAATTCACACACTAATATTAAACACAAGAAAACAGAAGAAGGAAGCAACTCTAATAGTACCACTAGAATCCTTTGTAGGAACATTTGTTGCCATGCCAAAAACTAGTCTCTCACATTGCAGCTGCAATGTGGCAATCCAGTGCCTTGCTCCAAAGGCCACACCATTGTTAACAATGGATCTATACAAGCTGTGAACTGCACCTCTTTGGCATTCCAAATGCTCTACCCATGTCACCTGGAAACCCAAAGTGGGTAGTTTAAGACTAATGAAATCTAGCTATTAGTTCATAATTCTTTGAAAAGGTAGCCAACAGTGGATGATGCCCTTGAACTATTTACATTTAATCGGTCATATGCCTTAAATCTATATTTAAAACACATTTTACTTTTAAACTGTTTACAGTGTGTCATTTATATCATCCTTAACTTGAGAAATTCTATAATTTTGGTCAGGTTGACCATGTACATGTTCTGGAAAATAGTAAACATATAATTTTATATATATTATACCTTGCAATGGCCATTGGATTTGTCTTGGATGATACAACCAGAAGCACGCTTTCTGCATTTGTTAAGAGAAGCATCAATGGTGTCTTCAACTTTATCAATGGAGATATCAACAATAGCCCATTGATCAGCATTTAATTGCTTTGAGTATCGGACAAAATACACCTCTCTTGTGGTCACCATTGGTGTTAGCATTTGCAGTTCTGCAAACATCTGCATTTATTCACCACAAGACAAAGTTACCATAATAAATCTTATCTTTACCTCTATAACTAACAAGCTCCCAAAATACTCACAATCAATGTATTAATTAGACACTGACATTTTTTACCTTCATTACTTCCTTTTAACTTTGGGGTTGACCATTAATTTCAATTTCTTTCCTTTTTTTTTTTAATATTATCTCCAATAAAAAAATATAAAGAATTTTAAAGAAGTTGAGGATAGTGAAATATATAAAGGTTTTATACTTCCTAATGGACGTTTATTACATTTTTTTTCATTTATACTCACTTCTTTATTTATTTATTATACTCTTATTATCTATCTCTTCTTATTTACTAATAGTATAAAGGGTACTTGGACTCAAATATTGTATTGTTTAATTCTTGTTCATAAACTTAAAACACCTTATATTTATAACTGAAGATGGTGGTTCGAACCCAAAACATATCAACTGATAAAAAATATTTTTACCATTGAATTAGTACTACTTGCCACAATTCACGGTGTCTTTCCAGAATTATAAACTGAATATTCGACCAACTAAATATATTTTAGAGAAAATGGAGATTCAAATCGGGAAGAAGATAATCCCCTTTCCAACGTCAAAAAAGAACCAGTTAAAAATGGTGAAAATATATTGGGAAAGACAATCTTGACACATGCAAATTTTTTTGAACACAGAGACTTGAGAGGTCTGGGTGTTTATTGCATTCGACTTTAATTAATTCATAATAAATTTAAAAAATACGTCAATTTTAATTTTTAATAACTCAAAATTAAAATTTGAGTCTCTTTATATATATATATATATATATATATTTTTTGAAGTATCATAAACAAATTTCAGTAATTGCGCTTACAGAATCTGACTTAAACTCTTTCAAGTTTTAAAGTGAGAATAAAACTCATCTTATTAATTTGATATTTCTTTAGAGGGGGTTAAATTAAGGAAAAAAAAAAATGCACAGAAGCTATATATGTATACTGACCAGCTGAAGGAGGCCATCTTTGTTGGGGCCTTCACCCATGCAAATAGTATCAACTGTGGCTGCCTTCGATATCATGCATGGGAACATTTCTTTCCATTGATTCTGCCATAATACATTATTATTTAATACTTACTCTGATTAAATTATAATTTATTATTAATTCAATAAATACGCGACATAATTTAATTAATGTATTAAAAAATATAATATATTACTTGCGTACCACGTCAGTGAAACTCTGAACAAGACGAGGAAGATCAACAAATACAATTCCAGTCTCTCTAGAGGCTTCAATGGATCTCTTTGGCCGGCCACCACCGGCGCTGTTGCCAGAATTATCCATGGGAAATTCTTTCATATATTCATCGTAATTGAGAATTTCACGTCCAGTCTCAAAACTTCGGATCCATAGAGGTTCTCCTGCAGTAGCCATCTTTTTAAGCTCATCTAATGCTTGATTAACAATTTCCAATACCCTAGACTTTTCAAGACCAAAAATTCCAGTGTAAAATTCTAAACAGCTTTTGCTGTTGTCTGGATCACTTCCGGCTGAAGATGAAGAGTTGTTTGGTGATGTTCCGCTTGGGGTGAACTTTATAACAGCTGCTCTGAGTTTTTCAACCTGCATATATGTATATATATTGTTTTAAGGACATTAAATATTCATTTTGATTTTATATTAATTGTAAGCAAATGTATCTTTCCGTTTTTTTTAATTGTCATATTTCAAATTTATTTTGTTAGAGAAACATTTTAAAATTGTTTGTATTTTTACTTGCTCCACTATAAAAATAATATGGTATTTAATTAGTTTTTCTAATAATCTCATTTCATAAAAAGTAGAATTAAGCTCTCCAAGAATTACTATTTTGTAGAAAATTGTGCAGGTATAAATGAAAATGTGATATTAGTGAAGATCATTTCCGTCTATGCAAACAAAAATGATATGAATGTTAAATTATTTTTACTTTTTTATTATTTACAATATAACAGGTATAACACTTTAATAATTTTAAGGTAGAAATCAATGTATTTTTGACACATTTTTTAACCAACTCAAAAGATTTAGTTGTTCTTTTTTTGTGATTAAATTATTGATACTTGTAATTCATATGTCAAAATACATCATTAAAAATAATTTATGCCTAAAAAAAGATAATATAAACTTTTATTATAAATATAAAAATAATTTAAAGTTATAAATAAACTAAATTTTCTTATTTTTATTAAAAATAATAAATTGTTTTAATCATGGTGATGATGAGTAACTAATAATAGTGTAGAAGAGCATAATAAATAAAAAAAAATGGTGAAAACTCACCTCAGCTTTGAGTCTGGAATTTTCAATACGTAGCTGTTGTTCTTCAGTAGCCATTGAAGTATCTTTGCCGTTAGAAGTAGCAAAACCACAGCTTGGACATGAAGCTTTCTGTATTGTTTCTCTTAACCCCTTATTCTCATCCCGAAGCTTGTCCAATTCATTTTTCAACAACGCATTTTCATGCCGTTCTTGTATTGCCTGAAATTATATATATATAGCCATATTTATTTATTATCTATTTAAAACAGAATATTTTCTTTAAAAAAAAAAAAAAAGAAAGTTTGGTTTAATTTAATTAATTACCTTAATTTGGGTACGTCGATTTTGAAACCAGAATTTGACTTGCCTAGGATGAAGTCCTAATTGTTTACTCAATTGTTGCCTTTGCTTCTCATCGGGATGTGGGGACTCCTTAAATAACCTGCCATTTAATATACCATCCTCCTCAGAAATATAAATAATCTTGGAACTTATGCATAGACTTAAAAATATCGAAAATATAATAATTTTTAAATTAAAATATTTCTAATGCTCTTAAAAGATAAGAAGATAAATAGATAATAGGAGTAAATAAATGAATAAATCGAGAAGTAAAAATAGGAAAAAATCATAAATGTTAATTAAAAAGTGTAAAAAAGACACTTTTTACAATTTTCAATCACTCTAAAAATTTTCATATTTATGACCGAAAATAGTATACCAATGAATAATCAAACACGATAACATAAACATTGTATATAAATTGCAGATTACACCGAACCTTATGTAATATTCTCTCTAATAGTTTTTTTATTAGTTTTTACATACAAGTTTATTTTTAGAGTTTACGTATGTATCTTTCTTCTTTTTTAAAAAATTTATTAACAAAAAATATTACAGATAATGTTATAATAGATTAAGTATGATCTCTGATTAATTATAAGTATGAATTTAATAATTAGTAATTAAATTATCCAGCAAAAAAATGCATATATTAGTGGAGAAAAAAAAATTAAATTCATATGATTCTGTGAAACTAGTACTTGAATTTGCATAGTATAATATATGAGCCATAGATGAAGGGGAAGGGGAGATACATACAAAAAGGACATGAAGCTCGTGCACAAGATTGAAAAGACACTAATCTAAAGGGCACTACCCAAAAAAGTCCAATAATAATAATGAAGCTAAGATATAATAATACTGCCAATGCCTTTTGATCTTTTTACCATAACGTAATTTTTTTTATCTTTTTCTGTATATCTTCTTGAATAATCTTGTCTTTTATTAATTAAATGCACTCCTTTGTTTATATATATATATATGTAAACATCATTAAATGGAGTTTAATACTTGTACGAAATTCATAACTTTTTGAAAAATTATTTTTGCTTTTTAATTTTCAGCTAATAACTTTTTTTAAAATCTTTTTATAATAAAAAATTAATTTATCATCTTACAATCTCGATAATGTATGCATTCATGTAGTAAAATGTATTGAATTTAATGAGATGATATAAGTTGGATTCTATTACAAATTATATAAATTTGTCATATCGAAAGGCGGTAAATTATTTATTATTATGATAGTTTAAAAAAATAATTAAAGAAATAATTATAAATTATTTTAATTTTTTATTTATAACTATAAAATTGTTATTTACCTTTTTATAACTACAAATTTATTTAATTCTATGAAATTAACAATAAATGAATCAGAATCCAACAAGAAAGTCACATGCTAATGAGAATGAAACCATCAAAGAGTGTGAACTTTTGCTGGATTCTCATCAATTTTTATTAACTGAATAAAATTAGTTTAACGTAAAAAGTTCATGATTATTAAAAAAAATTGTAAATTATTTATAATTAATTTCTTCATTTTCTTTTACTGAAAATTGAAAAATAAAAAGAATTTTTAAAAGTTTTAAAATCATAACTGAAGATAATTAATTAGAGAAGAGAAGAGAAGAGTAGAACGTACGCTTCCATTTCTCTAATTTGTTCGGCAGTGTGTCTATGATACTTCTTTCTTTTCTTCTTCTTATTAGTCTGATCATCTTCATCTTCATCAATATCATCATGTTCATGTTCTCCTTCACCTTCATATATATCTATATCTTCTGAACGCGACCTTATTGGTCCCGAATTTTCACTGCTTATTTCTGCCGCCGCCGTCGTATCTTCTCTCCTACCACCACCACTTCCTTCATCTCCTTCCTCTACCTCTATATTCCCTGCCGCTGCCGCCGCAGCTGCTCCACTCCTAAATATTCCAGCCTTCAAAATTAAAAAAAATAAATTCAATCTCTCATCCTTTTATAGTTACAGCAAAGATATATAAAGTCTGTTCTTCACAGCTTGTGCTAAGAAGTAAAAGAAATGCTTTTCAAAAATTATTTTAGAAAAATTAGATTCTACTTGAATTGCTATTTTTTTTTAAGTAGATTGTATTTTTTTTTTTGAAATTTGTAAAAATTAAATTTTTTAAAGAAAACGAGGTAGGATTAATAATGAAAAGTTGAGTAAAAATTTTGAAAAAATAACAGTAGCCACAATTTAACATTTTTTATTTTAATAGTATCATATTTTTCAAAAAGTTCGTAACTTTTTCCGCTTATTTTAAATTAAAAACATATATAATAATTAGTAGTAAATTTTCAAAAACAGTTTACAAACAGAACTCTATACACAATCATGTTGTGTAGTAATCGACTCATAGAATTAAACAGATAAAATCAGAAAAAAATCATACAGGTTAAAACTTTGAAAATAACGGTAATCCAAGATACGATACACAAGATATGTAGCATAATTCTAACAAGAAAGACCATCGAATATAATTTTACAGGAGCGAAGAAAAATTCTTACGAGGCTTAGGGAGAGAGCTGGAGAAGGAAAGAGGTCTTTAGTTGGAGGAGGATTCGACATGTCAACAAGCCCCATCGCAGTAGAGAAAAGTTTTTGTTAAGTGAATATGGGTTTTTTAAGGGCAGAAAAGAAACTTCTTCTGCGGCCAGCGCAGCCACTCTCTCTCTCTCTGGGTCGGGGGTTTGGGGATGGGTGTAGAAGGCGGAGGAGGGAGAGAGGGAGGGGAGTGGCGAGGGGGTGGGTGGGGTATGGATTTAAGGATATAAAACAAAGAAAGAAGGAAGGTTACTTTTGAGGAGGGAAAAAAACTAGGTGGGGCTGGTAGAAGTTGACCGTTAGATATGGGGAAGAGAGAGAAAGTGGAGGTTTTTTTCAGTCTCAACTAACTTTATTCATCAGTTATGTTCCTAACTGCTGGTTTTTTTTTTTTTTTTTTCTCTCGCAGGAAAAAAATACTCCCTATTTTTTATTAATCATCATGTTTTAGACCTTTTACAGATAAAAAATGTGAAAAATTTAATTTTCGAATAGAATAGAATGTTTTTTAAATTGGATTAAAAAGGTTAAAATTTATTTGAAGAGTAGTATAATAAAAAAAATCATTAAATATTGCATTGTTTTACAATGTGACAAATAAAAAAAAATTTACATAATATAACAAATAAAAAAATAAAAGAAGTATTAGTGATTGCGGCTTATACATCTCTCATGATTCAATTTTTGAGTTCTTGTATTTAAAAACGAATATATCAGATTAACTGAACAATGAGTGTGGACACTTGCACCATTAGAATAGTACAAACAAGAGGAAAGTATAATTTAAATTAAGGGAAACGACGACCTTGTTAACAATGAGAATAATTTTTGCTTCATTGTTATTGCGTTGGCTTCGGTGATAAACCCCTGTTATATTTAGGTTTAGACCTTCGACTATCCAGGTCCTCAAGATTCTGTTCATGCTTCATACGGATATGACTAATTTCATATACTTCTCTCTAATTTTCTTCTATTATAAAAGAATAAAAGCGAACATGTAAGTATGTTTAGCGCGTTTCTAAGGATAATCGATGTATAGGGGAGTCAACAATTTCGTCATAATATACCACCGTCGCCCTTCTCTAAGTAAGGGTATATCCAGAATCGAACTTCTACTCTTATTATTGAAAGACTACCATTCTTGCCACTCGAATAAAACTTAATTGTAGGAGTTTCTAAATGTCCTTAATGTCATAAAAACAAAATTGGAATAGTAGTAGGAAAATAATTTATTAAGGCCCGACGGATGGAATTGAATTTGTTTCGGGTCAATTTGTATTTGATTTGGGCACGTGACAGCTGTGACTTGTGGATTGGACTCGTAGGATGGCGGCTTCAAGCGTAGCCGTAAAAGATTGCGAATAGCTGAAAGTTAGCTGCAAATGCAATGGTGAATGGACCAGTAGAGGCTAGGACAGCCCATACAAAACAATCTTTTTGAAGGGCATACAAAACAATCTTGCTAATTAGAAAAAAAAAAAAAATTTCTTGGTACTTCTTTTTTTTTTTTGGGAAAGAAAATTGAGAGTATGTATCATACACATTGAATATCTTATATGTTTTCTAAGGATTCAAGAATTTAGTGTATTTAATTTAAGACAGTAAAGTTTATATAAAAATAATTTTTTTATTTGTGTGTAAATAAATATATTTTTTTTTATTAATCTATTGAAACATTTAAATGTATATGTGGATCAATGGACTCTAACATACAATTTAAGATAAAAAAAAAAAAAGCCTAAAGTCTTCTGGTAAAGTAAAGAATATTTTACTAGTTAAGTTATTTTTTTTAATTATAGTTGAATGGGTGTTTAAAAGTTTAAAAATTTTAAAAACTTTTGGAATAATATGAGGGTTCACTAATATATAAATGGTCCGCAAAAATTAGATGTGCAATTTTTATTATATATCAATACATTATTTATCAAGTCTCATTAATACATTATTTTATTATTAATTTTTTTAATTAATAAAGATAAATCAAAAAATTTATTAAATGTTTATATAAGTCAAAACAAACATTCAGCGGTGTATCTAAAAGAATAATTAGTTTGAGATAATTTTAAAGAAAATGTTAATAAACAAAGTAAACAAACTTTTTAACTAACAGAGAAATTAACTATTTATAATCGTAAATTTATTTTTATTCTTTTATTTATAAGTATAAAATTTTATTTTATTTTTTTAACTATAAACTAACTTTTTTTATTTTCCACATATAGAAATTTATTAAATTTACGGCGAGTATTCGATTTATTTTGGCACGTGCATTGCACACACCGGCATCCTTAATATTTCAAAAAGACATTTTTTTCCATCTAAATCTATCTAAAAAAATTGAATTCAAATAATATATGGGTCATTTTTAGATGAATTCTAAACTTAAATTGATAAAAATATCTTTTTGCAATATTGAAAATGCTGCATGTGTAATAAACGCGCCAAAATAAATTGAATTTTCACTATAAATTTAGTAAATATCTATAATTGAAAGGTCGAAAATAATTCATATTAGAAAAATAAGATTAAAATTGTAAATATAAAGAGAAAAACACAAATAATACATACTTGTAAATAACTAATTTCTCAAAACAACAAAAGTATATCCACTTATATATATATATATTTTATTTTCCCTTTTTTATCAAATATTTTTTTGCTTAAAAAACTGAAAATGGGACGATCGGCTTAAGTAAAGTAAGCCGCTAAGCGAAAGTGAGAAAGCAAGCCAGCCAAGCAATTTTTCGGAGAAAAGTAGACCACAGGTTCGGATCCAGAGGTCAAACCGTACGGTCATATCGAACCAAAACCGAAAAGCGCAAACATGACACTACTACTCTACTATGTATAATAATAATAAGGATCGTCATCGTGTGAGCAGAGAAACGTTTTTTTTACAATTATTTAATCTAACTCCAAGATGCGTCTATATGTATTATTATTAAAGAAGGCGTTGAATTGTTGGAGCGCTATTAGTACAATAACAATAATTTATGGATTTGGGTCCAAAAAAACTCCCGTTTTTCTTTATTACTATCAGTGCTCAATAGAACCGGTGGTTGCCTAATTGCCTAAAGTCATTTCATAATCAAGTCATCATAATTGGCCAATTTATTCTTTTACCTATAATCATTCTCGCTTGCAAATCTAATTTTCAAATAAATAATAATATTTTTCAAATAAATAATAACGTTAAATCCATATAAATACCTTAAAACGTTAGGTCAGTAGTGATAATTGAATATTTAAATTTAATATAAGAATTACTTATTAATTTTTAAAATGTTGTAATTATTAATTTATTGAGTATTTTCTGAAACGAATGTCTAAATATGCCTTGACTTTAGAAATAAATTTTTTAAAGATGTGTTCAAGTTAATTATTATATAATGTAGATAAATTTTAATTTTATTATATTTTCTTGACTCAACGCTACTATTTCTTTCAAAAAAAATTCTACTTCTCTTTCTTCCTTTATAAATTCTATTATAAGACATAACTGTATTTTTAATATTCAAACTCCAAATCTTTGATTAAACTAAGAAAACTTCAATCATTTTACATACTTACATTTCTTATGGTCAATGAGTTTTTTTCAATGTAGATAAAAGGTTGTTATTTATATTCACTATGTGTATTAATATGTAATATTAATATTTAATTTTAATAAAATTCAATACCCTAATACTTTTTTTTTTAAATTTTTTTATCACTTTAACTTTATATGATAAAAAGTATATCAAGAAAATGACAATATATTTTATTTATCTTTAAAAAAATAGTATAATCTATTTATTATCCATTTCAAATAATTTAATTATAGTTTTTGTAAATATTTTTACACCAGCTTAAAGTTACTGATAAATAATGCATAGAACAATTTTTTCTTCCTTTTTTTTTTTTTTTTTTGATAAATGCATAGAACAATGGTGAATTAATGTCCTATACCGAATGAAATGTTCTTAGGAAGGCTTACTAGCAACTTCTAATATTATATTTATAGGTCTATGCTAACTCTTCTATGCTCCATAATTAGATTATATACTTAATTTTTTATTTCATACATAAAAAGATTTTAAAATTCTAAATAAAAAATTTTCTTAGCACTAAAAAGCACTACATCCCCAATAAATATATATATATGTATATATACCACAAAAAATTAAACTATCATTAATTGTGCAAAAACACAAGCACATTCACTTGTTCTCTTCAAATAAATGTAATAATAAAATGAGTGATGCATCTAAATTGGAGAAGGAAAATTGTGTTCCTTGTTTCTATTCTTAGTGGTTTTGCTCTAAATGATCGGTTTTCTATTGAGATGATTGAATGGGATTGAGAAGGACATGCCCTTGGGCATATGTAGCTATGATAATATTGGAATATGAACTTTTGAGCCTTTAAGAAAGTCTTTGAGAATCTTACATGAAAAATTTATAATTTTTTTTAAAATTTTATTGTTTATAAATAATTACACTTTTTATCGTCTCTCAATCTTTTTTTCACTCTTACATTCTTAATAATTCTTTCTTTCATTATCATATCTCAATAATAATTTAAGCATCGAAGCAGAAAAAAATAGTTAAAGAGAATTGCGTTTTGGTTCTTATTATTAACTACCATTTCTTGACATTAATTGGTAGTTATGAATGGTAGGCTTTATGGAGAAGAAGAAGAACATGTAGTCATCCATTCTCTTTAATTATGCACTCCAAACGTAGAATGGTCTCCCTCTACCCTTCATTGCCGCCCTATAACCTCTAGTTAACACTCCAAACTTCATGAAAAATTTTAGTTCTTATGAATAATTCAAAGCTTACAAAATTTAATAATAAAAAAAAATCAAAACGAAACTCAATAGAGTAAAGAATTAATAAAGTGAATAATGTAATTTAATATAATCGAAAATATTTTTGTCCTTCTGGAATATAATTTAAAAGGTTTTTTTTTTTTATTATCAGCATAATTTAAAAGGTTGTGGTCTTTATTTATGAAGTTGATACATATATTGAAGAATTTTTTAATGACTAGTGATCATCATGAAAGAGGGTACTTGGCTTTCTTTACTTGACTTTCTGAACGGCTCTTCCATACCAAAAGACTCATAGAAACAATTCTATAACTAGCTAGTTTAGTTTGTAAATATTATAGTAAGAGAAATGGACCAAAAAAACGCCTTATATGATTTAGGTATTATTATTTGAACATATTATTTATTTCATTAATTTTTTTTATTTAATAATTTTGTTATGAAGGTTAAAAATGTCCTTATACGACAATGATAGATAATTTTTTGCTAATTTATATCGCATGACATTTACATGTCATCTTTATACTAAGGATAAAATCGTCTAACTATTAATTTAAGTCCCAATCCATCACTGGAATGGGTCAAAATGAACTTGTCAATGTTTTGTATCGGCACATAAGTCGAATTATTTCAAAGCATTCCAATTGTTGATTAGTGTTATATTAGTGGCTGGACAATTTTATCCTTACTAAAGATAATATTTGAATGTCATGTAATACAAATTGGACAGAAATCACCTATCATCGCCGTATAAGAGCTTTTTTAGTCATCGTAAATAATTATTGAACAAAAATGACTAATAAAATAAATAATGTCATCGAGTCACAAAGTCTAAATGTTATGGAGTTATATAGAAGATATTTGGCCTATTTCTCTTGTAGTAATTAAGTGGTATTTTTATATAAAAAAAAAGAAAATCATAATCTAAGACAATTGAGGTTCAATTCTATGGAAAGTAGAATAAAGAGGAGGTGCCAAAAGTAAAATAGTACTTATTTAACAAAAGGGGAAAAAAAAGAAAAAAAGAAAAGTGCATGCTTATCACTTTCGTTGATGAGTCGATACCTGTCATTAGGAAGTAAACAAAAGTGAAAGAAATTTGATCCCCAAGTGATTAATGCTTTATCAAGGAAAAGAAAATATTTACTTGTTTATTGGAAGAGGAAAAATTAAAAGAAATTGCTTACTTGCAAAGAAGGAAAAAACCAATTATAATTAAGAAGAAAACCTCCACAAGAAATGATGATAAAATCACATCTCACCCCCTTCCATCCCAGTGCAAATTAGTTAATTAGTAAATTAGTTGATGATGATATTTTTCTTAAAAAAAAAAAATCTAATGATATCGAATTTTAGCACATAAATATTCATATTCTTCGATTTTTATTCATTTTTTTTTATGAAAAAATCTATTCTTTGTAAGGCGTCATGCATTTTTCTTTAACTAATCTTACAATACGACGCAATTCAAGATCAAAATTTATTGATAATGAAGTAATCTTTTTTTGTGTGTTGTCTTTTGTACTTAACAAAGTTGGATTTAACTAGCTATCAATGAAGTAGTTTGAGTATTAGGACAACACTCAACAAACTCCAAACTCATGCCATGATTATTTATTAAAAATTTAAAGTTCAATTTCTTGATATATATATATATATGTCTCCCATGGTAGCTAGAATATACATATAATTGAAGCAGGTAAAACACATGGCCATAATGAATGGAGATGACAGAAAAAACCTCTTCAATATGCAATCATATATAATGAATCAATGATATTCCCAAATCATACACAAGGATTATGTTCTTGAATTGAAGAGAAAAAAAACAATTAAAAATAATAATTCAATTAATTCATATATATAAATAATACCAGTAGGCAATGGTTTATGACCATTAGCTGATGAAGTTGAAGAGTAGATGAAAATGGTAGTTCTGGAAATGAGTTGAAAAGCAGCCATCAGAAAATGCTGTTGTTGTGCTCAATTAGATATACATATTGATGATGATGACATAAATAGAAATTACAGAATTGGGGCTGATGAAAAAAAGGGGGGGACTTTGATGAGTGTATGGACACTTTTTTTTTTTGGGTCTATCATTGATGAATGCGATTGCTTTAAAATGAGGTCATTCAAGGAAAAAAAATCAAAAGAAAGAATAGATTCTCCACCTCTATTTGTCTCTTCTAACTAATTAATTGATCTACATTTTTCAGATTATTATTAATTACTATGCATTTATTTAAGTTTAGTTGGATTAGCACTTTAAGTTTGTCCACAACAAAATCAAAATTCTTACACTTGCTAATATTGATGGGATAGGTTGAATTTTATGTACAAATATTTATTGTTATCGTTCAACCCAAGCACCATAATTACAGTTAATGAAATTATATATGGTGAAAGGAGAAATTTAGATATCTTTTAGAGGCGTCTAATATCTGGAGAATACGACTTTATAAATTAATTCAGATTCGATTTTCGAAACGTTTATAGAATCTAATTCTTATTCATTAAGATATGATTTAAACGTTTTTACATTGTCGAACAATAAGTGATGGAGCACTACGCAAATCATGAATGGGAAGGGCAACTAACACATGAAAAAACTACCAGTCCACAACTACCATTTTTTTTCTTACTAGTTCATATGATGGATTGGCAGTCTTAGATATAGTATATAGTTGGATGAATGATATGGACACCATTTTGATGTACTACTCTTCTCTTGATGGACCTTCAAGTTGGAAGATTGCCTATTAATTAAAAATAATAACAACTCAATTATTCAAATATTAATTAATCACTTGCGTATACAAGATAACAAGTTATTATTCATGACTAGTAAGAGATTTAAATGCGAATCATATTTCAATTGTTTGTTCAAGCTCCAAAGCTTTGTCGTTTTATTCAGAAAAGACTCGAGATAATTTTAATGACTGGACTTCTACAGATATTTTTCTGTACATTTATCTCTAACCAAGCATAAAAATCAATTTAGACCAGTTGTGAACGCGATAAAAATAAAAATTTGAAAAGAAGAAAATGAAGAACGGGAACTAAACGTTTGACATCTTACTTGTCGCATTTCGTTAAGATAATTCGTGATACTATATTTTGTATTACTATGCTTTCATTATATTCATCCAAATTTTTATTGACTAAAAATCTTTTTTTTTTTAAAAAAAGAAAAGTTCCCGCAAATATATTGCTTATTGGGTCCAAAACATGATTGGGCCGTTGAATAGTTTATACTACCATATGGGCCTTTACCTTTTCATGAATAGATGGGCCTCATTCTCACAGCCCGTTCATATATGGGCTGTAGCCTAGAGAGCTCAAATGTTCAAGATCACATTTAGAGCTGCCCATTTGGGGCCCGGAGCCTCCAGAACTAGCGGTTCCGGTTCCACCTGGAAACCCCTTCCCAAATCCGAACAATGATCAAAATCAAAGAGCAAAATTGAATGGAGAGCTGCAGAAGATGACCTCAACTGCGTGCAGACAAATGGCCAAAAGGGGTCCCTCATTGCATTGGACACTCACTAGCTTGTGATATGAAGCTGAATTGGCATTTTTTTTTGGAGGAAAAAATAAAATGAAATTTGGGGAAAAAATTGATGGGCCTCATCTTCCCCCATGTTTCTGTTCCAGTTTGTGGTGTAGGCAACTGCGTGCATTTCACTACCCAGTGCCCATTTGCAAGTCTTTTTACCAGCTGCGGTTTTGATTTCTCTCGTCTTTCTCTTGGTTTTAAGCTTTGAAGAAAGGTAAAGATTTTCAGCTTCTTGCAAAGATCAATTCATTAAATACATTTTTTTTTGGGGATTATTTCAACTTTCTTGCGAACTTAAGGTGTTCTTGTTTCAAAAAATGCAATCTTTTTGCTCAGATGGCGTCAATTCTTGGTAAGCTGCCTCCTCCACCACTATTCAATGGCGCAAGACGACCCCTTTTGATCAATCTTCAGAAAGTTGAACTTGCTGCTAGTAGAGGTAAATTCGCTTTGGCATTTTACTGTTTGAAGCTTGAACTTGGATGAATATTTATATGTTTCAAGAAAGTGGTCTATTAATGTTTATAAAGTGTTCGGCAGATTTCTAAAATGTAATACTTGTTCAATGAGAATTCAGGTGTTTCTGTATGAGATGGCATAAGATTCTTGTTTCTAAATTTCTAAAGCATCATTGAACTGAACTAGCCCGTAAATGAGCTTCAAGTAGAATTCCTATTCCTTCCTGGTTGACTGATTTCTATAATTGACTGAGATTATGAAATCTTAACTGAACTTTTCTATCAAATTATGGCAATGATTTCAAATGTGTCAAAGAATAGAAGAAGAAGCTTTGAAATTGGAGTTGGTTTCTCCGGGTTTCTGTTCTTTCCATGACAGTCTAGTGTTCGGCATAATGATGAACATATGCTGGGAATCTAAAGTTTTTTTCATGATACGCTTATTTAGTTATTTGCAAGTTTGTCTCTGCTTTGTGTAATGATTATATATGTATCAGGAAGACAGGATCGGGTTGCCGTTTACACAAAGGCCACTAGTGACTCCTCCGAATCTTCAACCGCACTAACCGTTTTTAAGTCTGTTCAAAATGTTGTAAGTTCTCTCTTCTCATAAGTCCACTGGACCACCAGGCATCATGGTTCTTAATATCTTTTTTCCTCCCATCCTGTCTACTGAATCTACATGAGTCGACTGTGCTTTTTCAGTGATTTGACCCTCAGATTCCCTGACTTGTATGCATTACTTCTTCTGGTAGGGATTCCCTTTGAGCAAGTCCTCTATTTTTGTTTCCAGGATTCCATGAAACTGATCATTAGTCGGGGATAACTGATGGGTCCAGCCATCTCTCCCATAGTTGTGGTTCAAAGAATCACAGAAGCCCCCCCTTTTCAATGTTTTTCCAAAACATCTATAGCATAAACATAATGAGAAAACTGTGGACAGCATTTTGTGTGTTCATTATGCTCTTCACTATTATACAGTAATCATTTTCCAAGAGCCACTCACCCTTTTTTTTGTTTTTTGTGTTTTTTGTACCAGTGGGACAGTCCTGAAGATCGTATTGGTTTGTTTGGCCTGGGATTTGCAGCAGTAGTTGGTTTGTGGGCATCTGCAAATCTTATTACGGTAATTGTTTCAATTTGTTTTCTCCCTTACTGTACAAGGAAGTAAGCAGTTTGATAATCGTTACAGGCTACGAACAAAGTATGTCTAGAAATCATAATAAGTAGCTTATGCTGTGTATAGGAAAGTAAAAATCCTACACTGATGCATGTAATGCATTTTAGGAAAAATTCAATGCTTTTGTGGATTAACTACTTCAAATGGTGAACAAAAAAAGGATACCACCAAAAAAGCAATTAAACCAAAAACAAGACAGGTTCCATGAAAATGTAACTGTAACTACAAAAGCATTGAATAGAACTTCACTACATCAATTAACAGAAATGAATGTCACCTTCTAGCAAGCTTTTTAGCTCGCAATCTGATGTAAGCAATTCATCTCTTAGAAAGGGGAATAATTCAGATGAAATAATGTTTTGATAGTCACCTTAGCTGACATTCATATTTTTCATCTTTTCTTAGTCTTCTTTGCCAGTGGACTTGAGATTTTTATTTCTAAAAATGTGTTTACATTTTGAGACTATTTGGTATATTGCACTTATCAATTTGTGTTTTTTATTCTTCAACTACCTCTATATGAAGAATGTTCTGACATTTCCCTAACTTTTGGTTAGGCCATTGACAAACTACCTCTCATCCCAACTTTTCTTGAATTCGTCGGAATACTGTTTTCTTCGGTAAGTGTGGTTTCAGCTTCATTCAGAGCTTGATTTCTTAGGGGTAGAAGGAGGATAAGAAAATGTCAAATCGCGTGAAACCTCCTATACTACAGCACAAAATTCTTTTTTATGTGTCAGCCACCAATGAGTGCATGAATATTCAATTTTACGATATATCATTTTTATTTAGTTATTTCCTTCCCCAATTTTATTTGCTTTTACTGTTTCAGTGGTTCGTGTATCGTTATCTCTTATTCAAGCCTGATCGGTAAGTTCTCCATCTATTTATTTTGTTTTGGTGTTTCCTCCTCTTCTGCCCAGCTTCTTCCTTTGTGTGTGCATGTTATTCCCCCTTCACTCCAATTCCCCCTTTTATCCGTCTTCTTTTCCTTGATTGGAGATTGGTGGAAGAGCCTGTTAACCACAAAAAGAAAGGGGGGGGCGCGGGTGTCTTGGGAGTGTCAGTATGAGGTGCTTCATGTGCTTGTTACATTTTTAGAACAGTTAAAGGATATCCCTCGTCATGCTAATACTATCTATATAGTCAGTTGTTTTTGCTGTTGGTTTGGTACACTGGAGTTGATGTTCGTCTTGAAAGTATGAAGTCAAAATATACATGTACACCATTGAGAAATTATTCTCAACGTGTCATCTAAGATAGACCGAAACATTGAGAGTTCATATCACTCTTTTGGTGTGATTTCTAAGTCTTTTGTTGATAGTTATCTAGTGAATTTGTCTGCCATAAAATGCCATTCTACTTCGGCTTGCTTACCTGCAATTCTGATTTTTTCTCTCCGACAGGGAAGAACTGTTCCGCATTATCAACAAATCTGTAGCAGATATCTTGGGACAGTAACAAAAAAAAGGCTGCCAAGAAAACCGAATATATTGTAATGGATTATGTATTTTATATATTCATATAGTTCTTGTAAGGTACTTGGAACTGGGACTGGAAAATCAAAATTTGAATCAAAAGACGAAAATTTTGTGCAATTTCTGTGAACAGACGAAAATTTGTGTTTATTAAAGATGGAGCAAATCAGAACTGGCAATCTCATTAGTAGTCAAAGTAATCGGTTTAGATGGCTCTGCGTTCAAGAAGGCGTTGTTGGAATGCCATGGTCTAGATCACCAAGGCAGTGGGTTCATACTTTTATCATAGTTGCTCAAGTTTATTTATTACTTCATTTGTTTCATATTATTTGTTGCATTGGGAAAATGCACGATAAATAAGGAAATGATTGGATTGTTTAAATTCAAAGAAATTTGATTAAATTACTTTTGTCTATTATTAATAATTCTAATAAAAATTTATAGATAATGATTTAATTTTAATAAGATAAGGTATATATATGTAAGAGTATTATTTAATGGAGGTAAAATTATTATCTTTTAATTTGAAAAATATTTGGCAGACAAAATAACAACGTGGTGCGTTTATTTCTTTGGACGCATTGAGCATGCGTCTTACTTTGCTACTGTCCACATGCGTTCAGGTTTAACTAGCGTTATCTCTTTGGACGACAAAACCACTACATAACGCATTCGCCTCAGCGGACCGAAACCCAACGATAAAACAAGTGGAACCTGAGTTATACTGTTACTGTCTAATCTGCCATCCGATTATAGTTAATAGAGAGTTACGGATCGGCCCGGCAGTCGGTGTCTCTTCAATTTCACCCTCCAGCTCCAGTTCCAGCCCAACACAGAAATGGCATGGAGTTAATTACCATGTTGATTAATTAGTAGGCAGGCAGCTCCTACTACTATCCATCGCCATTGATATCTTCCATTCTCCACCGCTTCGCTCCCTTCACACCTCCGCCTAATTTACCGACAATTTCTCTCTCTATCACCGCCGTCGTCCCCTGCAATCTCGCTTGGCCCACGTACAAATTTTACAGTCCCCAGATCCTCAGGTTTACTCTAACAAATTCATTGAATTTCATCCATTTCATTATCATTAGCAGAAATGAAAGAGTTTAAAGATATTAAAGAGATTTCTATTGTGGATTTACAAACTCTGATTTGGGAATGACTCAATCGTATTGGATCTCAATCAAATTTGTTTGCTTCCTTTTATGTTTTTTTCTTTAGTTTAGTGAATTATACTAATTGTTCATTGGAGAGTTAGTTGATCTTGCTAATGGGTTCGATTAATTCTTTAGGTTTATGTAGCGGGTTCTTTGATCGGGGGTTGTCGGATCGTGTTGATTGAGCTCCAAAGATGGCTTGGTTTAGCGGGAAAGTGTCCCTGGGGAACTTCCCGGATATTGCTGGGGCGGTGAATAAACTCAGTGAGAGCGTCAAGAATATTGAGAAGAATTTCGACAGTGCATTGGGCCTCGAGGAAAAACCTGAAAATGTCAGTAGCAGCAGTGAATGTAAGCCTTTTCTAATCTTTTCCATGAATGGCAGTGTCTAAATTTTTACCTTTTCTTTTATATAAAATATGAATTGCAAAAGCTGTAAGTTTATGCTGGATATGGAATGTGATTTAGTTCAATAGTTACTGTTTGAGTTCTTTGCAAGATGGTTCAGCTCTGAATTTACTGGTAATGTTCAAGAAACAAAGGTTCCATATATCGGGAGAACACTTTGATATGAAAGAAATAGTTTCCAAGGCACACTTCTTGAGTTTGTATGGAATAAAGAAACAGACATTAAATAGTGAGAGGCACAAAGATTATCCTTTCTCAAATGCCATTTTGGATCTCTTATGGTATTTGATTGGGTTCATTTAAAACAAAAGTGAAAATTGGACATAGTTGTCGAAGACAGCATAACAATATTTTGATGGATTTAGAAAAAATGTCCATGAAGGATACATTACAAACCCAACCAACTGATTCCATAAAGAGAATATGAAAATCAGTATGTCATGCAAGTTGCTATTTTCACTCCTTATTTCAAGATTGAAGAAATTAGTGTTTGACTATGAGGCTTAAACGTGGAATATGAGATATTGGAAAGCTTCACAAGGTTGTTGTACATATGCCTGTTGCCTTCTTGACAACAACAAAGAACTGAAACGAAAGCTTAAAAAAAATTGTTTATAAGCTATCTTTATGACAAAATCTGGAGTATAAAAGCTGAAATATTAGTATTTATTTTTATGAAAGCTGAAATTTCTTATCTTGAGCTTTTGTGATTTCTCAACACTTCTTTTGTGGTTACCACTGTACCAGCTTCTGGAATTTGGTCTTCAGCAGCTGATGTTATGGCCTTCATGGGACATAGAGGCGGGGATACTGCTACTGAGTCTCAGGAAAAACCTGAATCATCACATCCTGCATCATCTCTTGATGACAAAGGATATGCCAAGTCAGAGAGCTCAAATGAATCTGCAGTTGAACAAAGTGTACCTACTGAAGAAGCGAAGGAAGAAATTAAGGATGCTGTTGTACATCCAGGTCCTGCTGAGGAAACACAAATTTCAAGTGGAGATCAAAATGATACCGCTACAGCAGCAAGCACTGAAGAATCATCTGATTTACCTCCCTCCCCTGTTGAGTTTTCAAAATCCAAAGCAGAGCATAGTGAGGAAAAGGTTTCATCACAGAGTCCTCAAAAGGAGAGCTCGGAAGAATCTCTTAAGGAAAGCTCAGAAGGAACTTTGAAAGAGAGCTTGGAGGAACATAAAAAGGAGAGCTTAGACGAATCTTATGAGAATTTGGAGGGATTAAAACCTCAGTCTGCAAGTCCAACGGATCAAGTGGTGGGCAATGCTCCTGTCATGTCTGATCTTGATAGTGTTGGTGGTTTACGAGAAAATACAGATGATCAAAAGATAGAAGGAGAAGTTACAGATGATATTTCTTCAATTCAAGCTCCAGATGCGACTCCTGATAGCTTAGGTGAAACGGAACAATATTCTATTTTGGAACCTGTTACATCTAATGAGAGTGGAAATACAGAACCGTCTACAAGCAACTCACCCGTTAAAGAACATGCTCAAGTGGTGGCTGCGATGGTTTCTGAATCAGATTTACACGGAAGTGATGTAATTGCTAATGCTGTTGAGATGACTCCAAGAAAAGTTGATATCGAGGATGTAAAAGAGCCCCATTTGACTTCCAGTAACAAGTCAGAAGATATTGCTGATTCTATAATTGAACTGGAGAAGGTGAAGAAGGAGATGAAGATGATGGAAGCTGCAATTCAAGGAGCTGCCAGACAAGCTCAGGTACTTTCTTTAATTAACCCTTGCAGCCTATTCATTGGCTCTTCCCAGATACATTTGTAAGAAATCCAGTGCAAGCACTACCATGTGTTCCTGATACTTGAATTCCTTTCTTGACATTCTTTTGTAGGCAAAAGCTGATGAAATTTCAAAGTTGATGAATGAAAATGAGCAGCTGAAGTCTGTAATTGAGGATCTGAGGGTGTGTATTTTTTGAACTAAAATAATTCAAAATTTACTTTGTTTTTATGTTCGCTTATATTTTCATCAGTGTCTCTTCTGTTACTTAAGTAAAAGTGCCATTAGTTTCCTTCTTTTCCCCTATATTCCCCACACCACTGTCCCAATTCCTCTTTCTGTTTTGTCAGAGAAAATCCAATGATGCAGAAATTGAATCTCTGCGGGAAGAGTATCATCAAAGAGTAGCATCTCTTGAGAGGAAGGTAAGTTTTGTCCATAAATAGCTGGTACATTCTCACCTTTCTTCATTAGATGCGTTAGTTGATCCCCCCCCTTCCTGATACTGCAACTATACAGCAAGTTCGTTCTTTTGCTGTTGTTATATGTAATTGTATTTTTGGAGAATATGATTTCAGGTTTATGCTCTCACCCGGGAGAGGGATACACTTCGTAGGGAACAGAATAAGAAAAGTGATGCTGCTGCTCTTCTGAAGGAAAAAGATGAAATAATTACTCAAGTTATGGCTGAAGGTGCGAAAATTTCTGGAGCACGATTCAGAAGAGCTGTACTGTTTAGGTTTTATCCTGTATTATCTTTTCATCTTGCCATATGCCTTCCCTGTCTACCTGATCCATAAAAGTTAAGTTTTCCTGAGATTTAGGTGGCATGATTTCCTTATCAGTGTCTCCATATGTTGTTCTTTTCCCCTCATTTCATGGAAGTTATTTGAAAATGCTTATCAAGCTTGTGGAAAATCTTGCTGTAGAATGAAGTATACCATGATCTGTAAGGAAGAATCTAAAAAATTACACAACTAAGAGTTGCGTCTTTCTTGCCGCCTTTGTTATTTAGGAGACATCAGTGAGTGTATAAAGACTGTTGGTGGGTGGTATTCAAAACTCCGTTAAAACCCCTGTGCTCAATTATATTAATTGATGCTGTGCGTTGGGACAATTTTTAGATTTGACTTCACTGGCTTTGCCTGCTATGTGTCTTTTATCATTTGTATGTAGCAACAATCGTTTTCAGACCATGAACGATGGGCATAGTTAGAGCCTTTAAGAATATGACAGTTAAGAGAGAGTAACTCTGGATTTTTGCCACTTTGGACCCACTGTTTTTGTAGCAGGACTAATTGAGTATTGCCATTATCCAAGAAGTATATTTTTCTTCGTGTTTCCAAGAGTAACATTTTGCACTTCCAGGATGCTGATTATTATTTCCACAATTTCATCTAGGTGAACAGCTTTCCAAGAAACAAGCTGCTCAAGAAGCTCAGATGAGAAAATTAAGAGCACAGGTATGTTTTTTGGTTTCTGAGAAACAAAGCTGAAAATTATTGTGCTCACACCACTAATTAAGGTTTTCTTGCCTTGCTTCTGAAAGCTAGATTAGAGAGCTTGAAGAAGAGAAGAAGGGATTACTTAGCAAATTGGAGGTAATTTTAATCCTAACTAATTTAATACCTATCTATCCACTAAAGCATTTCTTTTCCTTTTATTTTATATGAACTACTGTGAATTATGGATTAAGTTAAGACATCTTGCGATGGTTGGTGAAGTTTTGGTTAAATATTATTTTCTTTGTACATTGCTGTTCATTTGCTTTTGCATTTTTCTTCTCATAATAAGTTGAGCATGCTTCTATTCTAATAATGAAGCATTCCCCCTCTTCTCTTTTAAGCCTGTAGCTTGCTTTGTGTGTAACTGCGAACTATTTTCAGGTGGAAGAGAACAAAGTAGAAAGCATAAAGAAAGACAAGGCAGCAACTGAAAAGTTACTGCAAGAAACTATAGAAAAGCACCAATCTGAACTAGCCATCCAGAAGGAGTATTACACAAATGCCTTAAATGCTGCAAAAGAAGCTGAGGCATTAGCAGAAGCACGTGCCAACAATGAAGCCAGGACTGAACTGGAGAGCCGTCTAAGGGAGGCTGAGGAGCGTGAAGCCATGCTAGTTCAGGCTCTTGAAGAATTAAGACAAACTCTGAGCAGAAAGGAGCAGCAGGTTTTTCTTTTTCTTTCTTCTTTCCCTTGTTCTCAAGTCATCACTTAACCAGGTTTGCTGGTTTAATTCAATGAGTTGCTGAGACATAGTTCTGTTTTGTTTTTAGGCAGTTTTCCGGGAAGATATGCTCCAAAGAGACATTGAAGATCTTCAGAAACGATACCAAGTTAGTTTAGCTTCTCTCTCTCTCTCTCTCTCTCTCTCTCTCTCTCTCTCTCTCACACACACACACACACACACACATACACATACACACATACACACACACAAACTCACAGAGACTCAGACAAAGATGCTCAAATACAAATATACACGCAGAAAAACACATGTTTATATATGTACATTAGCATGATGAGTGCCTGTCTCTGAGCATAAATGCATATCTGCTCTTAGTAGCATCAGCTTTCATACTGACGTGATGCCCTTCTTTATGCCCAGGCTAGTGAGCGTCGGTGTGAGGAGTTAATAACTCAAGTTCCTGAATCCACCAGGCCTCTTCTTAGGCAAATTGAAGCTATGCAGGTTCTTCGAAATCTTTTGAACAGCATGGATCTTCTGAATACTGCTGTTGCCACAAAAATCTGCAAACTTACATTTCCTAACCTTGTTTATCTTACCATTGCAGGAAACTACTGCCAGAAAGGCAGAAGCTTGGGCTGCAGTGGAAAGGTCCCTAAATTCACGACTTCAGGTTCTTAGGCTAAATCTATGTTCTTTTTATATAATGCATTCAGTTTTACCTTGGATATGTGACATTTAAAAGGAAGATGATCAATATGTTGCTGACTTCATTGACTAGGAAGAGGAGGCCAAAGCTGCAGCTGCTGAAGAAAGGGAGCGGTCTATTAATGAGCGCTTATCTCAAACTCTATCTCGAATAAATGTTCTCGAAGCCCAGGTTCTTTTCAATATTGTTTGCTGTTTATTCTTGAATAATAGTGCAGCTTTATTCTGCAGTTTATCTCACATTAGGAATACATTGTAGATATCTTGTCTGAGGGCAGAACAGACGCAGCTGACTAGGTCACTTGAGAAGGAAAGACAGAGGGCTGCTGAAAACAGGCAGGAATTTCTTGCTTTGAAGGAGGAAGCTGACACTAATGAAGGCCGTGTAAAACAGCTTGAAGAAGAAATTCGAGAGCTCAAGAGGAAACATAAGCAGGAGCTACAAGAAGCTATGACAAATCAGGAACTTCTTCAGCAGGTAGGCCTGGTTTCCATTCCTTTAAGGACTTGCTAAGATTCCATAACACATGCAGCACAATGTGTACAAATAAAACAGAATCTATCATTTGGATTATATATATATATATTTTTTTATGTTGTTTGCATCTTAAGATTATGGAGATATTAGTGTGGAAATGAACTTTTTCTTGAAAAAAGAACCTTCTGGGTGTTCTGAAGAATGGGAGAGGATGGAAGATGCAATTGCTGTTGTTTTTTGTCATGTATGGAATGTATTCTGCAAGCACACTAATTTATGGAAGTCACATCGATCTGTGTGCCTGTACTTTTCTACCGGCGTGTTAATAATGTTCATAGGCTTAAAAAGCTTCCCATTTATTTCAGCACTGTGGTGCACTCACTGCACTTGGTATCCCTTTTCCTGATTGGTGGTTGGGCTGACATTCCTTTGTTTGGCATTTTGGTTTCATGATAAGAGTGCAAGTGAATTAGACAAGATATGTTTTGTTATATCTGAGAAACTTAAACTTGCCTACATATAATTTGCAACTGTGCCTTTATTGTGCATTCTTATGGAAATATTCCTTCTGGAGTATAGTTTCCTGATTAGGTCTTTATTGTTTGGTAGGAGCTAGAGAGGGAGAAAGCTGCTCGTTTGGATCAAGAAAGGATGGCTCGCCTTCAGTCTTCAGCTCTATCTGATCAAAGTTCAATAAAAAAGCAAAAGTCAATAGACAATGGTACCGCTTTTGTTATCCTAGCCTAAGCATACATTATTGGTGCACCTATTTCCTATTAAGGCATATCCTTTTGGCTTTTCAGGAAATTTGACTCGCAGACTTTCGAGTGCTAGCAGCTTAAGCAGCATGGAGGAAAGTTATTATCTACAAGCATCTTTGGACTCATCTGACGGTTTATCTGAACGTAGAAATGCTGGGGAAGGAGGCTTGAATCCATTTTACGTCAAGAGCATGACACCTAATGCTTTTGAAGCTGCCTTGCGTCAGAAGGAGGGGGAACTTGCGTCGTACATGTCTCGACTGGTATGGCTAGTTTCTAGAATTAGTAGAAGTGACTATATTTCCTCCGAGAACTGCCATGAAATTCAATGTTGATTTTGGGGGGTTCTATTTTGTGTATGCTACTATACTATGTTGAAAGACTTCTTCCATATAACAATCACAAATGCACTCTACCTTGAAACTGCTGGTATCTATTAGTTTATTTTTTGGCCCTTTATCAAGCAGTTAACTCTGTTCTTTATAGGCATCTATGGAATCAATTCGCGATTCTCTTGCTGAGGAATTGGTTAAAATGACTGCCCAGGTGAGTTTTCAAGGCTGACATTCTGCAAATTATTTCACTGTCATTATGTACTACAGAACATGCTCACTCTGTTTATCATGCAGTGCGAGAAGTTAAGGGCAGAAGCGGCTTTGCTGCCTGGCTTGCGTGCAGAGCTGGAAGCACTGAGACGTAGACACTCGGCAGCACTTGAATTGATGGGTGAACGTGATGAGGAGGTACTTCTGTTCCATTTACTTTTGATTTTTCTTCCCTATTGAAACATGTATGAAATACGTTGGATAACTAGAAAGGGAAAAGAAGAATTAATGGTGGTGAACTGTAAATGCTCAAGCTTGACATCAAGTGAGAAAAGTGTGTTAAGAAACAAAAAAGAAACAAGAGAGATCCACACTGTCTAGTTATGCTGCCCAAGATTTTTTGTGGTCTGGATCTGAAGACACTTTTGTTTACTAAATCCTGACTTTTTGGAACTGTTTTGGGGGGATTTTCAGTTGGAGGAACTGCGTGCAGACATTGTTGATTTGAAGGAGATGTACAGAGAACAAGTAAATTTGCTTGTAAATAAGGTAAGGTACACTGCAATATGCATAGAACATGCAAAAATTGAACTTGTTGCAAACTTGCTATCAGCTAGCTTTAGCCCTTTAGTTATTACTTGTCTGCTTTTGTGGTTGCAGATCCAGGTAATGAGTTCATCCATGGCTGCACCCTAAAGGATTTTGCCATCATATGCTAGCCAGCCTGCTCAACATGGAAGTTCTGTTGCTAGAAATTTTGGGGTTTTGACTGGTAAAATTAGATTCATAGAGAAACAAAACACACAATGGTCTTATTATGTGTAACTGATATACTCATTTTGTCAATGTCGGCATAGTGTTGTATAGCATACGGATTCATCTCCAAAATTTGTCAAATCTAATGCGTTCTTGTAACAGATTTCATTCTTTTATTGTTCGGATGTATAATTGTCTGCTTTTATTTCTTTTCCTTTCTTATGACTAGACATAGTGCGAGTGTAACTATGATAAGGTGAATTATCGTGTGGTTTTGACGCCTCGAGTTAGTTTGAGTTCGAGCTCAGTCGAGTTCGCTTGATAATTTTTAATGAGTTTGAGTTCGGTTCGATTTGACAACTAGAGCTAGTTGAAATTGAATTCAAATTTAATTTTTTTTATATATAATATTTATATTTATGTATACTGCCTATGAACTTGAACTGATTGAACTGCTCGCTAACGGTTCATGCTGGTTCGACTTGGTCTCGGATGAACAGACCAGTGGCCCAACCTACTAGGATCAAGTTTGATGGGCCAATTGGGTTAACTCGTTTGCTATTTCTACATCTACAAATGTGATATGGGCCTGTAAAAGTGTATATAATTTCCTCCATCTACGGCCCATGTATATTGGGTTCTGCCACTCCATTCTTAGAGTCCAAATCCGTCCCACTGGGGCCCACTTGCATCATTTATTGCGCACATGCATCACGGGGTATGGGCCTACGTCGTGGGTGGTGGGGCAGAGGGGGCATCGTAATTATGCATGCGTAAGCGCAAGCCCGGGAAAAAAATAAGAAAAAGCGAGCGAAATGGCCAAAATTGAGAAGATTACGAAAAGTGGTACGGTACAACTTTTTTGAATTTGTTGCTCAGGAAGGTGGTACGGTACAACTGCTACAGTAAAGAGAAGTTTCCGAAAGTACACGTGCATAAACGCGATAGGAGGAACATGGAGTCCCCAGCATTAAGCGGAAACAGCAGAACATAATCTCTCCTCCTCCATGGCTTGGCTTGGCTCTCTTCAAGTCCTGAACGACATTAACATAGCCAGGTGTTGATGTCGGAGCTAATATCTCCAGACGATTCCGTCGTCCCTTTGCTTCTTCCATAAACAACACCACCACCTCGAAAGATAGTTTCCTTTTTTATTCAATTTCCATCTTAAAGTGACTCACCGCCAAATCCTGCGGCGTACATTTACGTTTCCTCCGTCATCTCCACCTTTCCTTCCATATTACACCACCGCGGCGGTGGCTGGTAACTACCGGCGCATGTTAGCCACGCCTTTCTCTCTCGCACTCCCAGTTCGCTGCTCCGTGATATTGCCACGTGTCCTTACGGCCTTACTTACTTGTTAGTGCTTCCAGCGGTGAATCTGCGAGGTGAACCAATTGTATGTTTTGAGTTTTTTAGATTTCAAGTACGTTTCTACGACCTGTCGAGTACGATTGCATTAGGAATTTTTTGTTTACGCATTGCTTTGTTTTGTCTTGCGAACGTTTAATTATCTCTATGTGATGCATATGTGTTCTGTAGAAGCTTGTCATTCTGCTATTTTCTGTTCAAATTTCGATCAAATGCGTTTTTGATGATTTATTTCTCGGCATTGGGGAATTCGCGGAGTTTCTCTCCTTTGTCCTTACCAGTCTGCCTGTTCTTATGTGTCTGCTCTGTTCTCTGCCCAATGTAAAGTTATCGAAAATAAAAAAGCTTTCAGAATGATCGTCCGATGTGCATGCTCTATTCTGCGCCCAATATTTTATCAAATTTTGGAGTGATTACAAGAATCAGCCTCCGTACTTAAATTACTGAAAGAAGAGACTGGGAATCGTCTTCAAATGTAGACATTTTTTCTGATTAGATCCAAGCTTTAGCTTAAATCCATTTATTTTTTGAAGACAGATTTCTAGATTTTCTACTAGTCATCTGCTTGCTTGGTGATTTTCTCATGCAATTTAAAAGTATCCAAAATAATTAACTGATTACCCCCGTTTTGGTTTATCAGAAAGGAGTTGAGTGCATAAGCTTCAACAGTAGACAATGTGGGGCCGGCAGCGTGATATGTACTCAATGTACAAGCGTGCATCATCGAAAGAGTATCTCAATGGCTATACTGCAGAAGAAAATTTTGAAACAGAAGAAAGTTTTCCCACTACTTTTGATATAGAAGAAAGTTTTGGTACATTTCTTTTTTAACATGCTAATTTCTGGAGAGAATGAAAAGTATATTGCTGTCTTTGGCACATTCATGTCTAAAGTTTGGAACAGAATATATTGGATAAAGCAGGAAAGAAAAAAGGAAGGAGACTACTTAACCCTTTACAGTTTGTTGCATTCATAAAAGCTTATTTGCAAATAATCTGTTAGTTGCAGAATAAAGTTGCATGAAGGCATTTAGTCCCAGGAAGATTGAAGTATTGCTTTAGGTGCTTTGAAAATTTAGGTCTCTAGAATAAAATAGAAGAGAATGTATGCTTCCAGCTAAAAGATCGCAACAGCACATGGGTGTGCTCAAGTGCTAGATCTAACTATGATGCATGTCGCTGAACCAGCATGGGTGGCATTTGTTAATGTAGTTAAACTTAGAACACAATTTTTAATTGTTGAGGGCTTGTTCTATCATTGTTTTAGGGAATTCACCGGCTGCTGATTCGAAAGAAACTGGAAATCCTTCCTGGAAACACTCTCTGCCGCATGTTTTGGTGGCAACTCTCACATCATTATTATTTGGCTACCACCTCGGGTGAGTCTCAATTCAGAATTTTTCGTGCTTAATTTCAGCTTGTTAGAAGTTCCAGCTTTTATATAAAAAGGCTTTTACTTTTGGCTTTTCTTTAGGGTGGTTAATGACACATTGGAAAGCATTTCCGTGGATCTTGGTTTCAGTGGGAGTACCCTTGCTGAAGGTACTTTCCATGATGCACTTCAAAGAAAATTATGGTTCCGTGAACTACTGTATTTGAATCTACAACTCATGAGGTTTTGTTTATGAAAGGACTGGTGGTGAGTACTTGTCTGGGTGGTGCTTTTATCGGTTCTATATTCAGTGGATGGATGACAGATGGCTTTGGTCGTCGAAGAGTATTCCAGCTGTGCACTTTACCAATGATAATTGGTGCCTCCATCAGGTGAGTGCATATGCTATTGGTTTATTTTCAACATTCTGGAAATCAACTAACCTCAAATGATATGCTAAATTCATCTGTTAGTGCTCCCTAATCTTGTTTGCATACAATATAAATCATTGGTCTTCTAGCCTTTTTGACCTCTCCACCCGCAAGATATGGCAAACATGTTCAAAATTGACTAATCTGTCCTGTTCTACGTAGTGCCTCAGATTCCAGGATGAGGGGCAGTCCATTGTTTCTGTTCATTCCCTATTCTTAGAGGGTGTGGATGACTTGAGTATGCATGGTGAAATATCACTGGAGAAAGTACGTTCAGGGGAAAGATATAAACAGGATTATAGATAAAGCATATGCTGCTACTACAGATTTAATATTTTTAAGTGAACCAGAACAGATAGATCTGTGATGCGCTTTCACTAGTGCACCAAGTGCACCTGGATCCACTTTACAATGGCTGACTTGAATCTCATTATTTTACTTATTTTAAAAGATCCTCTATAGAGATTCCCGGGGTGTACCTGCAAACATTCTTTTGTATTTACATTTCTCCACTGTGCATTATGTTGATGGTGGTGTTCATAGTTTACTTTTGTACTACTAGAGAGAATAATGTTTCTGGATTTTCTCGTGTATATATGTTTATGAGTTATTTTGATTATACATGTTATTATAACCGAAAGATGTTTGACTACAAACTTACAGTGCAACAACAAATTCTCTGGGAGGCATGCTCCTTGGAAGGTTGTTTGTTGGATTTGGGATGGGTCTTGGCCCTCCTGTTGCAGCTCTTTATGTAGCGGAGGTATGTGTTATATGGTTACATAGAATTCTTGCTGGTTGGTTTCTTTCTCCTTCTGGCACTACACTACGCTTTAATCTATATGAGCAGGTTTCACCAGCTTTTGTAAGAGGCACTTATGGGAGCTTCACTCAGATTGCAACATGTCTTGGACTAATGGGCGCTCTCTTCATTGGTATTCCTGCCAAGGCTGTGTTAGGATGGTAAGATGTATGCATGTGATATGTTGCATCAGAGAATATTCTTTTTCTCTCGTTTTACTGAATTACAGAAACATTATTATCTTACTCTCTTTGTCAAAGTTGCAGTGAGGGACAAAGTAATTAGAAAGTCAACTTTTTGAGTTAAAATTATTATAAGGCAAAAACTAAGAGCAGAGTCACAACTTTCCTGATCCTAATCTCAATTTTTATGAAGCAACTATCCTTCCTAGACCTACAACAGTAGTGGGCATGGGTGAAACAATTGGATTTCATGGCAATTCGCTTCTTATTCTCAATCATGTGTACAGGTGGCGAGTTTGCTTCTGGGTTTCTGCAGCTCCTGCGGCATTACTTGCAATTTTGATGGAATTTTGTGCGGAAAGTCCATACTGGCTATTTAAGGTGTGCCTTCATTTTCAGCAACTTGTTTTCTGAAGTTCTCTTTCTTGTTTATTTGCTTGTACACGGTGATACTACTTGACGGATTATTAGTTTATCAATTGAAAGTACCTATATTACTTTCTTTACTAGCAGCAAAACCACATATGGTTTTACTTCTTGGACTTATTACTGTACTCATCTAGTCATATACTGATGCATAGACTCAAACACATTCCACTTACTTGTCATTTGTTTCATTGCTTACTTATTAGATTATGTCTGTTCAACTTTTGTCTCAGAAAGGAAGAATTGCTGAAACTGAAGCAGCATTTGAGAACCTCTTTGGAGCAACGCATGCTAAATATTCGATGGCAGAATTGACAAAGTCAGAGAAGGGGGATGAGGTCGATAATCTTAAATTTTCAGAATTATTTTATGGCCGTCATTTTAGAGGTACTTATTGGTTCATGGTTTGGATTTTGGTTTCTACTTTGAGTGACAATTAAAGTTTTCAATCTCTGTTTTAACCCAGTGGTTTTTATTGGGTCGGTCCTCTTTGCTTTGCAACAACTCTCTGGTATAAATGCTGTATTCTATTTCTCCTCAACTGTATTTAAAAGCGTGGGGGTTCCATCAGACATTGCGAACATATGTGTTGGAATTGTCAATTTATCAGGTAATGTAAATGCCACCAAGGGGATCACAGATGGTGTAATTTAGCATTTTAGCAGCTTTTTAGACTTGGTCTCTAATATTTTGCAGGGTCCATAATAGCAATGATTTTGATGGATAAATTAGGAAGAAAGGTGCTTCTGCTAGGGAGTTTTTCAGGCATGGCAAGTACATTTTTCTCTGCTTAGGACTTCCATTGATTTGCAATTGGTGCAATTGATTTTTCTTTAATGGCTGATCAGCATAACGCAAAGACCTCTGATCAGAATAATTCCTTAACATTTATCAAACTTTAAACTTGTCCGCCTCAGGCAATATCAATGGGTTTTCAAGTGATTGGAGCAACTTCATATTTACCAAGCTCTAGTGCACTCTACCTATCTGTTGGTGGCATGCTCCTGTGAGTAAGCTATCTTTGCAGCCTTGAATGGATGGTCAAGTCTTTGGCTTCCTTGAAAATCTCCTCTAGACTTGTTCTGAAAAGAAAAAACTCTGTTCTTATTTGTGTTCTAAATTGGATTGATAACGAAAATTGTTCAAAGATCATCTAGGCTTACATCAACAGTAATAAGAAAAGGTCTAAATTGATTGTTATCCTACCCAATTGCTATAGAAATCTGTTGTGTATAACCATTTTTAAACTGACGAGTGATGTGAAAACTGGGAAAATATATTGCCAAGTCCTTCAAATTCCATAACAATAGTGTTGCTTCACACACTCCTTTTTAGGTGACTGGACATTCTGTTCATTGCAACATTGTTCATTCAGGTTTGTATTGTCATTTTCTTTGGGAGCTGGTCCTGTGCCTGGTCTTCTCCTATCAGAGATACTCCCTAGTCGAATCAGGGCAAGGGCAATGGCTGTCTGCATGGCTGTTCATTGGGTATTTTGACTCTACTCCTGTTGCTTCTTATGATTCTTTATGCTATATTTCACTTTTTCCCTTTCATTTTGTAACTTGCAATAAAATCTTTTTACTCTTAACATTACTGCAAATTGGTTTTCTTTACTTTTGGTACCTAGATAGAATGTATTGGATTTTAGTAGTACTATCTACATGGCTTGGTTTTCGTTGTACTCAGGTGATAAACTTTTTTGTTGGTTTGCTGTTTCTGCGGTTATTGGAGCAACTTGGACCACAAATTCTGTACACAAACTTTGCTGCCTTCTGCTCGGTGGCTGTATTCTTTGTGAGGAGAAATGTAGTCGAAACAAAGGGGAAGAGCCTCCAAGAAATTGAGATTGCACTTTCTTCTGCCTAGTTAGTTATTGAATCTAACTAACTGCGGAGGTACCTTTTACTTGGCATTTAGATAACTATATCTATATACAGTAGAACTGAAACCCTCATAAGTTCAATTGATATATTTGATTAGACTGGAAAAAATTTCCCTTGTTTTTCAAAGCGATTACATAAATAACTGCTTGATTTAGTACCTCCTCTATTTCGATTTCGCTTTCCTGTTGATCTGCACAGGTTTATATACACGGGATAACTCAGGAGATAAAGCAGACACCCGGATGCTGTTGTATGTGGACTTGTTTTGGTTGGAAGACAGAAATCAATTTAATGTACTCTGGGCTGATCAACCACTCAAACTAATCATCTTCTCAGTTGGAATGCTTACTCATGGGAGATACAGGGAGCTGTGATTTTAGTTAAAAGTCTACTGCTTGCTATTGTATAATTAGCATAAGCCTTCTGCGGACCACACAATAAGGTGATCGAGTCGAAAACCTATGAAAGTAGTAGCATAAGTGGCTGAATTGTAGAAGTTAGATGCCGCTTTCCGAAAAGGCGTTGTTTCTCTTGAAACATATTTTAAGATTCAATCCAATTTTATTCTTTCATATATCTATATTTCTTGAGGATCCATCCTGAGTTTTGCCTTGTTTAGCTTCGTTTTCTCGTTGTTATTTGGTGATGTAGACTTCGACTGATCATGGAGTCTATAACAGAATTTTCTGTAGATGTCACAGTTTGCTGTGTGTACACACCGCACCTAGTTTTCCAAATTTCTACGCTGCCAGTAGTGACTTGCGGGCTTTTACTACACTGTTCTGGTCAAAATTGCAATTGTGAACAGCAAGTCGGCAACTACATGTATCCTTTCTGAGGGATTTCAACGTTTCAGCATTGATCTTTCTTTCCTCTTATCGTTTTCTTGGCGTGAGAATTGCTATACTACTACAGCCAAAGTCAGAAGATATGTGAAGACAGCCTACTTTTTGTTTTTATTTTTTTCCTGATGTGACGTGAAGTTTGAATATGTAAGGTAACCATAATTTTCTTGCACTTCATTGGTAAGAGTTTCCCACCTAGCAGTACTTTGACTATTCCAACCAATTTCATCTTAATTTTCTTCCATCCAATCTTTGTTCTGAAAGTTTCCAAATAAGTAGAAGACATTGCAATCTTCTCAGATACAACTGATTTCTTGTTCAAGTTGATTACAGTTTAGAAGGAGCAGACATGGGTAGAGTGGCAGGCATGGGAGAAGTTGGAAGTCCAGAACCAGCAATGCCAAGAGAAGAACAAGTGGTTCAGTTTCCTCCAATTGTAGAAGCTGAATACCCTCCAAGAGTAGAAGCAGGTGTCCCTGCTCCCGTTCATTTCGTAGGCAGTCCTTGGAGCACCGGCTTATTCGACTGCCATGAAGATCAAACAAATGGTATTTAATCTTTCTATCTTGTAATCGAAATACTAAGAACTTTCGAAGATTTACACGCAGATTAGAATTCTGAAATCAAGAAAAACGGAGAGAATACTAACTTTATCTTTCTTTATCTGTTGATTTTTTTGGCAGCTGTTATGACTGCATTTTTTCCATGTGTGACATTTGGTCAGATAACAGAGGTCTTAGATGCTGGAGAATTGAGTAAGTCCTTCACTACTTATCATGAATAAATTTCTGAATACCGAAACTGTTGGAGATATCTAATATATCATAGGATTCTTCTTGACTTTTTCTAGAGAATTCTTCTTCCAAATTTAGCAATTTTAACAGAAACATGTAGTTAATTCTAGAATGGATTGTTGCAGGTTGTCCACTGGGGAGTTTTATTTACCTGCTAATGATGCCGGCTCTTTGCTCACAATGGGTGATGGGATCAAAGTATAGAGCAAAACTAAGAAGAAGATATGGTCTAGTTGAAGCTCCATATCAGGATGTGGTATCTCATATCTTCTGCTCTTGTTGTTCTCTCTGTCAAGAATTTAGAGAGCTCCGAAATAGAGGACTTGATCCTGCTCTTGGTTCGTTCCCTGATAGTAACTACTGATTCTTGAACTAGGTTTAAATATATACAAGTCATTGACTGAATTTTTGTTTTCTAATTGCTTTGCAGGCTGGAACGGAATTCTTGCTCAACAACAAGGAATCAACATTCCTCCCACTGTTCAATCCATGTCCAAGTAATCATTTCAAGATTTTGCCATTCATGGTTGAGTAACGTTCTTCAAAATTACTTAATCATGTTTTCAAGATCATTTCTAGATTTACAAATGTATTGCATTATTGTTTTTGGATACCTTTGATGTGGCAGATATCTAGGAAATACACTATCCTGACCTTAGTTGTTTCATGAGGTATTGTTTCACGATGCCATGAAGAAGACGATTCCAACAATTCAAACCTCCATATTGTTTTGTTATTACAGAATATTGTTAGCCAAAAAATATTCATGTTTGTACCTACCTAGTTTCCCGGCTCCGAAAACATTTGTTACATCATATTAGCAATGCAGGAGATTTACGGATTTCTAATACTACTTTGTACTTTCATTTCAAAGTTGTAACTTTCAATCACCAAACCATTTTTTAATATAAACAAATACTAGTCAAATCGTATGATGAAGGAGAAGAACAACCTAATCTTAAGGAATACAATGTTTCTACCCATAATGGTTTTTTCTTTTTTTTTTTTTGCAATTAGTTATATTATGTCAGTTTGTACATATGGAAAGACTATTGTTATTCGTTTAGGTTGGATTATAAGAGTCGAAAAGTTTTCTTTCAAAATACAATTATATTGTTAGAATTCAAATTTAAAACTTCTGATTAAACTAATATATTTAAACTCTGAGACGTTTTATTAAATTAGAAAAGACCTTTGCATTCTCAAAATTTAAATTCGCGTAGATCTCGAGATTTCTTATTTGATTCTTTAATTTGTATATACATGCCTTAGAAATTGCATGTTCTCATCCAACTAACTCAGCAAGATTCGAGTCCACCCTAATCTAAATGGCAAGTTGATAATTTCAGGGGATGTTTTACCAGAATATTTTAGCACCAAGTTGAGAAATTTACGTGCTAATTTGTCCAGTTGACTTGACTTTGCACGTTAATAATTTGATCAACAGACTGTTTCCAGACATGGCTAGATGGAGAAGACCAACCAAAGCCAAAACAAGAATAGAACTCATTCATGACTCGTTGGAATAGCTCAACTGATTTTAAAATTATACTATTAGTAAAAAAGTCAGGTTTAAATCTTGTCAATAATAATATGAGAATTTCAATCTATGTGGAATAATACTACACTTTCACGATGATTAATATCTCTATTTGGACATAGAATAGTGCTCTAACGAAAGGATTTTGGTACCAAGAATATTTATTTATATATATATATATATATATAACAAACTTGTCCAAATTGTCTCTTCAACAACACATTTCTGTTCTAAATTGATCAGAAGATGGGTAGAACTCCAGAGGCAGCATCAACAGGAAAATCCGAGGTTTCATTTTCTCCTAGTAAAGGAGAATCTGAAGCAGTGGTTTCATTTCCTCCAGCTCAAGGAGAATCTGAACCTGCTGTCGTTTCATTTCCTCCTCCTGCCTCTCCTGTCGTTTCATTTCCTCCTCCAGCTCAAGGAGAAAATGAACCTCATGTCGTTTCATTTCCTCCTCCTTCCTCCTCTCCTTCTGTGGCTTCTTTTCCTCCTCCTCAAGTAGAAGCTCATCATGACCCTCATGTGGTCTCATTTTCTCCAAATATGGCAGCAGCAGGACAACATGCTCCTCCTCAATTTGTAGGAAATCCTTGGATGACAGGCTTGTTTGACTGTGATGAGGACCCAACAAATGGTAAGACTACAACATTAATATTTGTAACAATTAGTAGGTTTGGGTCTAACTTTAGGGTATGTCTACTTCTCAACACACCCTCCATGCCTAAGCTTTTACACTTGAACTTATAGTATTAAACCTTATTGTTGATTATCTCTCGTAACGGAGACAAGAACAACCAGAACAGTGTGTGGAGATATAGACCTGATCCATAACAGAATTTTCCCTGGCGAGTAACTCGATACAAATGATCAAATATTGAATTAGGTGATTCTAATATCATATTGAAAAATTGAATATGAGCTTAATTCTAACCCAAGAAATACCTATTGGTCCAAGTCCATTTTCTAATATGGTTTTGAGTCACCTAGTCGAATGTTAGGTCACTCGTATTGGATCACCATCAGATATCTAGTCCAGTAAAATATGGAACTATCCCTATTGAGATACTCACAAATGTATTAGGAATTTAAGAGTTAATCCCAAACTAATTTATAACAATCGTATCATACTCAATTATCTAGTCTAGTGTAACAAATGAGAAATGCATGAGAATTGAGTTGATCTAACACTTAGTTTTTGTTGCCTATTGAAATTCTCTTGCAGCATTTATGACATTTATGCTACCATGTGTGACATTTGGTCAAATAGCAGAGGTTCTTGATGCTGGAGAATTGAGTAAGTAATATTTATTCTCTTGATTTTAAACAAAAACATGAACAAATTAAACTAGCAGATACTGATGATGATGATTGAAATTTGAATGATGTATTGTTGTTACAGCTTGCCCTTCGGGGAGTTTTATTTACTTGCTGATGATGCCTGTTTTGTGCTCACAATGGGTGATGGGATCCAAATATAGAACAAAACTAAGAACAAGATATGGCTTAGTTGAAGCTCCATATCAAGACGTCGTTTCTCATGTCTTTTGCCCTTGTTGTTCTCTCTCCCAAGAATTCAGAGAGCTCAAAAAGAGAGGTCTTGATCCTGCTCTAGGTCGGTATTAATATTCTACGCTCTTCTATTTACATATACTTTTTTTGTCTTTTAACTTATTCTATTTTTTTACTTGTCATATTTTGAAAATAATGCAACTATTTAATGAACTTTTTCCTCTGATCAGAAATATGAGTACTTTTAAACTTAGATGGTCAAAATTATAAGTCATTTTACATATTTAAATGGGTATTTATTGTTTATTTTACAATCCTACCATCCCTTAATTCATTTATTATTTCTCTCCTTATTTATTAATCGTATGATAAATACCTTACCTAAAAGATTACATTATTTTCTTAAAGAGAATTGTCCATCCATATACATTAACTATACAATATTTTCGGTTTCTATACTTTTTCTTTTTTTTTTCTTGCTTTTTTATATACCTAAACTATTTTCGTGCATCTAACACTACCCCGACACCACACTTCGGGCAGAATCCAGTCAAAATTACCTTTGTCACATAAGAGTCATTTTGGCCGGATTTTGCTGAAAAATGTGGTGCCGAGGTAATATTAGATGCACGATTTGGGTATATAAAAAATGAAAAATAAAGAAAATATATAAAAATAAAAAATATTGAATAGTTTTGGTTTCCTTTTTAAACCTTTAATATGTGTGTACAAGTCTAAAAATAGCTATTCTTGACGGGAGAGTATATATTTTATCATTATGAATCAGACTAAAAAAACTTGAGATAGTAGTAAAATAATAGGAAAATGGATATTTGCATTTGCAGGGTGGAATGGAATAATTGCACAGCAACAAGCAATGCAGTATGGGAATGAACAAATGAAGACCCCTCCCCCACTTCAAACCATGTCCTCCAATGTAATCTAAATCAATATGGATTTCACTATTTATCCTTCAAGTTCATATGATTTTTGAGGATTTTAATCAAGTTCAAGCATAATAAATGTATAAGCTCAAGTGAAGAAGAATTCATCAGTTGTTGGATTGTTGCTTTTTTTTTTTTAATTTTAATTTTAATTTTAATTTTTATCTGTTCGTTTATTGGGTAATTTGTAATATGTATCGAGAAGAAAGATTAATTCTTGAACGGAAAAAAGAAAAAAAAAAAAAAGGTGTACCACTTTATTTTTTCATAAAATTTTATTTTTGCAGAATTTAAACAAAAATTTGGTGTCTTTTGCTGCAAATACCAATTTAAAATACCTAATTCAAAAAAGTTAGTTACTATTTGAAAAGAAAAATTAGAATTTTTTGAAAATCAAAATCGAATGGTGTTGGAGATATCACATCAGTATGTGATTCTCCTAAATTATCTTGGATTCTATAAGAGATTATTTGGTTAGAATCCTATATTGATTATAATTAGAATACTTTGTATTATAGTATTAAGAAAGAAGATTAATTGAAGCATTTAATATTATCCTTCTCTACGACCTAAATTTCTTAACAAACAGAATTATAAGTTATAAGTGTAAATATGTTGGTTAAGGAATTTATTGAAATTTAATGACAAACGAGTAAAACAACATTTACTAGAATTTATATGCACAAATAGTAAGTATTTAATATTATTATTTGCAGTAACCGTTTTTATTTTCATTATAAGGGCAATTCTTCATGGTAGAAGAAGTTAAAAATATTATACAATACCTTACATATTTAAGATTTTTTAAAAAAATCTTATTATGTTGACTTGTATTTGTATTTTACTGTTAAATTTTAAATATGCATTGATAAAGTCTTTGATTGATACATTTGTATCAATTTTATAAGGATTGAATCACGAATACTAATTATTATTACAACTAAAAATTGAAGACAAAATAAATAAACTTATTTAGTACAAAAATCGGAATAAATAAGAAATAAGAAATAAGAAATCTAAGATCTTTAAATGGAAGTAAATAATTAGAAGAAAGGAAGAACTCAAGAAGAAGAACAACAAATTGTCCCTCAGAGAATTGAACCTCATAATTCAAAAGAACCCTCTAATAAATCTCTCAAAGGATATCGCTTCAATTGTTCTCACAACAATCAGCCAGAATTTGGACTTTAACAAGAAAGTGAAACTCTGTCCAATATATCTATAAGATATGAAAAACATACAGATCATTTTTGACAATTTTAAAGATAATTATTTTTAGACCATAATTTTGTAAAAACATGATAATTAACACCTGAATTCGGGCTTCAACGAGTAAGTCAAACCTTGTGCAATGTATCTTTACGTAATGAAAAATATATTGAATCGTTTTGAGCAATTTAAGAAAAACTTTTTTCTGGACCTAAATTTTGAAAAAAAAAGGTGATAACTAGCATACAGATTCAGCCTTCTAAAGACAAGTAAAACATTGTGCCATACATCTATACAATATGAAAAATATACAGAATTGTTCTGAGTAACTTTACGATGAAATAATTTTTGGACCTAAATTTTTTAGAAAACGTGATGATTAGCACAAGGATTCGTGCTTCAATAGGTAAGTGAAACATTGTGCGATGTATCTTTACAATATGAGAAACATATTGAATCGTTTTGATCAATTTTACATAGAACTGATTTTCGGATATCAATTTTTTGAAAAACGTAATGATTAACTCAGAGATTTCTCTTTTAAAGGACAAGCAAAACTTTATACGATTATTTTTAAAACATGAGAAACATATAGAATTATTTTTAACAATTTTATGGAGAGCTATTTTTTGGACAAATTTTTAAAAGAACATGATGATTAGCATACGAATTCGGGCTTTAATGGGAAAGTGGGACTTTGTTCGATGTATCTATATTTTTCGGACCTAAATTTTAATGGGAAATTTTACAGAGGACTATTATTCGGACCTAAATTTTTTCAAACACGTGATGATTAACACACAAATTTAGGATTTAATATGCAAATGAAACGTTGTGCGATGTATCTTTACAACATGAGAAAGATTCAGAATTATTTCGAGCAATTTTATGAAGAACTATTTTTTGATTAAAGTTTTTGAAAAACGTGATGATTAGCACATGGATTCAGGATTTAATGTGAATGGAAAACTTTGTCGGGTGTGTTTATACATAATGAAAAACATTCAGAACCGTTTTAAACAATTTTTTAGAGAACTTGTTTTCAGACCTAAATTTTGTAAAAAACATGATGATTAGCACACGAATTCGGGCTTTAACGGAAATGTGAAACATTATGCGATGTATTTTTGCAACATGATAAACATACAAAATTATTTCGAGTAATTTTACGAAGAACTATTTTTGGACCTAAATTTTTCAAAAACGTGATGATTAACACACGACTTTGGGGTTCAATACTCAAGTGAAACGTTGTGTGATGTATCTTTACAATAGGAGAAAGATAATGAATTACTTTGAGCAATATTATGGAGAACTATTTTTTGGATCAAAATTTAAAAAAAAAGTGATGATCAACACATGAATTCGGGCTTTAATGTGAATGTGAAACTTTTTCTGGTGTGTTCATACAAAATGGAAAACATTCAGAATCGTTTTAAAGAATTTTGTGGAGAACTTCTTCTCGGACCTTAATTTTGTAAAAAACATGATGATCAGCACACGAATTCGGGCTTTCACGGAAATGTGAAACAATATATTTTTACAAAATGAAAAACATACAGAATCGTTTTGAGCAATTTTACGAAGGACCATTTTTTGGATAAAAATTTTTCAAAAACGTGATGATTAACACACGACTTCGGGGTTCAACACTCAAGTGAAACGTTGTGCGATGTATATTTGCAATAGGAGAAAGACACAAAATTAATTTTGTGGAGAACTACTTATTGGATCAAAATTTTTCAAAAAACGTGATGATTACCACACGAATTTGGGTTTTAACGTGAATGTGAAACTTTATCTAGTGTTTATACAACATGAAAACATCCAGAATTGTTTTAAACAATTTTGTAGAGGATTTTTCCGGATCTAAATTTTGTAAAAAACATGATGATTAGCACATGAATTCGGGCTTTCACGGTAACGTGAAACATTATGCAATGTTTTTTAACAACATGACAAACATAAATAATTGTTTTGAGTAGTTTTACGGAGGACCATTTATCGGATCTAAATTTTTCAAAAACGTGATGATTAACACACGATTTTGGGTCAACACTCAAGTGAAACTTTATGCGATGTATCTTTACAACATAAGAAAGATACATAATTATATTGAGCAATTTTATGGAGAACTATTTTTTGGACAAAATTCTTTAAAAAACGTGATGATTAGCAAACTAATTCGGGTTTTAATGTGAATGTGAAATTTTGTTTGGTGTGTTCATACATAATGAAAAACATTCAGAACTTTTTTAAAAAATTTTGTGGAGAATACCTAAATTTTGTAAAAAACCATGATGATTAGAACACGAATTGTGGATTTAACAGAAATGTGAAATATTATGGGACGTATTTTTACAACATTAAAAACATACAGAATAGTTTTGAGTAATTTTACGGAATTTTTTTTATCTAAATTTTAAAAAAACGTGATGATTAACACACGACTTCGGGGTTCAACACTCAAGTGAAACATTGTGGGATGTATCTTTACAACAGGAGAAAGATACAAAATTACTTTGAGCAATTTTATGGAGAATTATTTTCTGGAACAAAATTTTTTAAAAACGTGATAATTAACACATGAATTCTGGCTTTAATGTAAATGTGAACTTTGTCTGATGTGTTTATACAACATGAAAAATATTCAGAATCGTTTTAAACAATTTTATGGAGAACTTTTCCTCAGACCTAAATTTTGTAAAAAATATGATGATTAGCACACGAATTCAGGCTTTCAGAATTGTGAAGCATTATGCGATGTATTTTTGCAACATGAAAAATATACAGAATCGTTTTGAGCAATTTTATGGAGGACTATTTTTCGGATTTAAATTTTTCAAAAACGTGATAATTAACACATTATCTCGGGGTTCAACACTCAAGTAAAACGTTTTGCGATATATCTTTACAACATGAGAAAGATAAAAATTACTTTGAGCAATTTTATGGAGAACTATTTTTTGGATCAAAATTTTTAAAAAGACGTGATATTTAACACAAGAATTCGGGATTAAATGTGAATGTGACACTTTTTCTTATGTGTTTATACAATATGAAAAACATTCAGAATCGTTTTAAACAATTTTGTGAAGAACTTTTTCTCCGACCTAAATTTTTTAGAAAACATGGTGATTAACACACGAATTCATGCTTTCATGGAAATGTGAAACATTATGCGATATATTTTTACAACATGACAAACATACAAAATCGTTTTGAGCCTTTTTACGGAGGACTATTTTTCGGATCTAAATTTTTCAAAAAACGTGATGATTAACACACGACTTCGAGGTTTAACACTCAAGTGAAATGTTGTGTGATGTATCTCTACAACATGAGAAAGATACATAATTACTTTGAGCAATTTTATGGAGAATTATTTATTGGATTAAAATTTTTAAAACAACGTGATGATTAACACACGAATTCGGGCTTTAATTTGAATGTGAAACTTGTCTAGTATGTTTATGCAAAATGAAAAACATTCAAAATCGTTTTAAACAGTTTTGTGGACTTTTTCTCCGACCTAAATTTTTCAAAAAACATGATGATTGCACACGAATTTGGGCTTTCACGGAAATGTGAAAAACATTATGTGATGTATTTTTACAACACGACAAACATACATAATTGTTTTGAGCAATTTATAGAGGATTATTTTTCGGATCTAAAATTTTCAAAATACGTGATGATTAACACACGACTTCGGGGTTCAACACTCAAGTGAAACGTTGTACGATGTATTTTGAAAACATGAGAAAGATACAGAATTATTTCGAGCAATTTTATAGAGAACTATTTTTTGGACAAAAGATTTTTAAAAAACGTGTGGTAATGCATACGAATTCGGACTTTAATGTGAATGTGAAACTTTGTCTGGTGAGCTTACACATAATGAAAAACATTTAAAATTATTTTAAACAATTTTCTGGAGAACTTTTTTCGGATCTAAATTTTATAAAAAACATGATGATTAATATATGAATTCTGGATTTAATAGAAATGTGAAACATTATGCGATGTATTTTTACAACATGATAAACATACAAAATTATTTCGAGCAATTTTACGAAGGACTATTTTTCGGACCTACATTTTTAAAAAACGTGATGATTAACACACGACTTCGGGGTTCAATATTCAAGTGAAACGTTGTGCGGTGTATCTTTAAAACATGAGAAAGATACATAACTATTTCGAGCAATTTTATAGAGAACTATTTTTTGGACAAAAGTTTTTTAAAAAACGTGAGGATTAGTACACGAATTCGGACTTTAATATGAATGTGAAACTTTTTCTGGAGCGTTTATATAACATGAGAAACATTCAAAATCGTACTAAATAATTTTTTTGGAGAACTTGTTTTCGGACCTAAATTTTGTAACAAACATGATGATTAGCATACATATTCGGGCTTTCACAGAAATGTGAAATGCTATACGATGTAATTTTACAACATGACAAACATATAGAATCGTTTTGAGCAATTTTACGGAGGACTATTTTTCGGATCTAAATTTTTAAAAAACGTGATGATTAACACACGACTTCGGGGTTCAATACTCAAGTAAAATGTTGTGCGATCTATCTTTACAACATGAGAAAAATACATAATTACTTTGAGCAATTTTCTGGAGAACTATCTTTTGGACCAAAATTTTTAAAAAAACATGATGATTAGCACACGAATTCGGGCTTTAACGTGAAAGTGAAACTTTTTCTGGTGTGTTTACAAAACATGAAAAACATTCAGAATCATTTTAAACAATTTTTTGAAGAACTTGTTTTCGGGCCTAAATTTTGTAAAAAATTTGATGATTAGCAACGAATCTGGGCTTTCACATAAATGTGAAACTTTATGCAATGTATTTTTACGACATGACAAACAATTAGAATCGTTTTGAGCAATTTTACGGAGGACTATTTTTCTGATCTATATTTTAAAAAACGTGATGATAACACACGACTGCGGGGTTCAATACTGAAGTGAAACGTTGTACGATGTATCTTTACAACATGAGAAAGATACAAAATTACTTTGAGCAATTTTATAGAGAACTATTTTTTTGGATGAAAATTTTAAGAAAACGTGATGTAATACTCGAATTCGGCTTTAATGTGAATGTGAACTTTGTCTGGTGTGTTTATACAACATGAAAAACATTTAGAATTTTTTTAAATAATTTTGTGGAGAACTTTTTCCCAGGCCTAAATTTTGTAAAAATATGATGATTAGCACACGAATTTGGGCTTTCACGGAAATATGAAGCATTATGCGATGTATTTTTACAACATGACAAACATACAAAATCGTGTTGAGCAATATTATGGTGGACTATTTTTCGAATCTAAATTTTTAAAAAACGTGAGGATTAACACACGATCTTGGGGTTCAACACTCAAGTGAAATGTTGTGCGATGTGTCTTTACAACATGAGAAAGTTACAGAATTACTTTGACCAATTTTATGGAGAATTATTTTTTGGATCAAAATTTTTAAAAAAACGTGATGATTAGCACACGAATTCGGGCTTTAATGTGAATGTGAAAGTTTTTCTGGTGTGTTTATACAACATGAAAAATATTCAGAATCGTTTTAAACAAATTTTTTGGAGAACTTGTTTTCGGACGTAAATTTTGCAAAAAACATGATGATTAGCATTCGAATTCAGGCTTTTAAAGAAATGTGAAATGTTATGCGATGTATTTTTACAACATGACAAACATACAGAATTGTTTTGGCAATTTACGGAGGACTATTTTTCGGATCTAAATTTTTAAAAAACGTTATGATTAACACACGACCTCGGGGTTCAACACTCAAGTGAAATGTTATGCGATGTATCTTTAAAACATGAGAAAGATACATAATTATTTCGAGTAATTTTTTGAAGAACTATTTTTTGGACAAAGGTTTTTTAAAAAATGTGAGGATTAACACACGAATTCGGGCTTTAATATGAATGTGAAACTTTTTCTGGTGTGTTTATACATGATAAAAAAATTCAAAATTGCTTTAAACAATTTTGTGGAGAACTTTTTTTCGGACCTAAATTTTGTAAAAATCATGATGATTAGCATACGAATTTTGGATTTAACGGAAATGTGAAACATTATGCGATGTATTTTTACAACGTGATTAACCTACAGAATCGTTTCGAGCAATTTTACGAAGGACTATTTTTCGGACCTATATTTTTCAAAAACATGTTGATTAACACACGACTTCGGGATTCAATATTCAAGTGAAACGTTGTGCGATGTATCTTTACAACAGGAGAAAGATACAGGATTACTTTGACCAGTTTTATGGAGAATTATTTTCTGGATCAAAATTTTTAAAAAAACCTGACGATTAGCACACAAATTCGGGCTTTAATGTGAATGAGAAAGTTTTTCTGGTGTGTTTATACAACATGAAAAATATTCAAAATTGTTTTAAACAATTTTTTTGGAGAACTTGTTTTCAGATCTAAATTTTGTAAAAAATATGATAATTAGCATTCGAATTCGGGCTTTCATAGAAATGTGAAATGTTATGCGATGTATTTTTACAACATGACAAACATATAGAATTGTTTTGAGCAATTTACAGAGGACTATTTTTCGGATCTAAATTTTTCAAAAACGTGATGATTAACATACGACCTCAGGGTTCAACACTCAAGTGATATGTTTTGCGATGTATCTTTACAAAATGAGAAAGATACAGAATTACTTCGAGCAATTTTATAGAGAACTATTTTTTGGATCAAAATTTTTAAAAAACGTGATGATTAACACACGAATTCGAGCTTTAATGTGGATGTGAAACTTTTTCTGGTGTGTTTAAACAACATGAAAAACATTTAGAATCGTTTTAAACTATTTTGTGAAGAATTTTTTTCCGACCTAAATTTTTTAAAAAACATGATGATTAGCACACGAATTCGGGCTTTCACGGAAATGTGAAACATTATGTGATGTATTTTTACGACATGACAAATATACATAATCGTTTTGATCAATTTTATGGAGGACTATTTTTCGGATCTAATTTTTTTAAAAACGTGATAATTAACACACGATCTCGAGATTCAACATCAAGTGAAACGTTGTACGATGTATCTTTACAACATAAGAAAGATATAGAATTATGTTGAGCAATTTTATGGAGAACTATTTTTTGGATCAAAATTTTAAAAAAAACGTGATGATTAATACACGAATTTGGGCTTTAATGTGAATGTGAAACCTTGTCTGGTGTGTTTATACAACATGAAAAATATTCAGAATCGTTTTAAATAATTTTGCGGAGAACTTTTTCTCAGAGCTAAATTTTGTAAAAATTATGATGATTAGCACACAATTCGATTTTCATGGAAAGGTGAAACATTATGCGATGTATTTTTACAACACGACAAACGTACAGAATCGTTTTGAGCAATTTTACGGAGGACTATTTTTCGGATCTAAATTTTTCAAAAACGTGATGATTAACACACGACTTCGGGGTTCAACACTCAAGTGAAATGTTGTGTGATGTATCTTTAAAACATGACAAAAGATACATAATTATTTCGAGCAATGTTTTAGAGAACTATTTTTTGGACAAAGATTTTTAAAAAAACGTGAGAATTAGCACACGAATATGGGATTTAATGTGAATGTGAAACTTTTCTGATGTGTTTATAAATGATAAAAAACATTCAAAATTATTTATTATTTGTGGAGAACATTTGTTTAGACCTAAAAATTTTTTAAAAAATACGATGATTAGCAAACAAATTTTTTATTTAACGAAAATTTAAAACATTATGCGATGTATTTTTTCAACATGACTAACATACAGAATCATTTCGAACAATTGTACGAAGGACTATTTTTTGGACCTACATTTTTAAAAAACGTGATGATTAACACACGACTTCGGGGTTCAATATTTAAGTGAAACGTTGTGCGATGCATCTTTATAATAGGAGAAAGATACAGAATCACTTTTACCAATATTATGGAGAATTATTTTCTGGATGAAAAATTTTAAAAAAACGTGATGATCAGCACACGAATTCGGGCTTTAATGTGAATGTGAAACTTTTTCTGGTGTGTTTATACAACATGACAAATATTCAGAATCGTTTTAAATAATTTTTTGGAGAACTTATTTTTGGACCTAAATTTTGTAAAAAACTTGATGATTAGCATTCGATTTCGGCTTTAACGGAAAGGTAAAATGTTATGCGATGTATTTTTAAAACATGACAAACATACAAAATCATTTGGAGAAATTTGTGGAGAACTATTTTTCGGATCTAAATTTTACAAAAAGTGATGATTAACACATGACCTCGGGGTTCAACACTCAAGTGAAACGTTGTGCAATGTATCCTTACAACATGAGAAAGACACATAATTATTTTGAGCAATTTTAAGGAGACCTATTTTTTTGACCAAAATTTAAAAAAAAAAGTGATGATTAGGATACGAATTTGGGCTTTAATGTGAATGTAAAACTTTTTCTGGTGTGTTTGTACAGCGTCAAAAAATAATTCGGAATTATTTTAAAAATATTTTGGGAGAACTTTTTTACGGTCCAAATTTTTTAAAAAAAACGTGATGAGTAGCACACGAATCGGGCTTTAACGGAAATGTGAAATATTATGCGATGTATTTTTACAACATGACAAACATACAGAATCATTTTTAGCAATTTTACGATGGGCTATTTTTTGGATCTAAATTTTTCAAAAAACGTGATGATTAACACATGACTTCGGGGTTCAACACTCAAGTGAAACGTTGTGGAATGTATCCTTACAATAAGAAAAAGATACAAAATTATTTTGAGCAATTTTAAGGAGACCTATTTTTTGGACTAAAGTTTTTAAAAAGAACGTGATGATCAGCACACGAATTCGGGCTTTAATGCGAATGTGAAACTTTGTCTACATAAAATACATTCTGAATCCTTTTGAACAATTTTTTGGAGAACTTTTTTTCGAACCAAAATTCGTAAAAATCGTGATGATTAGCACACGAATTCGGGCTTTATTGGATTGTGATACTTCGTTTGGTGTATATATACAACGTAAAATACATTCAGAATCCTTTTGAACAATTTTTTGGAGAACTTTTTTTGGACCAGAATTTTGTAAAAATCGTGATGATTAGCACACGAATTCGGGCTTTATGGGATTGTGATACTTCATTTTGTGTATTTATACAACATAAAATATATTCAGAATCCTTTTGAACAATTTTTTGGAGAACTTTTTTTCGGACCAAAATTTTGTAAAGATCGTGATGATTAGCACACGAATTCTGGCTTTATTGGGAATGTGATACCTCGTTTTGTGTATTTGTACAAATAAAATATATTCAGAATCGTTTTGAACAATTTTTTGTAGAACTTTTTTTCGGACCAGAATTTTGTAAAAATCATGATGATTAGCACACGAATTCGGGCTTTATTGCAAACATGATACCCCGTTTGGTGTATTTATACGAATAAAACATATTCAGAATCGTTTTGAACAAACTTCTTGGAGAACTTTTTTTGGGACCAGAATTTTGTAAAAATCGTGATGATTAGCACACGAATTCGGCCTTTACTGGAATGTGATACTTCGTTTTGTGTATGTATACAACATAAAATACATTCAGAATCCTTTTCAAAATTTTTTGGAGAACTTTTTTTGGGACCAAAATTTTGTAAAAACCGTGATGATTAGCACATGAATTCAGGCTTTATTGGAAATGCGATATCTCATTTTGTGTATTTATACGAATAAAATACATTCAGAATCGTTTTGAACAATTTTTTGGAGAACTTTTTTGGGACCAAAATTTTGTAAAAACCGTGATGATTAGCACAAGAATTCGGGCTTTATTGGGAATATGATACTTCGTTTTGTGTATTTATACAACATAAAATACATTCAGAATCGTTTTGAACAATTTTTTGGTGAACTTTTTTACGGACCAAAATTTTGTAAAAAACGTGATGATTAGCACTCGAATTCGGGCTTTATTGGGAATGTGATACCTAGTTTTATGTATTTATACGAATAAAATACTTTCACAATCGTTTTGAACAATTTTTTGGAGAACTTTTTTTCGGTCCAATATTTTGTAAAAACCGTGATGATTAGCACACAAATTCGGGCTTTATTAGGAATGTGATACATCGTTCTGTGTATTTGTACAACATAAAATACATTCTGAATCCTTTTGACCAAGTATTTGGAGAACTTTTTTTCGGACCAAAATTTTGTAAAAACTGTGATGATTAGCACACCACTTCGGGCTTTATTGGGAATGTGACACCTTGTTTTGTGTATTTGTACGAATAAAATATATTCAAAATCGTTTTGAACAATTTTTTGGAGAACTTTTCTTCGGACCAGAATTTTGTAAAAATCGTGATGATTAGCACACGAATTCGGGCTTTATTGAGAATATGATACCTCGTTTTGTGTATTTATACGAATAAAATACATTCAGAATCATTTTGAACAATTTTTTGGAGAACTTTTTTTGGGACCAGAATTTTGTAAAAATCGTGATGATTAGCACACGAATTCGGGCTTTATTTGGAATGGGACAATTCGTTTTGTGTATTTATACAACATAAAATACATTCAGAACCGTTTTGAACAATTTTTTGGAAGGCTTTTTTTCGGACCAAAATTTTGAAAAAAACGTGATGATTAGCACACGAATTCGGGCTTTATTGGGAATATGATACTTCGTTTTGCGTATTTATACAACATAAAATACATTCAGAATCGTTTTGAACAATTTTTTGGTGAACTTTTTTTCGGACCAAAATTTTTTAAAAGACGTGATGATTAGCACTCGAATTCGGGCTTTATTGGGAATGTGATACTTCGGTTTGTATATTTATACAACAGAAAATACATTCAGAAGCGTTTTGAACAATTTTTTGGAAAACATTTTTTCGGTCCAATAATTTGTAAAAAACGTGATGATTAGCACACAAATTCTGGCTTTATTGGGAATGTGATACCTCGTTTTGTGTATTTATACGAATAAAATACATTCAGAATCGTTTTGAACAATTTTTTGGAGAACTTTTTTTCGGTCCAATATGTTGTAAAAACCATGATGATTAGCATACAAATTCGGGCTTTGTTAGGAATGTGATACATCGTTCTGTGTATTTATACAACATAAAATACATTCTGAATCCTTTTGAACAATTTTTGGAGAACTTTTTTTCGGACCAAAATTTTGTAAAAACCGTGATGATGAGCACACGACTTCGGGCTTTATTAGGAATGTGATAACTCGTTTTGTGTATTTGTACGAATAAAATATATTCAGAATCGTTTTGAACAATTTTTTGGAGAACTTTTCTTCGGACCAGAATTTTGTAAAAACCGTGATGATTAGCACACAAATTCGAGCTTTATTAGGAATGTGATACATCGTTCTGTGTATTTATACAACATAAAATACATTCTGAATCCTTTTGAACAATTTTTTGGAGAACTTTTTTTGGACTAAATTTTGGAAAAACCGTGATGATTATCACACGAATTCGGGCTTTATTGAGAATATGATACCTCGTTTTGTGTATTTATACGAATAAAATACATTCAGAATCGTTTTGAATAATTTTTTGGAGAACTTTTTTTGGGACCAGAATTTTGTAAAAATCGTGATGATTAGCACATGAATTCGGGCTTTATTTGGAATGGGACACTTCGTTTTGTGTATTTATACGACATAAAATACATTCAGAACCGTTTTTAACAATTTTTTGGAAGGCTTTTTTTCGGACCAAAATTTTGAAAAAAATGTGATGATTAGCACACGAATTCGGGCTTTATTGGGAATATGATACTTCGTTTTGCGTATTTATACAACATAAAATACATTCATAATCGTTTTGAACAATTTTTTGGTGAACTTTTTTTCGGACCAAAATTTTGTAAAAAACGTGATGATTAGCACTCGAATTCGGGCTTTATTGGGAATGTGATACTTCGGTTTGTGTATTTATACAACATAAAATACATTCAGAAGTGTTTTGAACAATTTTTTGGAAAACTTTTTTTCGGTCAAATAATTTGTAAAAACCGTGATGATTAGCACACAAATTCTGGCTTTATTGGGAATGTGATACCTCGTTTTGTGTATTTATACGAATAAAATACATTCAGAATTATTTTGAACAACTTTTTGGAGAACTTTTTTTCGGTCCAATATGTTGTAAAAACCGTGATGATTAGCATACAAATTCGGCCTTTGTTAGGAATGTGATACATCGTTCTGTGTATTTATACAACATAAAATACATTCTGAATCCTTTTGAACAATTTTTGGAGAACTTTTTTTGGACCAAAATTTTGTAAAAACCGTGATGATTAGAACACGACTTCGGGCTTTATTAGGAATGTGATAACTCGTTTTGTGTATTTGTACGAATAAAATATATTCAGAATCGTTTTGAACAATTTTTTGGAGAACTTTTCTTCGGACCAGAATTTTGTAAAAACCGTGATGATTAGCACACAAATTCGGGCTTTATTAGGAATATGATACATCGTTCTATGTATTTATACAACATAAAATACATTCTGAATCCTTTTGAACAATTTTTTGGAGAACTTTTTTTCGGACTAAAATTTTGTAAAAACAGTGGTGATTAGCACACGACTTTGGGCTTTATTGGGAATGTGATACCTCATTTTGTGTATTTGTACGAATAAAATATATTCAGAATCGTTTTGAACAATTTTTTGGAGAACTTTTTTTCGGTCCAATATGTTGTAAAAACCGTGATGATTAGCATACAAATTCGGGCTTTGTTAGGAATGTGATACATAGTTCTGTGTATTTATACAACATAAAATACATTCTGAATCCTTTTGAACAATTTTTTGGAGAACTTTTCTTCGGACCAGAATTTTGTAAAACTCGTGATGATTAGCTCACTAATTCGGGCTTTATTGAGAATATGATTCCTCGTTTTGTGTATTTATACGAATAAAATATATTCAGAATCGTTTTGAACAATTTTTTGGAGAATTTTTTTGGGACCAGAATTTTGTAAAAATCGTGATTATTAGCTCACGAATTCGGGCTTTATTTGGAATGGGACACTTCGTTTTGTGTATTTATACGACATAAAATACATTCAGAACCGTTTTGAACAATTTTTTGGAAGGCTTTTTTTCGGACCAAAATTTTGAAAAAAACGTGATGATTAGCACACGAATTCGGGCTTTTTTTTGGAATATGATACTTCTTTTTGCGTATTTATACAACATAAAATACATTCAGAATCGTTTTGAACAATTTTTTGGTGAACTTTTTTTCGGACCAAAATTTTGTAAAAAACGTGATGATTAGCACTCGAATTCGGGCTTTATTGGGAATGTGATACTTCGGTTTGTGTATTTATACAACATAAAATACATTTAGAAGCGTTTTGAACAATTTTTTGGAAAAGTTTTTTTCGGTCCAATAATTTGTAAAAACCGTGATGATTTGCACACAAATTCTAGCTTTATTGGGAATGTGATACCTCGTTTTGTGTATTTATACGAATAAAATACATTCAGAATCGTTTTGAACAATTTTTTGGAGAACCTTTTTTCGGTCCAATATGTTGTAAAAACCGTGATGATTAGCACACAAACTCGGGCTTTATTAGGAATGTGATACACCGTTCTGTGTATTTATACAACATAAAATACATTCAGAATCCTTTTGAACAATTTTTAGGAGAACTTTTTTTGGACCAAAATTTTGTAAAAATTGTGATGATTAGCACACGAATTCGGGCTTTATTTTAATGTGATACTTCGTTTTGTGTATTTATAACATAAAATACATTCAGAATCCTTTTGAACAATTTTTTGGAGAACTTTTTTTCGGACCAAAATTTTGTAATAACCGTGATGATTAGCACATGAATTCAGGCTTTATTGGGAATGCGATACCTCATTTTGTGTATTTATACGAATAAAATACATTCAGAATTGTTTTGAACAATTTTTCGGAATACTTCTTTTCGGACCAGAATTTTGTAAAAATTGTGATGATTAGCACACGAATTCGGGCTTTATTAGATTGTGATAGTTCGTTTTATTTATTTATACAACATAAAATACATTCAGAATCGTTTTGCACAATTTTTTGGAGAACTTTTTTTCGGACCAAAATTTTGTTAAAATCGTGATGATTAGCACAAGAATTCGGGCTTTATTGGGAATGTGATACCTCGTTTTCTGTATTTATACGAATAAAATACACTCAGAATCATTTTGAAGAATTTTTTTGGAGAACTTTTTTGGGACCAGAATTTTGTAAAAATCGTGATGATTAGCACACGAATTCGGGGTTTATTGGAATGTGATACTTCGTTTTGTGTATGTATACAACATAAAATACATTCAGAATCCTTTTCAAAATTTTTGGAAGAACTTTTTTTGGGACCAAAGTTTTGTAAAAACCGTGATGATTAGCGCATGAATTCAGGCTTTATTGGGAATACGATATCTCATTTTGTGTATTTATACGAATAAAATACATTCAGAATAGTTTTGAAAAAATTTTTGGAGAACTTTTTTTTGGACCAGAATTTAGTAAAAATTGTGATGATTAGCACACGAATTCGGGCTTCGTTGGATTGTGATACTTCGTTTTGTGTATTTATACAACATAAAATACATTCAGAATCGTTTTGAATAATTTTTTGGAGACTTTTTTTGGGACCAAAATTTTGTAAAAATTGTGATGGTTAGCACATGAATTCGGGCTTTATTTTAATGCGATACTTCGTTTTGTGTATTTATACAACATAAAATACATTCAGAATCCTTTTGAAAATTTTTTGGAGAACTTTTTTTCGGACCAGAATTTTGTAAAAATCGTGATGATTAGCACACGGGGTTTATTGGACATATGATACCTCGTTTTGTGTATTTATACGAAAAAAATAGATTCAGAATCGTTTTGAACAATTTTTTGGAGAACTTTTTTTGGGACCAGAATTTTGTAAAAATCGTGATGATTAGCACACAAAATCGGGCTTTATTAGGAATGTGATACTTCGTTCTGTTTATTTATACAACATAAAACACATTCTGAATCCTTTCGAACAATTTTTTGGAGAACTTTTTTTCGAACCAAAATTCGTAAAAACCGTGATGATTAGCACACGAATTCGGGCTTTATTGGATGGTGATACATTGTTTGGCGTATATATACAACAGAAAATACATTCAGAATCCTTTTGAACAATTTTTCGGAGAACTTTTTTTGTACCAGAATTTTGTAAAAATCGTGATGATTAGCACAAGAATTCGGGCTTTATGGGATTGTGATACTTCGTTTTGTGTATTTATACAACATAAAATATATTCAGAATCCTTTAGAACGAATTTTTGGAGAACTTTTTTTGGGACAAAAATTTTGAAAAAACCGTGATGATTAGAACAAGAATTCGGGCTTTATTGGGAATGTGATACCTCGTTTTGTGTATTTATACAACATAAAATACATTCAGAGTCGTTTTGAACAATTTTTTGTAGAACTTTTTTTCGGACCAAAATTTTGTAAAAACCGTGATGATTAGCACAAGAATTCGGGCTTTATTGGGAATGTGATACCTCGTTTTGTGTATTTATACAACATAAAATACATTCAGAATCGTTTTGAACAATTTTTTGGAGAACTTTTTTTGGGTCCAATATTTTGTAAAAACCGTAATGATTAGTACACAAATTCGGACTTTATTAGGAATGTGATACTTCGTTCTGTGTATTTATACAACATAAAATACATTCTGGATCCTTTTGAACAGTTTTTTGGAGAACTTTTTTTCGGACCAAAATTTTGTAAAAACCGTGATGATTAGTACACGACTTCGGGCTTTATTGTGAACGTGATACCTCGTTTTGTGTATTTCTACGAATAAAATATATTCAGAATCATTTTGAACAATTTTTTGGAGAACTTTTCTTCGGACCAGAATTTTGTAAAAATTGTGATGATCAGCACACGAATTCGGGCTTTATTGAGAATATGATACCTCGTTTTGTGCATTTATACGAATAAAATACATTCAGAATCGTTTTGAACAATTTTTTGGAGAACTTTTTTTGGAACCAGAATTTTGTAAAAATCGTGATGATTAGCACACGAATTCGGGCTTTATTGGGAATGGGACAATTCGTTTTTTGTATTTGTACAATATAAAATACATTCAGAACCGTTATGAACAATTTTTTGGAAGGCTTTTTTTCGGACCAAAATTTTGAAAAAAACGTGATAATTAGCACACGAATTCGGGCTTTATTGGGAATATAATACTTCGTTTTGCGTATTTATACAACATAAAATACATTTAGAATCGTTTTGAACAATTTTTTGGTGAACTTTTTTTCGGACCAAAATTTTGTAAAAAACGTGATGATTAGCACTCGAATTCGGGCTTTATTGGGAATGTGATACTTCGGTTTGTGTATTTATACAACATAAAATACATTTAGAAGCGTTTTGAACAATTTTTTGGAAAAGTTTTTTCGGTCCAATAATTTGTAAAAACCGTGATGATTAGCACGCAAATTCGGGCTTTATTAGGAATGTGATAGATCGTTCTGTGTATTTATACAACATAAAATACATTCTGAATCCTTTTGAACAATTTTTTGGAGAACTTTTTTTCGGACCAAAATTTTGTAAAAACCGTGATGATTAGCACATGACTTCGGGCTTTATTATGAATGTGATACCTCGTTTTGTGTATTTGTACGAATAAAATACATTCAGAATCGTTTTGAACAATTTTTTGGAGAACTTTTTTTCGGACCAAAATTTTGTAAAAATTATGATAATTAGCACACGAATTCGGGCTTTATTTTAATGTAATACTTCGTTTTGTGTATTTATACAACATAAAATACATTCAGAATCCTTTTTAAAAATTTTTTGGGAACTTTTTTCGGACCAAAATTTTATAAAAACCGTGATGATTATTAGCACATGAATTCAGGCTTTATTGGGAATGTGATACCTCATTTTGTGTATTTATACGAATAAAATACATTCAGAATTATTTTGAACAATTTTCTGGAGAACTTCTTTTCGGACCAGAATTTTGTAAAAATCGTGATAATTAGCACACAAATTCGTGTTTTATTGGATTCTGATACTTTGTTTTGTGTATTTATAAAATATAAAACACATTCAGAATCGTTTTGAACAATTTTTTGGAGAACTTTTTTTGGGACAAGAATTTTGTAAAAATCGTGATGATTAGCACACGAATTCGGGCTTTATTGGGAATGTGATAATTCATTTTGTGTATTTATACAACATAAAATACATTCAGAATCGTTTTGAACAATTTTTTGGAAAACTATTTTCGGACCCAAATTTTGGAAAAAACGTGATGATTAGCACACGAATTCGAGCTTTAGTAGGAATATGATACTTCGTTTTGTGTATTTACACAACATAAAATACATTCAGAATCGTTTTGAACAATTTTTGGTGAACTTTTTTTCGGACCAAAATTTTGTAAAAAACGTGATGATTAGCACTCGAATTCGGGCTTTATTGGGAATGTGATACCTCGTTTTATGTGTTGATATGAATAAAATACTTTCAAAATCGTTTTGAACAATTTTTTGGAGAACTTTTTTCGGTCCAATATTTTGTAAAAACCGTGATGATTAGCACACAAATTCGGGTTTATTAGGAATGTGATACATCGTTCTGTGTATTTGTACAACATAAAATACATTCTGAATCCTTTTGAACAATTTTTTGGAGAACTTTTTTTCGGACCAAAATTTTGTAAAAACCATGATGATTAGCACACGACTTCGGGCTTTATTGGGAATATGATACCTCGTTTTGTGTATTTGTACGAATAAAATATATTCAGAATCGTTTTGAACAATTTTTTTGAGAACTTTTCTTCGGACCAGAATTTTGTAAAAATTGTGGTGATTAGCACACGAATCCGGGCTTTATTGAGAATATGATACCTCGTTTTGTGTATTTGTACGAATAAAATACATTCAGAATCGTTTTGAACAATTTTTTGGAGAACTTTTTTTGGGACCAGAATTTTGTAAAAATCGTGATGATATGCACACGAATTCGGGCTTTATTGGGAATGGGACAATTCGTTTTGTGTATTTATACAACATAAAATACAATTAAAACCGTTTTGAACAATTTTTTGGAAGGCTTTTTTTGGGACCAAAATTTTGAAAAAAAGGTGATGATTGGCACACAAATTCGGGCATTATTGGGAATATGATACTTCGTTTTGCGTATTTATACAACATAAAATACATTCAGAATCGTTTTGAACCATTTTTTGGTGAACTTTTTTTCGGACCAAAATTTTGTAAAAAACGTGATGATTAGCACTCGAATTCGGGCTTTATTGGGAATGTGATACTTCGGTTTGTGTATTTATACAACATAAAATACATTCAGAATCCTTTTGAACAATTTTTTGTAGAACTTTTTTTGGGACAAAATTTTTAAAAAACCGTGATGATTAGTGCATGAATTCAGGCTTTATTGGGAATGTGATACCTCGTTTTGTGTATTTATACAACATAAAATACATTCAGAATCGTTTTGAACAATTTTTTGTAGAATTTTTTTTGGGTCCAATATTTTGTAAAAACCGTGATGATTAGCACACAAAGTCGGGCTTTATTAGGAATGTGATAGTTTGTTCTGTGTATTTATACAACATAAAATACATTCTGAATCCTTTTGAACAATTTTTTGGAGAACTTTTTTTCGGACCAAAATTTTGTAAAAACCGTGATGATTAGCAAACGACTTCGGGGTTTATTATGAATGTGATACCTCGTTTTGTGTATTTATACGACATAAAATACATTCAGAATCGTTTTGAACAATTTTTTGTAGAACTTTTTTTCGGTCCAATATTTTGTAAAAACTGTGATGATTAGCACACAAAGTCGGGCTTTATTAGGAATGTGATACTTCGTTCTGTGTATTTATACAGCATAAAATACATTCTGAATCCTTTTGAACAATTTTTTGGAGAACTTTTTTTCGGACCAAAATTTTTTAAAAACCGTGATGATTAGCACACGACGTCGGGCTTTATTGTGAATGTGATACCTCGTTTTGTGTATTTGTACGAATAAAATATATTCAGAATTGTTTTGAACAATTTGTTGGAGAACTTTTCTTCGGACCAGAATTTTGTAAAAATTGTGATGATCAGCACACGAATTCGGGCTTTATTGAGAATATGATACCTCGTTTTGTGTATTTATACGAATAAAATACATTCAGAATCATTTTGAACAATTTTTTGGAGAACTTTTTTTGGGACCAGAATTTTGCAAAAATCGTGATGATTAGCACACGAATTCGGGCTTTATTGAGAATATGATACCTCGTTTTGTGTATTTGTACGAATAAAATACATTCAGAATCGTTTTGAACAATTTTTTGGAGAACTTTTTTTGGGACCAGAATTTTGTAAAAATCGTGATGATATGCACATGAATTCGGGCTTTATTGGAAATATGATACCCCGTTTTGTGTATTTATACGAATAAAATATATTCAGAATCGTTTTGAACAATTTTTTGAAGAACTTTTTTTGGGACCAAAATTTTGAAAAAACCGTGATGATTAGCACAAGAATTCGGGCTTTATTGGGAATGTGATACCTCGTTTTGTGTATTTATACAACATAAAATACATTCAGAATCGTTTTGAACAATTTTTTGTAAACTTTTTTTCTGTCCAATATTTTGTAAAAACCGTGATGATTAGCACACAAATTCGGGCTTTATTGGCAATGTGATACCTCGTTTTATGAATTTATAAGAATAAAATACTTTCAGAATCGTTTTGAACAATTTTTTGGAGAACTTTTTTTGGGGTCCAATATTTTGTAAAAACCGTGATGATTAGCACACAAATTCGGGCTTTATTAGGAATGTGATACTTCGTTCTGTGTATTTATACAACATAAAATACATTCTGAATCCTTTTGAATAATTTTTTGGAGAACTTTTTTTCGGACCAAAATTTTGTAAAAACCGTGATGATTAGCACATGACTTCGGGCTTTATTGGGAATGTGATACCTCGTTTTGTGTATTTGTACGAATAAAATATATTCAGAATCGTTTTGAACAATTTTTTGGAGAACTTTTCTTCGGACCAGAATTTTGTAAAAATCGTGATGATTAGCACACGAATTCGGGCTTTATTGAGAATATGATACCTCGTTTTGTGTATTTGTACGAATAAAATACATTCTGAATCGTTTTGAACAATTTCTTGGAGAACTTTTTTTGGGACCAGAATTTTGTAAAAATCGTGATGATATGCACACGAATTCGGCCTTTATTGGGAATGGGACAATTCGTTTTGTGTATTTATACGACATAAAATACATTCAGAAGCGTTTTGAACAATTTTTTGGAAAACTTTTTTTCGGTCCAATAATTTGTAAAAACCTTGATGATTAGCACACGAATTCGGGCTTTATTAGGAATGTGATATATCGTTCTGTGTATTTATACAACATAAAATACATTCTGAATCCTTTTGAACAATTTTTTGGAGAACTTTTTTTCGAACCAAAATTCTGTAAAAACCGTGATGATTAGCACACGACTTCGGGCTTTATTGTGAATGTGATACCTCGTTCTGTGTATTTGTACGAATAAAATATATTCAGAATCGTTTTGAACAATTTTTCGGCGAACTATTTTTCGGACCAAAATTTTGTAAAAATTGTGATGATTAGCACACGAATTCGGGGTTTATTTTAATGTGATACTTCGTTTTGTATATTTATACAACATAAAATACATTCCGAATCCTCTTTACCAATTTTTTGGGGAACTTTTTTTGGGACCAAAATTTTATAAAAACCGTGATGATTAGCACATGAATTCAGGCTTTATTGGGAATGCGATACCTCATTTTGTGGATTTATACGAATAAAATACATTCAGAATTGTTTTGAACAATTTTCTGGAGAACTTCTTTTCGGACCAGAATTTTGTAAAAATTGTGATAATTAGCACACAAATTCGTGTTTTATTGGATGCTGATACTTCGTTTTGTGTATTTATAAAACATAAAACACATTCAGAATCCTTTTGAACAATTTTTTGGAGAACTTTTTTTTGGACCAAAATTTTGTAAAAACCGTGATGATTAGCACACGAATTCGGGCTTTATTGGGAATGTGATACCTCGTTTTGTGTATTTATACGAATAAAATACATTCAGAATCGTTTTGAACAATTTTTTGGAGTACTTTTTTCGGGACCAGAATTTTGTAAAAATCGTGATGATTTGCACACAAATTCGGGCTTTATTGGGAATGTGATAATTCATTTTGTGTATTTATACAACATAAAATACATTCAGAATTGTTTTGAACAATTTTTTGGAAAACTTTTTTTCGGACCAAAATTTTGAAAAAAACGTGATGATTAGCACACGAATTCGAGCTTTATTAGGAATATGATACTTCGTTTTGTGTATTTACACAACATAAAATACATTCTGAATCCTTTTGAACAACTTTTTGGAGAACTTTTTTTCGGAGCAAAATTTTGTAAAAACCGTGATGATTAGCACACGACTTCGGGCTTTATTGGGAATGTGATACCTCGTTTTTTGTATTTGTACGAATAAAATATATTTAGAATCGTTTTGAACAATTTTTTGGAGAACTTTTCTTCGGACCAGAATTTTGCAAAAATCGTGATGATTAGCACACGAATTCGGGCTTTATTGAGAATATGATACCTCGTTTTGTGTATTTGTATGAATAAAATACATTCAGAATCGTTTTGAACAATTTTTTGGAGAACTTTTTTTGGGGCCAGAATTTTGTAAAAATCGTGATGATATGCACACGAATTCGGGCTTTATTGGGAATGGGACAATTCGTTTTGTGTATTTATACGACATAAAATACATTCAGAACCGTTTTGAACAATTTTTTGGAAGGCTTTTTTTCGGACCAAAATTTTATAAAAACCGTGATGATTAGCACATGAATTCAGGCTTTATTGGGAATGCGATACCTCATTTTGTGTATTTATACGAATAAAATACATTCAGAATTGTTTTGAACAATTTTATGGAGAACTTGTTTTCGGACCAGAATTTTGTAAAAATCGTGATGATTGGCACACAAATTCGGGCTTTATTTTATTGTGATACATCGTTTTATGTCTTTATACAATATAAAATACATTCAGAATCGTTTTGAACTATTTTTTGGAGAACTTTTTTTCGGACCAAAATTTTGTTAAAACCGTGCTGATTAGCACAAGAATTCGGGCTTTATTGGGAATGTGATACCTCATTTTGTGTATTTATACGAATAAAATACATTTAGAATCGTTTTGAACAATTTTTTTGGAGAACGTTTTTTCGGACCAGAATTTTGTAAAAATCGTGATGATTAGCACACGAGTTCGGGCTTTATTGGATTGTGATACTTCGTTTTGTGTATTTATACAACATAAAATACATTCAGAATCCTTTTGAACAATTTTTTGTAGACCTTTTTTGGGGACAAAATTTTGTAAAAACCGTGATGATTAGCACAAGAATTCGGGCTTCATTTGGAATGTGATACCTCGTTTTGTGTATTTATAGAACATAAAATACATTCAGAATCGTTTTTAACAATTTTTTGTAGAACTTTTTTTCGGTCCAATGTTTTGTAAAAACCGTGATGATTAGCACACAAATTCGGGCTTTAGTAGGAATGTGATACTTCGTTCTGTGTATTTATACAACATAAAATACATTCTGAATCCTTTTGAACAATTTTTTGGAGAACTTACTTTCGAACCAAAATTCGTAAAAACCGTGATGATTAGCACACGAATTCGGGCTTTATTGGATTGTGATACTTCGTTTGGTGTATATATATAACATAAAATACATTCAGAATCCTTTTGAACAATTTTTTGGAGAACTTTTTTTGGGACCAGAATTTTGTAAAAATCGTGATGATTAGCACACGAATTCGGGCTTTATTGGGAATGTGATACCTCGTTTTGTGTATTTATACAACATAAAAAATACATTCAGAATCGTTTTGAACAATTGTTTGGAGAACTTTTTTTGGACCAGAATTTTGTAAAAATCGTGATGATTAGCACACGAATTCGGGGTTTTTTGGAAATATGATACCTCGTTTGGTGTATTTATACGAATAAAATATATTCAGAATCGTTTTGAACAATTTTTTGGAGAACTTTTTTTGGGACCAGAATTTTGTAAAAATCGTGATGATTAGCACACAAATTCGGGCTTTATTAGGAATGTGATACTTCGTTCTGTTTATTTATACAACATAAAATACATTCTGAATCCTTTTGAACAATTTTTTGGAGAACTTTTTTTCGAACCAAAATTCGTAAAAACCGTGATGATTAGCTCACGAATTCGGGCTTTATTGGATTGTGATACTTCGTTTGCTGTATATATATAACATAAAATACATTCAGAATCCTTTTGAACAATTTTTCGGAGAAATTTTTTTCGGACCAGAATTTTGGAAAAATGTGGATGATTAGCACACGAATTCGGGCTTTATGGGATTGTGATACTTCGTTTTGTGTATTTATACAACATAAAATATATTCAGAATCCTTTTGAACAATTTTTCGGAGAACTTTTTTGCGGACCAAAATTTTGTAAAGACCGTGATGATTAGCACACGAATTAGGGCTTTATTGGGAATGTAATACCTCGTTTTGTGTATTTGTACGAATAAAATATATTCAGAATCGTTTTGAACAATTTTTTGTAGAACTTTTTTCGGACCAGAATTTTGTAAAAATCGTGATGATTAGCACACGAATTCGGGCTTTATCGGAAATATGATACCCCGTTTTGTGTATTTATACGAATAAAATATATTCAGAATCCTTTTGAACAATTTTTTGGAGAACTTTTTTTGGGACCAGAATTTTGTAAAAATCGTGATGATTAGCACACGAATTCAGGCTTTATTGGAATGTGATACTTCGTTTTGTGTATATATACAACATAAAATGCATGCAGAATCCTTTTGAAAATTTTTTGGAGAACTTTTTTTCGGACCAAGATTTTGTAAAACCGTGATGATTAGCACATGAAGTCAGGCTTTATTGGGCATGCGATATCTCGTTTTGTGTATTTATACGAATAAAATACATTCAAAATAGTTTTGAACAATTTTTTGGAGAACTTTTTTTCGCTCCAGAGTTTTGTAAAAATCGTGACGATTAGCACACGAATTCGGGCTTTATTGGGAATATGATACTTCGTTTTGTGTATTTATACATCATAAAATACATTCAGAATCGTTTTGAACAATTTTTTGGAAACTGTTTTTCGGACCAGAATTTTGTAAAAATTGTGATGTAGCACACGAATTCGGGCTTTATTTTAATGTGATACTCCATTTTGTGTATTTATACAACATAAAATACATTCAGAATCCTTTTGAACAATTTGTTGGAGAACTTTTTTTTGGACCGAAATTTTATAAAAACCGTGATGATTAGCACATGAATTCTGGCTTTATTGGGAATGCGAAACCTCATTTTGTGTATTTATACGAATAAAATACATTCAGAATTGTTTTGAACAATTTTTTGGAGAACTTCTTTTCCGACTAGAATTTTGTAAAAATCGTGATGTTGCACACGAATTCGGGCTTTATTGGATTGTGATACTTCGTTTTATGTATTTATACAACATAAAATACATTCAGAATCGTTTTGAACAATTTCTTGGAGAACTTTTTTTCGGACCAAAATTTTGTAAAAACAGTGCACAAGAATTCGGGCTTTATTGGGAATGTGATACCTCGTTTTGTGTATTTATACGAATAAAATACATTCAGAATCGTTTTGAACAAATTTTTTTGGAGAACTTTTTTTCGGACCAGAATTTTGTAAAAATCGTGATGATTAGCACACGAATTCGGGCTTTATTGGATTCTGATACTTCGTTTTGTGTATTTATACAAAATAAAATACATTCAGAATCCTTTTGAACAATTTTTGGGAGAACTTTTTTTGGGATCAAAATTTTGTAAAAATCGTGATGATTAGCACAAGAATTCGGGCTTTATTGGGAATGTGATACCACGTTTTGCGTATTTATACAACATAAAATATATTCAGAATCGTTTTGAACAATTTTTTGGAGAACTTTTTTCCGGACCAGAATTTTGTAAAAATCGTGATGATTAGCACACGAATTCGGGCTCTATTGGAAATATGATACCTCGTTTTGTGTATTTATACGAATAAAATACATTCAGAATCATTTTGAACATTTTTTGGAGAACGTTTTTTGGGACCAGAATTTTGTAAAAATCGTGATGATTAGCACACAAATTCGGGGCTTTATTAGGAATGTGATACTTCGTTCTGTTTATTTATACAACATAAAATACATTCTGAATCATTTTTAACAATTTCTTGGAGAACTTTTTTTCGAACAAAAATTCGTAAAAACTGTGATGATTAGCACACGAATTCCGGCCTCATTGGATTGTGATACTTCGTTTGGTGTATATATACAACATAAAATACATTCAGAATCCTTTTGAACAATTTTTTGGAGAACTTTTTTTCGGACCAGAATTTTTAAAAATCGTGATGATTGGCACACGAATTCGGGCTTTATGGGATTGTGATACTTCTTTTTGTGTATTTATACAACATAAAATATATTCAGAATCCTTTTGAACAATTTTTTGGAGAACTTTTTTTCGGTCCAACATTTTGTAAAAACCGTGATGATTAGCACACAAATTCGGGCTTTATTGGGAATGTGATACCTCGTTTTATGTATTTATACGAATAAAATACTTTTAGAATCGTTTTGAACAATTTTTTGGAGAACTTTTTTTCGAACTAAAATTCGTAAAAACCGTGATGATTAGCAAACGAATTTGGGCTTTATTGGATTGTGATACTTCGTTTTTTGTATATATACAGAACAAAATACATTCAGAATCCTATTGAACAATTTTTTGGAGAACTTTTTTTGGGACCAGAATTTTGTAAAGACCGTGATGATTAGCACACGAATTCGGGCTTTATTGGGAATGTGATACTGCGTTTTGTGTCTTTGTAGAAATAAAATACATTCAGAATCGTTTTGAACAATTTTTTTGGAGAACTTTTTTTGGGACAAAAATTTTGTAAAAATTGGGATGATTAGCACACGAATTCGGGCATTATTGGATTGTGATACTTCGTTTGGTGTATATATACAACATAAAAATACATTCGTAATCCTTTTGAACAATTTTCTTGAGAACTTTTTTTTCGAACCAGAATTTTGTAAAAATCGTTATGATTAGCACACGAATTCGGGCTTTATGGGATTGTGATACTTCGTTTTGTGTTTTTATACAACATAAAATATATTCGTAATCCTTTTTGAACAATTTTTTTGGAGAAATTTTTTTCGGACCAAAATTTTGTAAAGACCGTGATGATTAGCACACGAATTCGGGCCTTATTGGGAATGTGATACCGCGTTTTGTGTATTTGTAGGAATAAAATACATTCAGAATCGTTTTGAACAATTTTTTTGGAGAACTTTTTTTGGGACCAAAATTTTGTAAAAATCGTGATGATTAGCATACGAATTCGGGCATTATTGGATTGTGATACTTCGTTTTGTGTATTTATACAACATAAAATACATTCAGAATCCTTTTGAACAATTTTCTGGAGAACAATTTTTCGAACCAGAATTTTGTAAAAATCGTGATGATTAGCACACGAATTCGGGCTTTATGGGATTGTGATACATCGTTTTGTGTATTTATACAACATAAAATATATTCAGAATCGTTTTGAACAATTTTTTAGAGAACTTTTTTTCGGACCAGAATTTCGTAAAAATCGTGATGATTAGCACACGAATTCGGGCTTTATTAGATTGTGATACTTCATTTTGTATATTTATACAACATAAAATATATTCAGAATCCTTTTGAACGATTTTTTGGAGAAATTTTTTTCGGACCAAAATTTTGTAAAGCCCGTGATGATTAGCACACGAATTCGGGCTTTATTGGGAATGTGATACTGCGTTTTGTGTATTTGTAGGAATAAAATACATTCAGAATCGTTTTGGACAATTTTTTTGGAGAACTTTTTTTGGGACCAAAATTTTTCAAAAATCGTGATGATTAGCACACGAATTCGGGCATTATTGGATTGTGATACTTCGTTTGGTGTATATATACAACATAAAATACATTCAGAATCCTTTTAAACAATTTTCTGGAGAACTTTTTTTCGAACCAGAATTTTGTAAAAATCGTGATGATTAGCACACGAATTCGGGCTTTATGGGATTGTGATACTTCGTTTTGTGTATTTATACAACATAAAATATATTCAGAATCGTTTTGAACAATTTTTTGGAGAACTTTTTTTCGGACCAGAATTTCGTAAAAATCGTGATGATTAGCACTACGCAATTCGGGCATTATTGGATTGTGATACTTCGTTTGGTGTATATATACAACATAAAATACATTCAGAATCCTTTTGAACAATTTTCTGGAGAACTTTTTTTCGAACCAGAATTTTGTAAAAATCGTGATGATTGGCACACGAATTCGGGCTTTATGGGATTGTGATACTTCGTTTTGTGTATTTATACAACATAAAATATATTCAGAATCGTTTTGAACAATTTTTTGGAGAAATTTTTTTCGGACCAGAATTTCGTAAAAATCGTGATGATTAGCACACGAATTCGGGCTCTATTGTAAATATGATACCTCGTTTTGTGTATTTATACGAATAAAATACATTCAGAATCGTTTTGAACAATTTTTTGGAGAACTTTTTTTGGGACCAGAATTTTGTAAAAATCGTGATGATTAGCACACGAATTTGGGCTTTATTGGATTGTGATACTTCGTTTGGTGTATATATACAACCTAAAATACATTCAGAATCCTTTTGAACAATTTTTTGGAGAACTTTTTTTTGGGACCAAAATTTTGTAAAAACCGTGATGATTAGCACAAGAATTCGGGCTTTATTGGGAATGTGATACCTCGTTTTGTGTATTTATACAACATAGCATACATGCAGAATCGTTTTGAACTATTTTTTTGGAGAACTTTTTTCGGACTGAATTTTGTAAAAATCGTGATGATTAGCACACGAATTCGGGCTTTATGGGATTGTAATACTTCGTTTTGTGTATTTATACAACATAAAATATATTCAGAATCGTTTTGAACAATTTTTTGGAGAACTTTTTTTCGGTCCAATATTTTGTAAAAACTGTGATAATTAGCACACAAATTCGGGCTTTTTTGATAATGTGATACCTCGTTTTATGTATTTATAAGAATAAAACAGTTTCAGAATCGTTTTGAACAATTTTTTGGAGAACTTTTTTTCGGACCAAAATTTTGTTAAAACCGTGCTGATTAGCACAAGAATTCGGGCTTTATTGGGAATGTGATACCTCATTTTGTGTATTTATACGAATAAAATACATTCAGAATCGTTTTGAACAATTTTTTTGGAGAACGTTTTTTCGGACCAGAATTTTGTAAAAATCGTGATGATTAGCACACGAGTTCGGGCTTTATTGGATTGTGATACTTCGTTTTGTGTATTTATACAACATAAAATACATTCAGAATCCTTTTGAACAATTTTTTGTAGACCTTTTTTGGGGACAAAATTTTGTAAAAACCGTGATGATTAGCACAAGAATTCGGGCTTCATTTGGAATGTGATACCTCGTTTTGTGTATTTATAGAACATAAAATACATTCAGAATCGTTTTGAACAATTTTTTGTAGAACTTTTTTTCGGTCCAATGTTTTGTAAAAACCGTGATGATTAGCACACAAATTCGGGCTTTAGTAGGAATGTGATACTTCGTTCTGTGTATTTATACAACATAAAATACATTCTGAATCCTTTTGAACAATTTTTTGGAGAACTTATTTTCGAACCAAAATTCGTAAAAACCGTGATGATTAGCACACGAATTCGGGCTTTATTGGATTGTGATACTTCGTTTGGTGTATATATATAACATAAAATACATTCAGAATCCTTTTGAACAATTTTTTGGAGAACTTTTTTTGGGACCAGAATTTTGTAAAAATCGTGATGATTAGCACACGAATTCGGGCCTTATTGGAATTTGATACTTCGTTTTGTGTATGTATACAACATAAAATACATTCAGAATCCTTTTGAAAATTTTTTGGAGAACTTTTTTTGGGAAAAAAATTTTGTAAAAACTGTGATGATTAGCACATGAATTCAGGCTTTATTGGGAATGCGATATCTCATTTTGTGTATTTATACGACTAAAATACATTCAGAATAGTTTTGAACAAATTTTAGGAGAACTTCTTTTGGGACCAGAATTTTGTAAAAATCGTGATCATTAGCACACGAATTCGGGCTTTGTTGGATTGTGATACTTCGTTTTGTGTATTTATACAACATAAAATACATTAAGAATCCTTTTGAAAAATTTTTGGAGAACTTTTTTCGGACCAAAATTTTAAAAAAACAGTGATGATTAGCACATGAATTCAGGCTTTATTGGGAATGCAAAACCTAATTTTGTGTATTTATACGAATAAAATACATTCAGAATTGTTTTGAACAATTTTTTGGAGGACTTTTTTTCGGACCAAAATTTTGTAAAAACCGTGATGATTAGCACAAGAATTCGGGCTTTGTTGGGAATGTGATACCTCGTTTTGTGTATTTATACGAATAAAATACATTCAGAATCGTTTTGAACAATTTTTTTGGAGAACTTTTTTTGGGACCAGAATTTTTTAAAAATCGTGATGATTAGCACACGAATTCGGGCTTTATGGGATTGTGATACTTCGTTTTGTGTATTTATACAACAAAAAATATATTCAGAATCCTTTTGAACAATTTTTTGGAGAACTTTTTTTGGGACCAAAATTTTGTAAAAACCGTGATGATTAGCACAAGAATTCGGGCTTTATTGGGAATGTGATACCTCGTTTTGTGTATTTATACAACATAAAATACATTCAGAATCGTTTTGAACAATTTTTTGTTGAACTTTTTTTCGGTCCAATATTTTGTAAAAACCGTGATGATTAGCACACAAATTCGGGCTTTATAGGGAATGTGATACCTCGTTTTATGAATTTATACGAATAAAATACTTTCACAATCGTTTTGAACATTTTTTTGGAGAACTTTTTTTCGGCCCAATATTTTGTAAAAACCTTGATGATTGGCACACAGATTCGGGCTTTATTAGGAATGTGATACTTCGTTCTGTTTATTTATACAACATAAAATACATTCTGAATGCTTTTGTACAATTTTTTGGAGAACTTTTTTTCGAACCAAAATTCGTAAAAACCGTGATGATTAGCTCACGAATTCGGGCTTTATTGGATTGTGATACTTCGTTTGGTGTATATATATAACATAAAATACATTCAGAATCCTTTTGAATAATTTTTTGGAGAACTTTTTTTCGGACCAGAATTTTGAAAAATCGTGATGATTAGCACACGAATTCGGGCTTTATGGGATTGTGATACTTCGTTTTGTGTATTTATACGACATAAAATATATTCAGAATCCTTTTGAACAATTTTTTGGAGAACTTTTTTTGGGACCAAAATTTTGTAAAAACCGTGATGATTAGCACAAGAATTCGGGCTTTATTGGGAATGTGATACCTCGTTTTGTGTATTTATACAACATAAAAAATACATTCAGAATCGTTTTGAACAATTGTTTGGAGAACTTTTTTTGGACCAGAATTTTGTAAAAATCGTGATGATTAGCACACGAATTCGGGGTTTTTTGGAAATATGATACCTCGTTTGGTGTATTTATACGAATAAAATATATTCAGAATCGTTTTGAACAATTTTTTGGAGAACTTTTTTTGGGACCAGAATTTTGTAAAAATCGTGATGATTAGCACACAAATTCGGGCTTTATTAGGAATGTGATACTTCGTTCTGTTTATTTATACAACATAAAATACATTCTGAATCCTTTTGAACAATTTTTTGGAGAACTTTTTTTTGAACCAAAATTCGTAAAAACCGTGATGATTAGCTCACGAATTCGGGCTTTATTGGATTGTGATACTTTGTTTGCTGTATATATATAACATAAAATACATTCAGAATCCTTTTGAACAATTTTTCGGAGAAATTTTTTTCGGACCAGAATTTTGGAAAAATGTGGATGATTAGCACACGAATTCGGGCTTTATGGGATTGTGATACTTCGTTTTGTGTATTTATACAACATGAAATATATTCAGAATCCTTTTGAACAATTTTTCGGAGAACTTTTTTGCGGACCAAAATTTTGTAAAGACCGTGATGATTAGCACACGAATTAGGGCTTTATTGGGAATGTAATACCTCGTTTTGTGTATTTGTACGAATAAAATATATTCAGAATCGTTTTGAACAATTTTTTGTAGAACTTTTTTTCGGACCAGAATTTTGTAAAAATCGTGATGATTAGCACACGAATTCGGGCTTTATCGGAAATATGATACCCCGTTTTGTGTATTTATACGAATAAAATATATTCAGAATCCTTTTGAACAATTTTTTGGAGAACTTTTTTTGGGACCAGAATTTTGTAAAAATCGTGATGATTAGCACACGAATTCGGGCTTTATTGGAATGTGATACTTCGTTTTGTGTATATATACAACATAAAATGCATGCAGAATCCTTTTGAAAATTTTTTGGAGAACTTTTTTTCGGACCAAGATTTTGTAAAACCGTGATGATTAGCACATGAATTCAGGCTTTATTGGGCATGCGATATCTCATTTTGTGTATTTCTACGAATAAAATACATTCAGAATAGTTTTGAACAATTTTTTGGAGAACTTTTTTTCGCTCCAGAGTTTTGTAAAAATCGTGACGATTAGCACACGAATTCGGGCTTTATTGGGAATATGATACTTAGTTTTGTGTTTTTAATCATCATAAAATACATTCAGAATCGTTTTGAACAATTTTTTGGAAACTGTTTTTCGGACCAGAATTTTGTAAAAATTGTGATGTAGCACACGAATTCGGGCTTTATTTTAATGTGATACTCCATTTTGTGTATTTATACAACATAAAATACATTCAGAATCCTTTTGAACAATTTGTTAGAGAACTTTTTTTTTGGACCGAAATTTTATAAAAACCGTGATGATTAGCACATGAATTCAGGCTTTATTGGGAATGCGAAACCTCATTTTGTGTATTTATACGAATAAAATACATTCAGAATTGTTTTGAACAATTTTTTGGAGAACTTCTTTTCCGACTAGAATTTTGTAAAAATCGTGATGTTGCACACGAATTCGGGCTTTATTGGATTGTGATACTTCGTTTTATGTATTTATACAACATAAAATACATTCAGAATCGTTTTGAACAATTTCTTGGAGAACTTTTTTTCGGACCAAAATTTTGTAAAAACAGTGCACAAGAATTCGGGCTTTATTGGGAATGGGATACCTCGTTTTGTGTATTTATACGAATAAAATACATTCAGAATCGTTTTGAACAATTTTTTTTGGAGAACTTTTTTTCGGACCAGAATTTTGTAAAAATCGTGATGATTAGCACACGAATTCGGGCTTTATTGGATTGTGATACTTCATTTTGTGTATTTATACAACATAAAATACATTCAGAATCCTTTTGAACAATTTTTGGGAGAACTTTTTTTGGGATCAAAATTTTGTAAAAATCGTGATGATTAGCACAAGAATTCGGGCTTTATTGGGAATGTGATACCTCGTTTTGCGTATTTATACAACATAAAATATATTCAGAATCGTTTTGAACAATTTTTTGGAGAACTTTTTTCCGGACCAGAATTTTGTAAAAATCGTGATGATTAGCACACGAATTCGGGCTCTATTGGAAATATGATACCTCGTTTTGTGTATTTATACGAATAAAATACATTCAGAATCATTTTGAACATTTTTTGGAGAACGTTTTTTGGGACCAGAATTTTGTAAAAATCGTGATGATTAGCACACAAATTCGGGCTTTATTAGGAATGTGATACTTCGTTCTGTTTATTTATACAACATAAAATACATTCTGAATCATTTTTAACAATTTCTTGGAGAACTTTTTTTCAAACAAAAATTCGTAAAAACTGTGATGATTAGCACACGAATTCCGGCCTCATTGGATTGTGATACTTCGTTTGGTGTATATATACAACATAAAATACATTCAGAATCCTTTTGAACAATTTTTTGGAGAACTTTTTTTCGGACCAGAATTTTTAAAAATCGTGATGATTGGCACACGAATTCGGGCTTTATGGGATTGTGATACTTCTTTTTGTGTATTTATACAACATAAAAATATATTCGTAATCCTTTTGAACAATTTTTTTGGAGAACTTTTTTTCGGTCCAACATTTTGTAAAAACCGTGATGATTAGCACACAAATTCGGGCTTTATTGGGAATGTGATACCTCGTTTTATGTATTTATACGAATAAAATACTTTTAGAATCGTTTTGAACAATTTTTTGGAGAACTTTTTTTCGAACTAAAATTCGTAAAAACCGTGATGATTAGCAAACGAATTTGGGCTTTATTGGATTGTGATACTTCGTTTTTTGTATATATACAGAACAAAATACATTCAGAATCCTATTGAACAATTTTTTGGAGAACTTTTTTTGGGACCAGAATTTTGTAAAGACCGTGATGATTAGCACACGAATTCGGGCTTTATTGGGAATGTGATACTGCGTTTTGTGTCTTTGTAGAAATAAAATACATTCAGAATCGTTTTGAACAATTTTTTTGGAGAACTTTTTTTGGGACAAAAATTTTGTAAAAATCGGGATGATTAGCACACGAATTCGGGCATTATTGGATTGTGATACTTCGTTTGGTGTATATATACAACATAAAATACATTCAGAATCCTTTTGAACAATTTTCTTGAGAACTTTTTTTTGGAACCAGAATTTTGTAAAAATCGTGATGATTAGCACACGAATTCGGGCTTTATGGGATTGTGATACTTCGTTTTGTGTTTTTATACAACATAAAATATATTCAGAATCCTTTTGAACAATTTTTTGGAGAAATTTTTTCGGACCAAAATTTTGTAAAGACCGTGATGATTAGCACACGAATTCGGGCGTTATTGGGAATGTGATACCGCGTTTTGTGTATTTGTAGGAATAAAATACATTCAGAATCGTTTTGAACAATTTTTTTGGAGAACTTTTTTTGGGACCAAAATTTTGTAAAAATCGTGATGATTAGCATACGAATTCGGGCATTATTGGATTGTGATACTTCGTTTTGTGTATTTATACAACATAAAATACATTCAGAATCCTTTTGAACAATTTTCTGGAGAACAATTTTTCGAACCAGAATTTTGTAAAAATCGTGATGATTAGCACACGAATTCGGGCTTTATGGGATTGTGATACATCGTTTTGAACAATTTTTTAGAGAACTTTTTTTCGGACCAGAATTTCGTAAAAATCGTGATGATTAGCACACGAATTCGGGCTTTATTAGATTGTGATACTTCATTTTGTATATTTATACAACATAAAATATATTCAGAATCCTTTTGAACGATTTTTTGGAGAAATTTTTTTCGGACCAAAATTTTGTAAAGCCCGTGATGATTAGCACACGAATTCGGGCTTTATTGGGAATGTGATACTGCGTTTTGTGTATTTGTAGGAATAAAATACATTCAGAATCGTTTTGAACAATTTTTTTGGAGAACTTTTTTTGGGACCAAAATTTTTCAAAAATCGTGATGATTAGCACACGAATTCGGGCATTATTGGGTTGTGATACTTCGTTTGGTGTATATATACAACATAAAATACATTCAGAATCCTTTTAAACAATTTTCTGGAGAACTTTTTTTCGAACCAGAATTTTGTAAAAATCGTGATGATTAGCACACGAATTCGGGCTTTATGGGATTGTGATACTTCGTTTTGTGTATTTATACAACATAAAATATATTCAGAATCGTTTTGAACAATTTTTTGGAGAACTTTTTTTCGGACCAGAATTTCGTAAAAATCGTGATGATTAGCACACGAATTCGGGCATTATTGGATTGTGATACTTCGTTTGGTGTATATATACAACATAAAATACATTCAGAATCCTTTTGAACAATTTTCTGGAGAACTTTTTTTCGAACCAGAATTTTGTAAAAATCGTGATGATTGGCACACGAATTCGGGCTTTATGGGATTGTGATACTTCGTTTTGTGTATTTATACAACATAAAATATATTCAGAATCGTTTTGAACAATTTTTTGGAGAACTTTTTTTCGGACCAGAATTTCGTAAAAATCGTGATGATTAGCACACGAATTCGGGCTATATTGTAAATATGATACCTCGTTTTGTGTATTTATACGAATAAAATACATTCAGAATCGTTTTGAACAATTTTTTGGAGAACTTTTTTTGGGACCAGAATTTTGTAAAAATCGTGATGATTAGCACACGAATTCGGGCTTTATTGGATTGTGATACTTCATTTGGTGTATATATACAACCTAAAATACATTCAGAATCCTTTTGACCAATTTTTTGGAGAACTTTTTTTTGGGACCAAAATTTTGTAAAAACCGTGATGATTAGCACAAGAATTCGGGCTTTATTGGGAATGTGATACCTCGTTTTGTGTATTTATACAACATAGCATACATGCAGAATCGTTTTGAACTATTTTTTGGAGAACTTTTTTCAGACCAGAATTTTGTAAAAATCGTGATGATTAGCACACGAATTCGGGCTTTATGGGATTGTAATACTTCGTTTTGTGTATTTATACAACATAAAATATATTCAGAATCGTTTTGAACAATTTTTTCTGGAGAACTTTTTTTCGGTCCAATATTTTGTAAAAACCGTGATAATTAGCACACAAATTCGGGCTTTTTTGATAATGTGATACCTCGTTTTATGTATTTATAAGAATAAAACACTTTTAGAATCGTTTTGAACAATTTTTTGGAGAACTTTTTTTCGGTCCAATATTTTGTAAAAACCGTGATGATTAGCACGCAAATTCGGGCTTTATTAGGAATGTGATACTTCGTTCTGTGTATTTATACAACATAAAATACATTCTGAATTCTTTTGAACAATTTTTTGGAGAACTTTTTTTCGAACCAAAATTTTGTAAAAACCGTGATGATTAACACAAGAATTCGGGCTTTATTGGGAATATGATACCTCGTTTTGTGTATTTATACGAATAAAATACATTCAGAATCGTTTTGACCAATTTTTTTTGGAGAACTTTTTTTCGGACCAGAATTTTGTAAAAATCGTGACGATTAGCACACGAATTCGGGCTTTATTGGATTATGATACTTCGTTTTGTGTATTTATACAACAAAAAATATATTCTGAATCCTTTTGAACAATTTTTTGGAGAAATTTTTTTCGGACCAAAATTTTGTAAAGACCGTGATGATTAGCACACGAATTCGGGCTTTATTGGGAATGTGATACTGCGTTTTGTGTATTTGTAGGAATAAAATACATTCAGAATCGTTTTGAACAATTTTTTTAGAGAACATTTTTTGGGACCAAAATTTTGTAAAAATCGTGATGATTAGCACACGAATTCGGGCATTATTGGATTGTGATACTTCGTTTGGTGTATATATACAACATAAAATACATTCCGAATCCTTTTGAACAATTTTCTGGAGAACTTTTTTTCGAACCAGAATTTTGTAAAAATCGCGATGATTAGCACACGAATTCGGGCTTTATGGGATTGTGATTCTTCATTTTGTGTATTTATACAACATAAAATATATTCAGAATCATTTTGAACAATTTTTCGGAGAACTTTTTTTGGGACCAGAATTTCGTAAAAATAGTGATGATTAGCACACGAATTCGGGCTCTATTGTAAATATGACACCTCGTTTTGTGTATTTATACGAATAAAATACATTCAGAATCGTTTTGAACAATTATTTGGAGAATTTTTTTTGGGACCAGAATTTTGTAAAAATCGTGATGATTAGCACACGAATTCGGGCTTTATTGGATTGTGATACTTCGTTTTGTGTATTTATACAACCTAAAATACATTCAGAATCCTTTTGAACAATTTTTTGGAGAACTTTTTTTCGGACCAGAATTTTGTAGAAATCGTGATGATTAGCACATGAATTCGGGCTTTATGGGATTGTGATACTTCGTTTTGTGTATTTATACAACATAAAATATATTCAGAATCGTTTTGAACAATTTTTTGGGAAACTTTTTTTCGGACCAAAATTTTGTAAAAATCGTGATGATTAGCACACGAATTCGGGCTTTATTGGAAATATGATACCTCGTTTTGTGTTTTTATACAATTAAAATACATTCAGAATCATTTTGAACAGTTTTTTGGAGAACTTTTTTTGGACCAGAATTTTGTAAAAATCGTGATGATTAGCACACAAATTCGGGCTTTATTAGGAATGTGATACTTCGTTCTGTTTATTTATACAACATAAAATACATTCTGAATCCTTCTGAACAATTTTTTGGAGGACTTTTTTTCGAAACAAAATTCGTAAAAACCGTGATGATTAGCCCACGAATTCGGGCTTTATTGGATTGTGATACTTCGTTTGGTGTATATATACAACATAAAATACATTCAGAATCCTTTTGAACAATTTTTTGGAGAACTATTTTTTGGACCAGAATTTTGTAAAAATCGTGATGATTAGCACACGAATTCGGGCTTTATGGGATTGTGATACTTCGTTTTGTGTATTTATACAACATAAAATATATTCAGAATCCTTTTGAACAATTTTTTGGAGAACTTTTTTTCGGTGCAATATTTTGTAAAAACCGTGATGATTGGCACACAAATTCGGGCTTTATTGGGAATGTGATACCTCGTTTTATGTATTTATACGAATAAAATACTTTTAGAATCGTTTTGAACAACTTTTTGGAGAACTTTTTTTCGGTCCAATATTTTGTAAAAACCGTGATAATTAGCACCCAAATTCGGGCTTTATTAGGAATGTGATACTTCGTTCTGTGTATTTATACAACATAAAATACATTCTGAATTCCTTTGCACAATTTTTTGGAGAACTTATTTTCGAACCAAAATTCGTAAAAACCGTGATGATTAGCACAAGAATTCGGGCTTTATTGGATTGTGATACTTCGTTTTTTGAATATATACAACATAAAATCCATTCAGAATACTTTTGAACAATTTTTTGGAGAACTTTTTTCGGACCATAATTTTGTAAAAAACGTGATGATTAGCACACGAATTCGGGCTTTATGGGATTGTGATACTTTGTTTTGTGTATTTATAGAACATAAAATATATTCAGAATCCTTTTGATCAATTTTTTGGAGAACTTTTTTTCGGACCAAAATTTTGTAAAAACCGTGATGATTAGCACACGAATTCTGGCTTTATTGGGAATGTGATACCTCGTTTTGTGTATTTGCAGGAATAAAATACATTCAGAAACGTTTTGAACAATTTTTCTGGAGAACTTTTTTTCGGACCAAAATTTTGTAAAAATCGTGATGATTAGCACACGAATTCGGGCTTTATTGGATTGTGATACTTCGTTTGATGTATATATACAACATAAAATACATTCAGAATCCTTTTGAATAATTTCTTGGAGAACTTTTTTTCGGACCAGAATTTTGTAAAAATCGTGATGATTAGCACATGAATTCGGGCTTTATGGGATTGTGATACTTCGTTTTGTTTATTTATACAACATAAAATATATTAAGAATCGTTTTGAACAATTTTTTGGAGAACCTTTTTTCGGACCAGAATTTTGTAAAAATCGTGATACGAATTCGGGCTTTATTGGAAATATGATACCTCGTTTTGTGTATTTATACAAATAAAATACATTCAGAATCGTTTTGAACAATTTTTTGAAGGACTTTTTTTGGGACCAGAATTTTGTAAAAATCGTGATGATTAGCACACAAATTCGGGCTTTATTAGGAATGTGATACTTCGTTCTGTTTATTTATACAACATAAAATACATTCTGAATCCTTTTGAACAATTTTTTGGAGAACTTTTTTTCGAACCAAAATTCGTAAAAGCCGTGATGATTAACACAAGAATTTGGGCTTTATTGGAATGTGATACTTCGTTTTGTGTATTTATACAACATAAAATACATTCAGAATCCTTTTGAACAATTTTTTGGAGAACTTCTTTTGGGACCGAAATTTTGTAAAAAGCGTGATGATTAGCAGAAGAATTCGGGCTTTATTGGGAATGTGATACCTCGTTTTGTGTATTTATACAACATAAAATACATTCAGAATCGTTTTGAGCAATTTTTTGGAGAACTTTTTTCGGTCCAATATTTTGTAAAAACCGTGATGATTAGCACACGAATTCGGGCTTTATTGGGAATGTGATACCTCATTTTATGAATTTATACGAATAAAATACTTTGAGAATCGTTTTAAACAATTTTTTGAAGAACTTTTTTTGGGACCAAAATTTTGTAAAAATCGTGACGATTAGCACACAAATTCGGGCTTTATTAGGAATGTGATTGTTCGTTCTGTTTATTTATACAACATAAAATACATTCTGAATCCTTTTGAACAATTTTTTGGAGAACTTTTTTTCGAACCAAAATTCGTAAAAACCGTGATGATTAGCACAAGAATTTTGGCTTTATTGGATTGTGATACTTCGGTTTTTGTATATATACAACATAAAATGCATATAGAATCCTTTTGAACAATTTTTTGGAGAATTTTCTTTCGGACCAGAATTTTGTAAAATCGTGATGATTAGCACACGAATTCGGGCTTTATGGATTGTGATACTTCATTTTGTGTATTTATACAACATAAAATATATTCAGAATCCTTTTGAAAAAATTTTTGGAGAACTTTTTTTCGGTCCAATATTTTGTAAAAATGGTGATGATTAGCACACGAATTCGGGCTTTATTGATAATGTGATCCCTCGTTTTATGTATTTATACGAATAAAACACTTTTAGAATCGTTTTGAACAATTTTTTGGAGAACTTTTTTTCGGTCCAATATTTTGTAAAAACCGTGATGATTAGCACGCAAATTCGGGCTTTATTAGGAATGTGATACTTCGTTCTGTGTATTTATACAACATAAAATACATTCTGAATTCTTTTGAACAATTTTTTGGAGAACTTTTTTTCGAACCAAAGTTCGTAAAACTGTGATGATTAGCACACGAATTCGGGCTTTATTGGATTGTGATACTTCGATTTTTGTATATATACAACATAAAATGCATTCAGAATCCTTTTGAACGATTTTTTGGAGAATTTTCTTTCGGACCAGAATTTTGTAAAATCGTGATGATTAGCACACGAATTCGGGCTTTATGGATTGTGATACTTCATTTTGTGTATTTATACAACATAAAATATATTCAGAATCCTTTTGAAAAAATTTTTGGAGAACTTTTTTTCGGACCAAAATTTTGTAAAGACCGTGATGATTAGCACACGAATTCAGGCTTTATTTGGAATGTGATACCTCGTTTTGTGTATTTGTAGGAATAAAATTTGTTCATAAGCGTTTTGAACATTTTTTTGTAGAACTTTTTTTCGGACCAGAATTTTGTAAAAATCGTGATGATTAGCACACGAATTCGGGCTTTATCGGAAATATGATACCCCGTTTTGTGTATTTATACGAATAAAATATATTCAGAATCCTTTTGAACAATTTTTTGGAGAACTTTTTTTGGGACCAGAATCTTGTAAAAATCGTGATGATTAGCACACGAATTCGGGCTTTATTGGAATGTGATACTTCGTTTGGTGTATTTATACAGCATAATATACATTCAGAATCCTTTTGCACAATTTTTTTGAGAACTTTTTTTGGGACCAAAATTTTATAAAAACCGTGATGATTAGTACCTGAATTCAGGCTTTATTGGGAATGCGATACCTCATTTTGTGTATTTATACGAATAAAATACATTCAGAATTGTTTTGAACAATTTTTTGGAGAACTTCTTTTCGGACCAGAATTTTGTAAAAATCGTGATGATTGGCACACGAATTCGGGCTTTATTGGATTATGATACTTCGTTTTATGTATTTATACAACATAAAATACATTCAGAATCGTTTTGAACAATTTTTTGGAGAACTTTTTTTCGGACCAAAATTTTGTAAAAACCGTGATGCTTAGCTCAAGAATTCGGGCTTTATTGGGAATGTGATACCTCGTTTTGTGTATTTATACGAATAAAATACATTCAGAATCGTTTTGAACATTTTTTTGGAGAACTTTTTGTCGGACAAGAATTTTGTAAAAATCGTGACGATTAGCACACGAATTCGGGCTTTAATGGATTGTGATACTTCGTTTTGTTTATTTATACAACATAAAATATATTCAGAATCCTTTTGAACAATTTTTTGGAGAACTTTTTTTGGGACCAAAATTTTGTAAAAACCGTGATGATTAGCATAAGAATTCGGGCTTTATTGGGAATGTGATACCTCGTTTTGTGTATTTATACAATATAAAATACATTCAGAATCGTTTTGAACAATTTTTTGTAGAACTTTTTTTCGGTACAATATTTTGTAAAAACTGTGATGATTAGCACACAAATTCGGGCTTTATTGGGAATGTGATACCTCGTTTTATGAATTTATACGAATAAAATACTTTCAGAATCGTTTTGGACAATTTTTTGGAGAACTTTTTTTCGGTCCAATATTTTGTAAAAACCGTGATGATTAGCACACAGATTCGGGCTTTATTAGGAATGTGATACTTCGTTCTGTGTATTTATACAACATAAAATACATTCTGAATCCTTTTGAACAATTTTTTGGAGAACTTTTTTTCGAACCAAAATTCGTAAAAACCGTGATGATTAGCTCACGAATTCGGGCTTTATTGGATTGTGATACTTCGTTTGGTGTATATATATATATATATATAACGTAAAATACATTCAGAATCCTTTTGAACAATTTTTTGGAGGACTTATTTTCGGACCAGAATTTTGTAAAAATGGTGATGATTAGCACACGAATTCCGGCTTTATGGGATTGTGATACTTCGTTTTGTGTATTTATACAACAAAAAATATATTCAGAATCCTTTTGAACAATCTTTTGGAGAACTTTTTTTCGTACCAAAATTTTATAAAGACCGTGATGATTAGCACACGAATTAGGGCTTTATTGGGAATGTAAGACCTCGTTTTGTGTATTTGTAAGAATAAAATATATTCAGAATCATTTTGAATAATTTTTTGTAGAAATTTTTTTCGGACCAAAATTTTGTAAAAATCTTGATGATTAGCACACGAATTCGGGCTTTATTGGGAATGTAATACCTCATTTTGTGTATTTGTACAAATAAAATATATTCAGAATCGTTTTGAACAATTTTTTGAAGAACTTTTTTTCGTACCAGAATTTTGTAAAAATCGTGATGATTAGCACACGAATTCGGGTTTTATTAGAAATATGATACCCCGTTTTGTGTATTTATACGAATAAAATATATTCAGAATCGTTTTGAACAATTTTTCGGAGAACTTTTTTTGGGACCAGAATTTTGTAAAAATCGTGATGATTAGCTCTTGAATTCGGGCTTTATTGGAATGTGATACTTCGTTTTGTGTAGATATACAACATAAAATGCATTCAGAATCCTTTTGAAAATTTTTTGGAGAACTTTTTTTCGGACCAAAATTTAATAAAAACCGTGATGATTAGCACATGAATTCAGGCTTTATTGGGAATGCGAAACCTCATTTTGTTTATTTATATGAATAAAATGCATTCAGAATTGTTTTGAACAATTTTTTGGAGAACTTTTTTCGGACCAAAATTTTGTAAAAACTGTGGTGATTAGCACAAAAATTCGGGCTTTGTTGGGAATGTGATACCTCCTTTTGTGTATTTATACGAATAAAATACATTCAGAATCGTTTTGAACAATTTTTTTGGAGAACTTTTTTTCGGACCAGAATTTTGTGAAAATCGTGATGATAAGCACACGAATTCGGGCTTTATTGGATTGTGATACTTCGTTTTGTGTATATATACAACATAAAGTACATTCAGAATCCTTTTGAACAATTTTTTGGAGAACTTTTTTTGGGACCAAAATTTTGTAAAAACCGTGTTGATTAACACAAGAATTCGGGCTTTATTGGCAATGTGATACCTCGTTCTGTGTATTTATACAACATAAGATACATTCAGAATCGTTTTGAACAATTATTTGGAGAACGTTTTTTCGGGCCAGAATTTTGTAAAAATCGTGATGATTAGCACACGAATTCGGGCTTTATTGGAAATATGATACCTCGTTTTGTGTATTTATACAAATAAAATACATTCAGAATCGTTTTGAACAATTTTTTGGAGAACTTTTTTTGGGACCACAATTTTGTAAAAATCGTGATGATTAGCACCCAAATTCGGGCTTTATTAGGAATGTGATACTTCGTTCTGTTTATTTATACAACATAAAATACATTCTGAATGCTTTTGTACAATTTTTTGGAGAACTTTTTTTCGAACCAAAATTCGTAAAAACCGTGATGATTAGCTCACGAATTCGGGCTTTATTGGATTGTGATACTTCGTTTGGTGTATATATATAACATAAAATACATTCAGAATCCTTTTGAACAATTTTTTGGAGAACTTTTTTTCGGACCAGAATTTTGTAAAAATCGTGATGATTAGCACACGAATTCGGGCTTTATGGGATTGTGATACTTCGTTTTGTGTATTTATACGACATAAAATATATTCAGAATCCTTTTGAACAATTTTTTGGAGAACTTTTTTTGGGACCAAAATTTTGTAAAAACCGTGATGATTAGCACAAGAATTCGGGCTTTATTGGGAATGTGATACCTCGTTTTGTGTATTTATACAACATAAAAAATACATTCAGAATCGTTTTGAACAATTGTTTGGAGAACTTTTTTTGGACCAGAATTTTGTAAAAATCGTGATGATTAGCACACGAATTCGGGGTTTTTAGGAAATATGATACCTCGTTTGGTGTATTTATACGAATAAAATATATTCAGAATTGTTTTGAACAATTTTTTGGAGAACTTTTTTTGGGACCAGAATTTTGTAAAAATCGTGATGATTAGCACACAAATTCGGGCTTTATTAGGAATGTGATACTTCGTTCTGTTTATTTATACAACATAAAATACATTTTGAATCCTTTTGAACAATTTTTTGGAGAACTTTTTTTCGAACCAAAATTCGTAAAAACCGTGATGATTAGCTCACGAATTCGAGCTTTATTGGATTGTGATACTTCGTTTGCTGTATATATATAACATAAAATACATTCAGAATCCTTTTGAACAATTTTTCGGAGAAATTTTTTTCGGACCAGAATTTTGGAAAAATGTGGATGATTAGCACACGAATTCTGGCTTTATGGGATTGTGATACTTCGTTTTGTGTATTTATACAACATAAAATATATTCAGAATCCTTTTGAACAATTTTTCGGAGAACTTTTTTGCAGACCAAAATTTTGTAAAGACCGTGATGATTAGCACACGAATTAGGGCTTTATTGGGAATGTAATACCTCGTTTTGTGTATTTGTACGAATAAAATATATTCAGAATCGTTTTGAACAATTTTTTGTAGAACTTTTTTTCGGACCAGAATTTTGTAAAAATCGTGATGATTAGCACACGAATTCGGGCTTTATCGGAAATATGATACCCCGTTTTGTGTATTTATACGAATAAAATATATTCAGAATCCTTTTGAACAATTTTTTGGAGAACTTTTTTTGGGACCAGAATTTTGTAAAGATCGTGATGATTAGCACACGAATTCGGGCTTTATTGGAATGTGATACTTCGTTTTGTGTATATATACAACATAAAATGCATGCAGAATCCTTTTGAAAATTTTTTGGAGAACTTTTTTTCGGACCAAGATTTTGTAAAACCGTGATGATTAGCACATGAATTCAGGCTTTATTGGGCATGCGATATCTCATTTTGTGTATTTATACGAATAAAATACATTCAGAATAGTTTTGAACAATTTTTTGGAGAACTTTTTTTCACTCCAGAGTTTTGTAAAAATCGTGACGATTAGCACACGAATTCGGGCTTTATTGGGAATATGATACTTCGTTTTGTGTATTTTTATACATCATAAAATACATTCAGAATCGTTTTGAACAATTTTTTGGAAACTGTTTTTCGGACCAGAATTTTGTAAAAATTGTGATGTAGCACACGAATTCGGGCTTTATTTTAATGTGATACTCCATTTTGTGTATTTATACAACATAAAATACATTCAGAATCCTTTTGAACAATTTGTTGGAGAACTTTTTTTTGGACCGAAATTTTATAAAAACCGTGATGATTAGCACATGAATTCAGGCTTTATTGGGAATGCGAAACCTCATTTTGTGTATTTATACGAATAAAATACATTCAGAATTGTTTTGAACAATTTTTTGGAGAACTTCTTTTCGGACTAGAATTTTGTAAAAATCGTGATGTTGCACACGAATTCGGGCTTTATTGGATTGTGATACTTCGTTTTATGTATTTATACAACATAAAATACATTCAGAATCGTTTTGAACAATTTCTTGGAGAACTTTTTTTCGGACCAAAATTTTGTAAAAACAGTGCACAAGAATTCGGGCTTTATTGGGAATGTGATACCTCGTTTTGTGTATTTATACGAATAAAATACATTCAGAATCGTTTTGAACAATTTTTTTTGGAGAACTTTTTTTCGGACCAGAATTTTGTAAAAATCGTGATGATTAGCACACGAATTCGGGCTTTATTGGATTGTGATACTTCGTTTTGTGTATTTATACAACAAAAATACATTCAGAATCCTTTTGAACAATTTTTGGGAGAACTTTTTTTGGGATCAAAATTTTGTAAAAATCGTGATGATTAGCACAAGAATTCGGGCTTTATTAGGAATGTGATACCTCGTTTTGCGTATTTATACAACATAAAATATATTCAGAATCGTTTTGAACAATTTTTTGGAGAACTTTTTTCCGGACCAGAATTTTGTAAAAATCGTGATGATTAGCACACGAATTCGGGCTCTATTGGAAATATGATACCTCGTTTTGTGTATTTATACGAATAAAATACATTCAGAATCATTTTGAACATTTTTTGGAGAACGTTTTTTGGGACCAGAATTTTGTAAAAATCGTGATGATTAGCACACAAATTCGCGCTTTATTAGGAATGTGATACTTCGTTCTGTTTATTTATACAACATAAAATACATTCTGAATCATTTTTAACAATTTCTTGGAGAACTTTTTTTGGAACAAAAATTCGTAAAAACTGTGATGATTAGCACACGAATTCCGGCCTCATTGGATTGTGATACTTCGTTTGGTGTATATATACAACATAAAATACATTCAGAATCCTTTTGAACAATTTTTTGGAGAACTTTTTTTCGGACCAGAATTTTTAAAAATCGTGATGATTGGCACACGAATTCGGGCTTTACGGGATTGTGATACTTCTTTTTGTGTATTTATACAACATAAAATATATTCAGAATCCTTTTGAACAATTTTTTGGAGAACTTTTTTTCGGTCCAACATTTTGTAAAAACCGTGATGATTAGCACACAAATTCGGGCTTTATTGGGAATGTGATACCTCGTTTTATGTATTTATACGAATAAAATACTTTTAGAATCGTTCTGAACAATTTTTTGGAGAACTTTTTTTCGGTCCAATATTTGGTAAACCGTGATGATTAACACACAAATTCGGGCTTTATTTGGAATGTGATACTTCGTTCTGTGTATTTTTACAACATAAAATACATTCTGAATTCTTTTGGAACAATTTTTTGGAGAACTTTTTTTCGAACTAAAATTCGTAAAAACCGTGATGATTAGCAAACGAATTTTGGCTTTATTGGATTGTGATACTTCGTTTTTTGTATATATACAAAACAAAATACATTCAGAATCCTATTGAACAATTTTTTGGAGAACTTTTTTTGGGACCAGAATTTTGTAAAGACCGTGATGATTAGCACATGAATTCGGGCTTTATTGGGAATGTGATACTGCGTTTTGTGTCTTTGTAGAAATAAAATACATTCAGAATCGTTTTGAACAATTTTTTTGGAGAACTTTTTTTGGGACAAAAATTTTGTAAAAATCGGGATGATTAGCACACGAATTCGGGCTTTATTGGATTGTGATACTTCGTTTGGTGTATATATACAACATAGAATACACGCAGAATCGTTTTGAACTATTTTTTGGAGAACTTTTTTCAGACCAGAATTTTGTAAAAATCGTGATGATTAGCACACGAATTCGGGCTTTATGGGATTGTAATACTTCGTTTTGTGTATTTATACAACATAAAATATATTCAGAATCGTTTTGAACAATTTTTTAGAGAACTTTTTTTCGGTCCAATATTTTGTAAAAACCGTGATAATTAGCACACAAATTCGGGCTTTTTTTATAATGTGATACCTCGTTTTATGTATTTATAAGAATAAAACACTTTTAGAATCGTTTTGAACAATTTTTTGGAGAACTTTTTTTCGGTCCAATATTTTGTAAAAACCGTGATGATTAGCACGCAAATTCGGGCTTTATTAGGAATGTGATACTTCGTTCTGTGTATTTATACAACATAAAATACATTCTGAATTCTTTTGAACAATTTTTTGGAGAACTTTTTTTCGAACCAAAATTTTGTAAAAACCGTGATGATTAGCACAAGAATTCGGGCTTTATTGGGAATATGATACCTCGTTTTGTGTATTTATACGAATAAAATACATTCAGAATCGTTTTGAACAATTTTTTTTGGAGAACTTTTTTTAGGACCAGAATTTTGTAAAAATCGTGATGATTAGCACACGAATTCGGGATTTATTGGATTGTGATACTTCGTTTTGTGTATTTATATAACATAAAATACATTCAGAATCCTTTTGAACAATTTTTTGGAGAACTTTTTTTGGGACCAAAATTTTGTAAAAACCGTTATGATTAGCACAAGAATTCGGGCTTTATTGGGAATGTGATACCTCGTTTTGTGTATTTATACAACATAAAATATATTCAGAATCGTTTTGAACAATTTTTTGGAGAACTTTTTTCCGGACTAGAATTTTGTAAAAATCGTGATGATTAGCGCACGAATTCTGGCTTTATTGGAAATATGATACCTCGTTTTGTGTATTTATACGAATAAAATACATTCAGAATTGTTTTGAACAATTTTTTGGAGAACTTTTTTTGGGACCAGAATTTTGTAAAACTCGTGATGATTAGCTCACAAATTCGGGCTTTATTAGGAATGTGATACTTCGTTCTGTTTATTTATACAACATAAAATACATTCTGAATCGTTTAGAACAATTTTTTGGAGAACTTTTTTTTGAACAAAAATTCGTAAAAACCGTGATGATTAGCACATGAATTCAGGCTTCATTGGATTGTGATACTTCGTTTGGTGTATATATACAACATAAAATACATTCAGAATCCTTTTGAACAATTTTTTGGAGAACTTTTTTTCGGACCAGAATTTTTAAAAATCGTGATGATTAGCACACGAATTCGGGCTTTATGGGATTGTGATACTTCTTTTTGTGTATTTATACAACATAAAATATATTTAAAATCCTTTTGAACAATTTTTTGGAGAACTTTTTTTCGGTCCAATATTTTGTAAAAACCGTGATGATTAGCACACAAATTCTGGCTTTATTGGGAATGTGATACCTCGTTTTATGTATTTATACGAATAAAATACTTTTAGAATCGTTTTGAACAATTTTTTGGAGAACCTTTTTTCGGTCCAATATTTTGTAAACCGTGATGATTAGCACACAAATTCGGGCTTTATTAGGAATGTGATACTTCGTTCTGTGTATTTTTACAACATAAAATACATTCTGAATTCTTTTGAACAATTTTTTGGAGAACTTTTTTTCGAACCAAAATTTTGTAAAAACCGTGATGATTAGCACAAGAATTCGGGCTTTATTGGGAATACGATACCTCGTTTTGTGTATTTATACGAATAAAATACATTCAGAATCGTTTTGAACAATTTTTTTTGGAGAACTTTTTTTCGGACTAGAATTTTGTAAAATTCGTGATGATTAGCACACAAATTCGGGCTTTATTAGGAATGTGATACTTCGTTCTGTTTATTTATACAACATAAAATACATTCTGAATCATTTTTAACAATTTCTTGGAGAACTTTTTTTCGAACAAAAATTCGTAAAAACTGTGATGATTAGCACACGAATTCCGGCCTCATTGGATTGTGATACTTCGTTTGGTGTATATATACAACATAAAATACATTCAGAATCCTTTTAAACAATTTTTTGGAGAACTTTTTTTCGGACCAGAATTTTTAAAAATCGTGATGATTGGCACACAAATTCGGGCTTTATGGGATTGTGATACTTCTTTTTGTGTATTTATACAACATAAAATATATTCAGAATCCTTTTGAACAATTTTTTGGAGAACTTTTTTTCGGTCCAACATTTTGTAAAAACCGTGATGATTAGCACACAAATTCGGGCTTTATTGGGAATGTGATACCTCGTTTTATGTATTTATACGAATAAAATACTTTTAGAATCGTTTTGAACAATTTTTTGGAGAACTTTTTTTGGGTCCAATATTTTGTAAACCGTGATGATTAGCACACAAATTCGGGCTTTATTAGGAATGTGATACTTCGTTCTGTGTATTTTTACAACATAAAATACATTCTAAATTCTTTTGGAACAATTTTTTGGAGAACTTTTTTTCGAACTAAAATTCGTAAAAACCGTGATGATTAGCAAACGAATTTGGGCTTTATTGGATTGTGATACTTCGTTTTTTGTATATATATACAAAACAAAATACATTCAGAATCCTATTGAACAATTTTTTGGAGAACTTTTTTTGGGACCAGAATTTTGTAAAGACCGTGATGATTAGTACATGAATTCGGGCTTTATTGGGAATGTGATACTGCGTTTTGTGTCTTTGTAGAAATAAAATACATTCAGAATCGTTTTGAACAATTTTTTTGGAGAACTTTTTTTGGGACAAAAATTTTGTAAAAATCGGGATGATTAGCACACGAATTCGGGCATTATTGGATTGTGATACTTCGTTTGGTGTATATATACAACATAAAATACATTAAGAATCCTTTTGAACAATTTTCTTGAGAACTTTTTTTTCGAACCAGAATTTTGTAAAAATCGTGATGATTAGCACACGAATTCGGGCTTTATGGGATTGTGATACTTCGTTTTGTGTTTTTATACAACATAAAATATATTCAGAATCCTTTTGAACAATTTTTTGAAGAAATTTTTTCGGACCAAAATTTTGTAACGACCGTGATGACTAGCACACGAATTCGGGCTTTATTGGGAATGTGATACTGCGTTTTGTGTATTTGTAGGAATAAAATACATTCAGAATCGTTTTGGACAATTTTTTTGGAGAACTTTTTTTGGGACCAAAATTTTGTAAAAATCGTGATGATTAGCATACGAATTCGGGCATTATTGGATTGTGATACTTCGTTTTGTGTATTTATACAACATAAAATACATTCAGAATCCTTTTGAACAATTTTCTGGAGAACAATTTTTCGAACCAGAATTTTGTAAAAATCGTGATGATTAGCACACGAATTCGGGCTTTATGGGATTGTGATACATCGTTTTGTGTATTTATACAACATAAAATATATTCAGAATCGTTTTGAACAATTTTTTAGAGAACTTTTTTTCGGTCCAATATTTTGTAAAAACCGTGATAATTAGCACACAAATTCGGGCTTTTTTGATAATGTGATACCTCGTTTTATGTATTTATAAGAATAAAACACTTTTAGAATCGTTTTGAACAATTTTTTGGAGAACTTTTTTTCGGTCCAATATTTTGTAAAAACCGTGATGATTAGCACGCAAATTCGGGCTTTATTAGGAATGTGATACTTCGTTCTGTGTATTTATACAACATAAAATACATTCTAAATTCTTTTGAACAATTTTTTGGAGAACTTTTTTTCGAACCAAAATTTCTTAAAAACCGTGATGATTAGCACAAGAATTCGGGCTTTATTGGGAATATGATACCTCGTTTTGTGTATTTATACGAATAAAATACATTCAGAATCGTTTTGAACAATTTTTTTTGGAGAACTTTTTTTCGGACCAGAATTTTGTAAAAATCGTGATGATTAGCACACGAATTCGGGATTTATTGGATTGTGATACTTCGTTTTGTGTATTTATACAACATAAAATACATTCAGAATCCTTTTGCACAATTTTTTGGAGAACTTTTTTTGGGACCAAAATTTTGTAAAAACCGTTATGATTAGCACAAGAATTCGGGCTTTATTGGGAATGTGATACCTCGTTTTGTGTATTTATACAACATAAAATATATTCAGAATCGTTTTGAACAATTTTTTGGAGAACTTTTTTCCGGACCAGAATTTTGTAAAAATCGTGATGATTAGCACACGAATTCTGGCTTTATTGGAAATATGATACCTCGTTTTGTGTATTTATACGAATAAAATACATTCAGAATCGTTTTGAACAATTTTTTGGAGAACTTTTTTTGGGACCAGAATTTTGTAAAAATCGTGATGATTAGCTCACAAATTCGGGCTTTATTAGGAATGTGATACTTCGTTCTGTTTATTTATACAACATAAAATACATTCTGAATCGTTTAGAACAATTTTTTGGAGAACTTTTTTTCGAACAAAAATTCGTAAAAACCGTGATGATTAGCACACGAATTCAGGCTTCATTGGATTGTGATACTTCGTTTGGTGTATATATACAACATAAAATACATTCAGAATCCTTTTGAACAATTTTTTGGAGAACTTTTTTTCGGACCAGAATTTTTAAAAATCGTGATGATTAGCACACGAATTCGGGCTTTATGGGATTGTGATACTTCTTTTTGTGCATTTATACAACATAAAATATATTTAGAATCCTTTTGAACAATTTTTTGGAGAACTTTTTTTCGGACCAAAATTTTGTAAAAACCGTGATGATTAGCACACAAATTCGGGCTTTATTGGGAATGTGATACCTCGTTTTGTGTATTTATACGAATAAAATACATTCAGAATCATTTTGAACAATTTTTTGGAGAACTTTTTTTGGGACCAGAATTTTGTAAAAATCGTGATGATTAGCCCACGAATTCGGGCTTTATTGGGAATGTGATACCTCGTTTTTTGTATTTATACGAATAAAATACATTCAGAATCGTTTTGAACAATTTTTTGGAGAACTTTTTTTCGGACCAGAATTTTGTAAAAATCTTGATGATTAGCATACGAATTCGGGCTTTATTGGATCGTGATACTTAGTTTTGTGTATTTATACAACATAAAATACATTCAGAATCCTTTTGAACAATTTTTTGGAGAACTTTTTAAAGAATTACTTTGAGCAATTTCTTGCAAAACTAGTTTTTGGACAAAATTTTTTTAGAAAAACGTGATGATTAGCACACAAATTCGGGCTTTAACGGAAATGTGAAACATTATGCGATGTATTTTTATGTCATGACAAACATATAGAATCGTTTTTAGTAATTTTACGGTGGACTATTTTTTGGATCTAAATTTTTCAAAAAACGTGATGATTAACACATGACATCGGGGCTCAACACTCAAATGAAACGTTGTGCGATTATCTTTCAAGAAATTTTAAGGAGACCTATTTTTTTTACCAAAAATTTTTTAAAAACGTGATGATTAGCACACGAATTCAGGCTTTAACACGAATGTGAAACTTTGTCTGGTGCGTTTATGCAACATTAAAAACATTTAGAATCTATTTAAATAATTTTCTGGAGATCTTTTTTCCGGACATAACACATGATGATTAGCATATGAATTCGCGCTTTTACGGAAATGTAAAATATTATGCGATGTATTTTTACAACATGACAAACATACAGAATCGTTTTAAGCAATTTTATAGAGATATATTTTTCGGACCTAAATTGTTCAAAAAAGTGATAATTAATACACAAATTTGGGGTTCAACACTAAGTTAAACATTGTAATTTATGGAGAACTATTTTTAGGACCTAAATTTTGAAAAAAAAAATGTGATGATTAGCACACGAATTCGGGCTTTAATGGGAATATCAAACTTTGTCTGGTGTATTTATACAACATGAAAAACATTCAAAATCGTTTAAAGCAACCTTGTGGAGAACTTTTTTTGGGGACTAAATTTTGTAAAAAACGTGATTATTAGCACATGAATTCAGGCATTAACAGGAAAGTGAAACATTATGCGATGTATCTTTACAACATGACAAACATACAGAATCATTTTGAACAATTTTGAGGATAACTATTTTTAGACCTTAATTTTGTGAGAAACGTGATAATTAGCACATAATTCGGGTTTCAAAGGGCAAGTCAAGCCTTGTACAATGTATATTTATGTAATGTGAAACATACAGAATCATTTTGATCAGTTTTATGAGAAATTTTTTTCAGATCTAAATTTTGAAAAAAAACGTGATAATTAGCATATGAATTAGGTCTTCTACAAACAAGTGAAACATTGTGATGATGTATCTATACAACATGAAAAACATGCAGAATCGTTTTCAGCAATTTTATTGAGGACTATTTTTCGAACATAAAATTGTTTCAAAAACGTGATGATCAACAAACGAATCCTGGCTTCAGCACATAAGTGAAACATTGTGCAATGTATCTTTACAACATGAGAAACTTAGTGAATCATTTTGAGCAATTTTATAGAAAATTGTTTTGCAGATATAAATTGTATGAAAAATGTGATGATTAACTCGCAGATTCGGCCTTCAAAGGACAAGTGAAACTGTGTGCAGTTATTTTTAGAACATGAGAAACATACAGAATTATTTTGAGCAATTGTATGGAGAACTATTTTTTGGACCAAAATTTTTTAAAAAATGTGATGATTAGCACACGAATTCGGACTTTAACGGGAAAGTGAAACTTTGTCTGATGTATCTATATAACGTGAAAAACATACAAATTTATTTTTAGTAATTTTAAGGATAACTATTTTCGGACCTCAATTTTTTAAAAACATGATAATTAGCACGCGAATTCGGGCTTTAATGGGCAAGTCAAACCTTGATCAATGTATCTTTACGTAATGAGAAACATATTGAATCATTCTGAACAATTTATAAAAAAAATTTTCTCAGACCTAAATTTTGAAAAAAAAAAATTGATAATTAGCACACGGGTTCAGCCTTCTAAAGACAAGTGAAACATTGTTCCATATATCTAAACAACATGAAAAACATACAGAATTGTTCTGAACAATTTTAAGGAAAAATATTTTTCGGACCTAAATTTTGTAAAAAAACGTTATGATTAGCACAGAATTCAGGCTTCAATAGGCAAGTGAAACGTTGTGCGATTTATCTTTACAACATGAGAAACATAGTGAATCATTTTGAGTAATTTTATAGAGAATTATTTTGCTGACATAAATTTTGTTAAAAACGTAATGATTAACTCATAAATTCAGCCTTACAAAGACAACTGAAACTTTGTGCGATTATTTTTAAAACATGAGAAACATACAGGATTATTTTGTGCAATTTTATGGAGAACTATTTTCTGGACAAATTTTTTTAAAAAAATGTGATGATTAGCACATGGCAAGGTTAGTCGATGATATTTAAATGGAAAGGAGAACACCGGAGAAGCAGTAGCAATAAGGAAGGCAGATGAGCTCTCAAGGAGAGAGAGAGAGGCAGCCGAAAGAATGAGAGAAGAGAGAAGGAGGTTGTCTTTGGGGTTTAGAGAATAGGATGAATTCATAGTGGTCCTAAATGAGAGAGAGAATCTCAGTAGTAGGGAGAGGAGGAGACCGACAGACACGATCGAAATAAAATGGAGGAGACCAAGAGAAATTAAAAAATGGATAATAAAGAGGGCACCAAGGGTCGGGTCAGTTGACCCGGCATCCCAAAATAAACCAATCCCAAAGGATATTAAGGTCCATGGTCCATTAATCATCATTGGGAACAAAATAAACAACCCAAATATTGTGGCATTAATCCAACACATTTTTTCAATGATAAAGATCAAATTGATGCACTTTCAATATGAGATACTCAATTAAAAAACATGTCCAATTTCAGGGACCAAATTGAAATTAACCCTAACATTAACAACTGCCTACCTACTAATTGCCGCGTCAAAACAAGGTTAAAGTTTAATCAGCTCAAAAAACCCTTGGCTAATTGCCGCTCCATCGAGCGTGAGACCAAGTGCCCGCCCGCTCTTCCCTCCATTTTCTTCTTGTGTTCCTCACTGTCAATTTCTTCAGTGAATCAAAATCGGTTTCCGACAGTCAGTTGAGTTGAAATTTGCAAGAAAATGGGCAGTAAAGACCAAAGACTAGAAATAGAATTACAGTAATCTCAACTACCTCAAGCTGTAGTGGTGGCGTGAATTAATTCTCAACTGATAACCGCGGGTGTCGCCATTAATAAATGTAGTAAATTTTCAATTGCCCACCTAAAATTATGCGCTCATTTAAACCTGCCATTAACCACCACCTCCTCTATTTCATCGGACCCGGGCCTTTTTGCATTTCAATATCCTCTACTCGGATCCTATGTTCGTTGCCTTCCCGCAAAATTCATACCCTGCTGTCCTCTCATCCTCGGCTTTACTCCTCTTCCGGTGAGTCTTTTCATTTTCTAATCTATTGGGGTTATTTTGTTTGAGATATACTTGTGTTTCGTACTGTATAATTCGAGTTATGAATTTGTGATATGTTCTTATCGGCGTCTGTAGTATGTAAATTGTCGAGACTTTGACGTATTTTTTGAAATTATTTTGTGGGTTGGAGTTCTTGGTTGACTGAGGATACAGAAACTTTGGCTGCTTAAGAAAAGATTATCAGGGTGGTCGTTCTTTTGTAATTTGCTCCGCTTCTCAATGAACTTGCAAGATCATTCGATTTAAATGGTACTGTTTAAGTAATGTGGCCGTTTAAGTAATGTGGCCCTGCTGCTCATTCTTTTGCTCTTGTAGTCTTTTTCTTCAACTTTGATCACTAAATTAAGGTGAAAGGACTTATAGAAAGAAGAAAAATGCAAACTTTGTACTGTCGTCTTTGACAGTGAATTGAAATTACGTAATTCAGAAAACTTTGAAGGTAGCAGGCAAAATTTATCAATGTGGACCTGTAATGCCAAAACTATTCTTTGCAACCGAGCAATGAGAAATGTGATCCAATATCATATTTAGTGAAGCAACAGGATGGAGGATTCATTATGAAATGATATGCTTTATGGCTGCTGATATACATTGATCTCGCCTTATGTTCATTTTCTGAAATTGCACTTTGCAGCTTCAAAGGGAGGTCTCCTAATGGAGCTTGTCAAAGCAGTTGTAAGCAAGGGATCAACAACACCGCAGAGTATTGCAATAAGAGCTGAACAGAAAAGCTATACTTACCTTCAGCTCATCTCATCTGCTTGGAAGATATCAAATCTATTAAACAATGCTGATTTGAAAACTGTGAGTTTAAAATTTATGCAATCTTACTCTTGTATGTGAAACTGCCATGCCATGCACAAGACTAGACAGCTATTATCGCAATGCTACATAAAAATGCAACATGTGCTTTATTGCTTGCTGTATTGGAATGATAAAAGAATTTTTGCTAATTCTAATACACTGATGGCTACTTTATTGTTCTAGGTTTGAAATTATTGCATTCATATACTCTTTAAGCTCTTTGGCAATTGTCATTCATAATTTCTTCCCACATTTTTTTTTCTATTTCTTTAAAGGTTTTAACGGGATTGAACCTTCAAATTGGAGATATCTGATGGTGACAAATGCTTTTTGATAGGTTGATGCTTTTAGAGGAAATAGAGATCTTGCAGGGACTAGAGTAGGTATTGTAGCTAAACCTTGTGCTGAGTTTGTTGCTGGAGTCCTGGGAACTTGGCTTAGCGGAGGTGTTTCAGTCCCTCTTGCCCTCAGCTATCCAGAAGCTGAATTACTCCATGTGATGAATGATGCGGTTTGTTTCTGTTGATTTCTGTTCCACCCCTTGTCTTCTATTTAACCTTAGCCATTTTTGTCATTCCTTCTTCAGTTGAAGCTTTTGCCTGTTTGTGAAAGTGCAATGGATATTGTGATATTCTTTCTAACATCATCATTAGGATTTGCTAATGAGTGTAGGATATATTATTTTAAAGAGATAAAACTGCAAGCATTAGCTTCCGATTTTGATTTATATTTCCTTATCCTCTTGGTTTAAGCTGTAATGAAATCTGACCAATTATTTCTTATCGTCCACAAAGAGCTTAAAATTTTCAAAATTGTAGGAAAGCAACATCCAAATGATATATATATATATATTCTTTTCTGAAATTTTAGTTTTTGTATATCTGATGTGTAGGATGTCTCCATGATTTTGAGTACTGAAGATCATCAGGAACTCATGAAAAATGTTGCTGCTAAAACTGCAGCCCAATTATCGCTAATTCCTTCAGTCCTCAGTGTATCTGGTTCTACTGAGCATGATCAAAATGCAGAAAAGGATGATCAAATAAGTTTTCTGGGAACTGACAATTATATTGAGATAGAAGGTTCTCCCATCTGCTTTTGGACTATTCCATCTTGTGATGAGTAACCTGGAATGCTCAATGACTATACTTTCCTTGCGGATGCTCATATTTTTATGTAGATGAAGATCCAGCACTGATTTTGTACACAAGTGGCACTACAGGCAAGCCAAAAGGAGTTGTTCACACACATAGAAGCATTTTGGCACAGGTATTTGTCTGGCAAAGATTCTTTTCATGCATGGGAGATCCTAGTTCATAGTTTCTGTTCTCATATTTGCTACCATATATTTCTTGGTTGCCCACATTTTAACCCTTACTATCTTTTGGTTGAATCAGGTTCAAATGCTGTCAAATGCATGGGAATATTCACCAAGTGATCAATTTTTGCACTGTCTGCCTCTACATCATATCCTCTGCAACAATGAAAATTTTTGGCATCCACTGTTTATAGCTGTATTGAAGTCTCTTTTGACTTGGTTTCTAAGCATTTTTTTTAACATTTCAAGATTGTGTCGCAATAATCCTTAACTTTTCTAACATGTGCACGGCCTCTTTAATGCCTTGTTCGCTCCCCTCTACGCAGGTTCTTCTGTAAGTCCTTTATGTATATTTGCTCATATGTTTAGCTTAGTACTTGAGCTGAAGTTTAACTAAGTGTTCCTAGCCTACTACTTCAGTTTTGTCGGATGCAGCACTTGGACCATAGTATATCTCATGTCGTTTCTTTTTTAAAGGTTGAGTTTATGCCAAAGTTCAGTGTGAGGGGAATTTGGCAGAGATGGCGTGAATCATATCCAGCAAAGGAGACTAAAGCCAAAGATGCTATAACTGTATTTACAGGAGTAAGTCATCAAGGAAACTCCTTTTCATGTCATATTTAGGAGAAACTGGAGATGTCATCTTTGTGTTTGATGGTTTCTGAATATAAAGGATAATCATTTTCATGTCCATATCCTCTACTGTTTCCTATGAGTATACAGTCAAACTCATTCAAACTCAGGAATGTATCCGTTAATCTTTGGAAAGCTTGTATCCCTCACACTTTAGTTCATGTTCTGCTTCGCACTATTTAGGTCCCAACTATGTATACAAGGTTAATACAAGGCTATGATGCAATGGATCCCGAGTCGCAAGCTACTGCTGCTTCAGCAGCTAGCCAACTTCGTCTGATGGTAATTGCATGCAGTCACTTAGTTTTAGAAATCTTCCTTGAAATGGTGAAATAATAACAGCTATTTCTGTTTCAGATGTGTGGCTCTTCTGCACTTCCACTTCCTGTAATGCAACGGTGGGAAGCCATCACTGGTCATCTCCTACTGGAACGCTATGGCATGACCGAGGTAGCTACTTTATTATATGTACCCCAATCTTCAAGTGAGTTTCCGTTTGAGAAGAGCCTGGACGTAGATTTTGCAGAATTATCTACCCATGTTCATGTTGTTTTTGTAGTTTGTCATGGCTATTTCTAATCCCCTGAGAGGTGCAAGGAAAGGAGGTACTGTTGGTAAGCCCTTTCCTGGCGTGCAGGTTAGAAAGATTTATCAGCCATTAGATCCAGATAATATCTAATTGTCATGAATTTAAATTTTCTTTTGGGTCATCATTAAAAATTGCTGATAAACCCGTCTAGGCCTTATCAATTATAAATCTGGAAATGCAGAATATTTTTCATTAATAGGTAGATAGATATGATAACTCTTTCATTTACAAGATTATCTTGGATGTTGTAGACCAAGATCCTCTCAGAAGATGAGAGCACTGATGAAAAAACAGGGGTAGGTGAACTCTGTATTAAGAGTCCATCGTTATTCAAAGGATACTGGAAACTTCCTAAGGTGATTTTCTCAGATTTTGAAGGTACTTGAAGTTTGTGTTACCTTTCTTGTTTTCTCATCCCAATCCGATGGAAAGCTTTCAGGTAACTGAGGAATCATTTATTGAAGGAGGTTTCTTTAAGACTGGTGATGCCGTCAGGGTGGATGAAGATGGATACTTCATCATTTTGGGACGTAAGCATATTCTGATCTTGTAGTTTGTTGTTACCCTTAGTATTTGTCATTGATTTCACATTAAACATGGTCCGCCAATATAATTCATTGGTAATGCATACTGCTTGTGTGATAGGAGTCTCATATGGTCGTCCATCATCCAAATTTTTGCATCTGGTAATGGACACAACATTGGACCACCCTTATTTTAGCCAGTTAGAGGGAATCAAAATAATGCACTCCAAAATTTCAAATCTAGACTAAGGCTCTAGTCCACTGATAAATGGCCACCCTACGAAGAGAAAACTGTACCTTTCGTACCAAAAAGCTTAGTTGTGGGTTCCCTTTTTAGGGGCCCCTTAACTGCTAATTCTAATCTATAACTTGAGCAATGCATATGGTGGCTTTTTTCGTCTTCAGTAATTCCAATAAATCACACATGGTCCCTTGAATTGTAGTCACTGTGCACATGCTGGAATGGACAATAACTTTAAATGACTAGAGTCAAATCCTTATGATTTCTGTTATTTTTCAGGGACTAATGCGGATATAATGAAGGTTGGTGGATTCAAGTTGTCTGCATTGGAAATTGAAGCAGTCCTTTTGGAGGTTGCCGTTGTCTTATTCTTCCTACTTGATTGACCTTCAACATAAGAAATATCTTCCTGTTTTCGCTGTAGTTTTTTTCCTTTTGTTTTTTAAAGTAACTAAATAAATGTTCTTCTTTACAGCACCCAGCCATATCAGAATGTTGTGTTTTAGGTGTACCTGACAAAGACTATGGAGAAGCTGTATGTGCAATAGTTGTGCCTGATTCAGAGCTTAAAAGGAAACAAGCGGAAGAGTTGAAGCCTGCGCTAAGCTTGGAGGAACTTTGCACATGGGCTAAAGAGAAACTTGCGCCATACAAGGTACGCTCTTACTCGATAGCTAGAACATAGTTTGGCATTTTGGAGGCCCGGGTAGACTTTGATGACAAGTCCCTTGCCTCAAAAGTCATCTACCAATAAAACAGTAAAAATTGATTAGAAGGGGTCAAAAAAAGGATCAATCTTGGAGCAGTTGCCTTTGTGAAGAAACAAGGCAATATTTTGTCCTCCCTTTCTAGTGGGAAACATATTAGCACAGTCCTTTTTGTTGCTACATCTAGGAATCATTTATATTTTGTCCACTTTTGGTTGGATCTTCCCATCATTAAATGAAAAGGGTTGAAACATGGGACCATATATATTTAGGTAGATATTCTGCAGGCAAAAATGTTGACTACTTTTTTATATTTTATTTTTCTTAGTAAGATGTCCTAATACTTTTATCTTGTGTGCCCTGATCAGTTACCTAGTCTTTTGTTATTGTGGGATTCATTACCACGAAACGCAATGGGAAAAGTAAGTCCATTGATTATTGATTTATCCCTATCGCTGTTCTCTTCTTGATACCTTTCGGTTTCTTTAAGGGCTTATACCGGCTTCATTTACTAAATCTTAGGTGAATAAGAAAGACTTGAAGAGAAAAATAGCTGGCGATGGACAATAAGTTCTTGCAACAAACGAAGGAATTGAAGGCGGTCTAGAGATGTAGAAACTGCAGCAGAGGTTTGAAGGGAAGCAGGTTGAAGACTATCTAGTTAATAATGGAAGGAAAGAATCAAAATGGAAGTAGATTTTGAATTAGAGTTTACTGTGATTGAAGGGAAGGTTTCTTTTATAATAACCATTGTTGTAATGCAATTCAAGAAAGGTTCCTTTTGTAGTATTTATAGTGTATTCTTAAAGTTGCATCTTTTGAGTACAAGTTATGTTTGGGGGGTTATTTTGGTTCAACTTGGAGTTATATATTTTCTTACAATCATCTTTAGGTGATTTACAAAGATGTCAAAGGTACTTTGGTGAAGTGGTCCCAATTCAAATATAATACCATCCTTTTGTTCATTGAACAAGAAAAATACTTGATAATTTTCGACTTTTCCTTTTAAATATTACACAATTTACTTACATTTCTCCTCTATTTTCACATTATTTGATGTATTTTGAAAGAAAAAGTTAGAAATCGAATATTTCACTTAGTGAATGACACATAAAAACAGACAATAAAAAAGATTCTTTTACCCCTTTTTTGCTATTAAATATACTTTTCGATATAAATAATCATTTTACTCCTCGTTGAGTAGACTAATCTAGTCAATTTCACTTCTATTTTCATTTGATGTATTTTAAAAGAAAAAAGTTAGAAATCAATGATTTCACTTAGTCAATGACACATACGATCGCTCAACTCAATGTTAAGTAAATTAATCTATTCAATTAAAAACGAAATTGAAAAGATAATAAAAAAACAAAAAAAAAAAAAAAGATTATTTTTACCCTTTGCTAGTAAATATACTTTTTGATTGAAATAATCATTTTACCCCTCATTGAGTAGATTAATCTAGTCAATGTTGAGCTCTATATTACTACTCTTCCTCAAATTCCAACTTAAAAGAAAACAATGACCAATATCTTTGGAGCAAAAATAGTGTTGGGATTAAAATTATAGAAAAATTAGTTTTTAGGACTAAGTTAAGACAAATTACAAAGTTTTGGGATCAATTTTGTCAATAGTTCAAGTTTTCATTAACATTTACGAATAAAATAAAATAAAATTATAATATTTTATGAAACTGTATAACATCAAGCTTTCATAGCTCAGTTGGTTAGAGCACCCGTTTAGTAAGCGGGAGGTCTTGAGTTCGACTCTCAATGAAAGCAAAAAGCACTCTTTTATTTCATTCTTTTTTCTTTTTCACATTTTCATGTTGTCTTCTTTGCTCTTCCAATAATTGTTTTCCAGAAAGAGAAACTAAAAAGCATCTAGCTGCAATAATATAACATTATATGCATCATCTCATCAACAAACTCATCTTTCATACCAATAGAGAGAGAATCAATTCATTTCATACAACTTCTGCTTAACCTCCAAAAAAGACCCATTTTTTTTTATCTTTCACATCTTGTTGCATTTTTTTGTCTAGAGATAGTATTTCATGTATAGCAGTGTTCAATCAATATAACAAAACACGCACCAAAAACCACTAAACACTATCTATACATACATATCAACCTCAAAATACTCGATTTGGGGTACCCGGTTTGAACACATTCTCTGCCGGTTGATCCTCTTCAACCGTGTTCTCATGGATTCTGTCGACATAAGGTCCATAAGCCCAGCTGCAGAAGAAGAAGTATATCAAGTTAATGAAACTTAGAACAGCAAGAAGCCAATAGTAATAGTCATAATGCCCTTTGTTTATATTGCTCGAAACCCAACTTTCTTTGCCTTCTCCTTTTGTATATTTATCCACGATGCTCAATACAAGACTTGCTAGTAAGTTTGCCACAGCCATTCCAAGTCCAAACAGAGATGATCCAATACTTGACATTGTTTTTGGGAATTCTGAGTAGTAGAATTCTGTTTGCCCAATTGCATTAAAAGCATCTGCTAATCCAAACAACAGATACTGAGGCACAAGCCACATTGCAGACATGTCCAAAACTGCTTGAGGGTTGTTCAAGAACCCTTCTTTGATCGCTTTTTTTCTGCGAAAATGTTCAACAGTTCCTGCAACTACCATAGATATGCAAGAAATGAATAGCCCAATTCCCATCCTTACTTTTGTACTAATCCTCACTGGCTTTCCTCTCATCTTTGATGCAAACGGAATGAGTATACGATCATATATAAAAATCCAACCGGTTAAACCGATCAATAAGAACACTGTGTATGAACCTGCTGGAATCTTGAAGTTGGAAGTAAGATGTCTATCCATTGTACTTGCTTGAAGTATAGGAAAAGTGGTTTGGCTTGTGTTTAACGATAACATGATTCCTGTAGACCATAATGGAATAACTCTAATAAGTATTTTCAACTCCTCGACTTGCTCTACCGTGCAAAGATTCCAAGGATTAGCAGCAATTCCATCGCTTGTAACATCTTCTGGATTTCTAATGATGCAAGCTTTGTTTAAGAACCTAAATTCGCCAAAACCGTCCCAAGATTTTAGTTTTAAAAGACCATATATATGTTGATCATGACACTAATGGAAAAACTGGAAAAATCAAAACATACCTTAGCCTATCAGATGGAATGGTGTATAACGAGCCCTTCTGGCTATGGTACCAAGCTGAGTTAGGAGGAGGCAAAGCAAGTTTCCTATTCTTGAATGACACAACAATAACTTGAGCTAATCCGGTGAACAAGCTTCGAGTGACTGGCAACTTAATATAGAATGGAGAAGCAAGTAAAAACAGGAAAGCAGAGAGAAACATTAGTATTGCAGGAATCCCAAATCCTATTTTATATCCCTTGTGATCTTGAATATAAACAATTCCGGTCACAGCAATCAACACTGAAACAGTTGCTGAAACATAGTACCAACCAAAGAAGCTTTCCAAGACCCTCTTATTGTTGGGATCATCTCTTTTGTCAAGCTGATCAGCACCAAATGCTAATGAAGATGATCTTACGCCGCCAGCACCAATGGAAATCAGGGTGAATGCAGAGATTAAGGCACCATATTGTGAGGATGACGCTGATGTACATGGTGGAGCATACATGTTACACATTGGAGGCCTTAATTTCGGAATCATAGCCGTTAACCATAGCAGGATAGTTCCCTATTACAATGAAAACATTCATCAAATTTGTTGATTCAAAGAAAATGGTGGTATGTTAAAGCATTCTTTCCTCAAGAATGTGCCTAAAACTTCAAGAAACCAATTTTTTCTTAAATGATCCATCATGGAACGTATAATGCATGTTAATCAAGTTTATACATTTTGTTCAATCAATTTTGATGCATGTCATTGTATTCATATGATCGAAAACTAAATTTTTGTAGCGCGAATCCAAAGTTTGACAGCAGAAACAGTAGGCTCATTCCTTGGCAGCTGTCTTTGCTATTTTTAAAAGGAAATGTAAAGAGGAATGCTTTTTTTATTGAACTTCTTTAGAACAAAGGGGACATAAGAGATGCAAGTTGATGCAAAGCTAGATATGCTTGCTTTTTGTCATGTGCTTGTAGCCCCTCACTTTTTTCCTTTTCCTTCTTCTCTCTCTCTCTTAATGCCCCTTATTTTACCTTTTCATTTGCAAAAGATTTTGGCTCACTTTTTATGTACATAATGATCTCTCTAGTATGTACAAATATTCCCTTTGTAAGCATTAATATTATGCCTTCACTTTTACCTTGTATATTGTACACAATCTAGAGCAAAAAATAAGCCCAACTATATCTGAAAAAAAAAAAAAAAAGAAAAAGCCTGATGTCCATATGAATCTAACCAGAACTTTAACTTTGAGGACGTTATAATTTATATAAATAAAATTTTCAAAACATTAGATAAACAAACTTAAAGAAAAAAATGTTTAGATATATTTTTTTAAAGAAAAAACATTTATAAAGGATTTGACAAATATTTAGAGGCAATGTCCACCTCTACCTTCGTGTATATTTGAATAAAGTTTGTTTTTAGAATTATTTTAGTTCAATAAAAACTAAATTATTGGTAAAAAAAATAAAACTATATTGTTCCTAAAAAAATGCCTCAAAATAAAATCTTTCATGGAATTCAGAAATGAAATGTTAAATATAACACGAAAAAAGTTCTGTTATGAATTTAGATTATAAGGATATATACATTTGTACCGTTGCATTAATTCTTATTTCCATTCATAAAAAAAAGGTACACATAATTCAAATGGTTCATGTCCCACTTATTGACCGCGATGGCAGTTCAAGAAGTAAAAACACACAAAAATCATCATTTTACCAATTGGAGTAAATTCAATCTTTGAAAGAACTGGCGAATTAGGTCCCCACCCCCCCTCCCCAAATTTATTTATTCGCCTGTCTTCTTCTTCAGTTCAATTCCAATTTCTATATTTTATTCATACAAGAACCGAATAAAATATGAACCGAAAGGTCACTTTTTTTTCCTTGAAGAGTAATAGTTACAGATTGGGATTCTTTTTTTAACAGTTTTTTTCCCTCTCATATCCCGAGAATATGCATTATTCTGTTTGTTTCCTCCCCTTTTTCAAACCTCCCTATAAAAAATATATTCAAAAACATTAAAACTGTGACGTTTAATCTAGTACTAAGAAACGGATGTATTTGAAATTCTGTTAAATTTATTAATCAACTAAAGAACAAAACAGTATTTAATTAATATTTTTTTATACTATTATTAGCCAAGTAGTGGAGTAATAAAAGAAGGGTTCCAATCCTTTTATGACGCCATAATAACTTTTTTGAGTCAATTCTAGAAACACCCTTATACTTGTAAGGAATTGTAATTGAATACATAAACTTTTAGTTTAATGATTATGTAAAGAAATTAATCTTCTAATATTAACAATTAAGTATAAAAAGTGGGTTTTTTCAAAAAAAAATAAATAATAACGGTTAAACTTTAATAATTTGGATATTTAATCTTTAAAATTAAGAATTTTAAATAACAAAAAGAAATTTTTGTCGAATTAAAAATTTAAATACTCAATTAACAGAAAAGAAAAAATAAGGGTGCAATGCAAGTTGAAGAAGAAGACGGAGAAAAAAAAAAGAAAAAAGAATTACCAGGAGACTGATGAGGGAGCCGAGAGCGATGGTAAGAAAACGACCCAAATAAGAATCAGCAAGAAAAGCCCCAATGGTTGGGGTAAAATTGGTAGCTGCTGTCCATAAGAAGCACAAATTTGTACCCTTTGTTGAACTCATTCCATAGTATTTCATCAAGTAGATTATCATATATGCTTGAAGCCCATAACTTGACACTTTCTCAAACGCCTCATTTGCTGCAATTTCTCACACAGAAGAAACAATTGATTTTTTTTTTTTTTTCAAATCGATTTAATTAAAAACAAGAATTAGTTTGAATTTTTGCAAAAACAAACCTATAATGAATGGCATAGTGATTAATCCCCCTTTTCTTCTTCTTCCTTGAGCAATTTCCTGCTTACCCATTTCACTTTCAAGTGCATAATTAGTACTCTCAGTCTCATCCATTTTCTTCAATTTCTGCAAATTCAAAAGGGAAAATATAAAAAAAAAAGAACAGAGAGGAAGGAAGACGAATCCCAGATGGGTTCTGGTTCTGGTTCTGTCACTGATTATTAGGCTGAAAATGCCATAAGAAATCTGATCCAGAGAAGCAGAAGAAAACTAAATTAAGAGACAGGGATCATGGTACCCTTTTTCCACAAGACAAGAAAAGTGGTGATAGCTTTATAAGTTTAATGATTCGACCTCCTCGTTGGAATTGGACACTTCCATTTGGGATCAAGTGTGTGTTTTTTATTTTTTTAATAATTGAAAAAAATTATTAAAAAAAAGGGAAAAGAATTTCAAGAAGGTCCCACAAAAGCTCTGATCATGGATGAAAAATCAGAGAGAGGCAAGAAAGAAGAGGTCGGTCCGCACTCATATGAAAGAAAGAAGAGGGACTGAAGATGAAAGAGGTCCCCTCAGATTCAGAGAGAAGAAACTTTGAAGGACGTGACATATACTTATAGACCCTTCATTCACCCTCCCTCCCTATGTCTCATAGACAACACATAAATTAAATTAAATTAATTTTATCATGAAATTTATAAACATCCCAATAAAAATACTCTCTACTCACCAATTTTTTTTTTTTCAAGTATCTACAAATTCTACAACTTTTCCATTATTATTAATACCTTTAATTATTTTATGACAAGTATATAAAAATGGATAATGCTTATAAGCAAATTTTTGTTATAAATTGAGATATTAATTAATTTCTTAGACCATATATCAAAATATACTACCTCTGTTCCAAAATAGTATACGAAAAATAATCTCTTAATGGAAAATTTTGTTGCCACCTATTCATAAATGGGGATGTTAACTTTTTAAACCATATTATTAAATTGTACTATTTCTATTTTGAAATAAGTGTTGTTTTAAATGTTATTATACTTTATTTTATAATATATGTCTATTTTTACAGTTTTCGAAGATATGTATGGCCCACGTGACTCTCCTCACTTTAAGTACCTCATCACTTGACATATCAAGTGAAAGATATTGAGGTCGAATCACTCAGGGAACAGTTTAATATCGTATGCCGGTCTTGTGCACTCTGATCCTTTCAATTACTTTCGAATATCAGGTTACCAACAAGAAAATGATTATTTATTATAATTTTTTCAAATTTATCCTCTCACTATCTTTATTTATTTCTCTTATCTCTCTTTCTTTTCTTTGCATTTCTGTCCTTATATTTATGAAGGGTATAAAAGTAATATTTATGCAAAAAGCTCCAACAACAGTTATTTTGAAACAGAATAATAATATCACTATAATGTAAGAGTTAATGTCCCCACTTATAAATCATATTTATAACAAAAATTTTCCTTTCTAAATAGTTTATTTGAAGTACATTGTTTTGTTACAATAATTTTTAGACTTTTTAGGTCTATATTATTTCACAATTATTCTTACATGGTAGAATTTGAGAGAGACTGGCCGTATAAGAGGTGATTAGAGAAAATAATTTTTACTGTTAGAAGATTATAATTATTAAAATATTAATGATAAAACACTAAAATTATTAAGAATATAACAATTACAATATATAAACTAGTAGTTGAAAAATTAATAAGGTTCAATTTGAATAACGATTAAATAATTTTTTTAACACTTATATTTTCTTTCATAAATAATATAATTTGGTCAATTTAAAAAAAATATTCATTAAAACTTAAAATAAACTTCTATTCAAATTGAGCGAGTCTTTATTCCTATAAATGAATAGTGAATATATAACAAAAAAAATTCAAGAAGTTCATGACTCCATTCATAAACATAGCTTGTAATAAATTTTTTTAACAAAATGTTACAAATAGACAATAAATACAGAAATTTGTTAAAAACATTCAACCAAATGTTAGGTAAAGCACAAGGGCAAAGCTATGGTGGAGCCATGAGCTCCAAACTATTTTTTTTAATAATTTTATATGCTATAAAAAAATTATATTCATTTCGTATAAAAGTTAATATATTTTATTGTTTTAATCTCTTAAATTAATAAAAATTAAGTTGTTAAGTATAAAAAAATAATAATATAAAATTTATTGAGACAACAAATTTGTACGCTTAAATTTTTAGTTGAGAAAATTACTATGCCAAAACTAGATCACCGGAGTTTGGACAAATAGGTACAAGAGAAAAAGGTTTTGAAATATATCTTTCGAAACTAGATAATCAACCGAAGGTAAAACCTGCTATGGTTCTAGTTAGTAATGGAACCAGGATAAAAAAGTTAGGGCTGAAGAATAATAAAAATTTTGTTAGATTTTTGAGTCTCTATTAAAAAAAATTATAGGAGGACTTGAATGTAAAAAATCTATAATTTCTAAAGTTTTTAAAATTTTTTAGAGGGCTCGAGCCCACCCGACCCGAGCCACCTCCTAGTTCTGTCATTGGCTCTAGTTACATATTAATCTTCAATCTTTAAAATTCCCTAAGGTAAGGCCTCCCGGGCATCCAATTTATCCTCAAGAAGAGAGCGCAAGTGATTTACTCTTTACCTTTATCCGACCTTCTCTCCTGCTTTATATACTTCTCTCCCTAATTTATAATATTATTCTACCCATAAACACTATTTTCAATTGATTTTACCATAAATTGATGTGCCGCTTATTTTGACATATTAAGGTTCAGACAACGAAATTATTATTTTCATCATGTTGAAGTCACGTGAGATTAGAAGAAAAGGTATTTTTGTTTTTTCCCCTACAATGATAAGGGATTTTCAGAGAAATCCCTTATTTTCATACATTGTATGAGAAGAGAAACGAGGATTTCCTAAAAAGACCCTTTCACTGCATAAGAGAAAAAGATAAACAACTTTTTTTTTCTCTCACGTGACTTCAACGTGATGAAAATAATTGAATTCCCCACATGAACTTTTATTCGTCAAAATAAATCGCACATAAATTATTTATAAACAGAATTAATTAAAAATAAAATTAATTAGTAGAATAAGAAAAATATAAATTATTCATAATCGGCTATAGTAATATTTTCTTTTTGCCCTCTTAAAAATCCAGTTCTGGCTGTGCCCCTTATATGGAAGGTTAGATATTGAATTATGAATGATTGTTTAATATGGGATAAAGTATGTAAATAAAACCTTAAATCATTGCTGTGCCCCTATTTGTGTTGGATTAAGATTAAGAAGAGATAATTGGAGCATTATTGGAGTAACGAAAAAAGAGAGAAAGCAGGTGAGACATCGTTTCAATGGTGGGGACAAATAGAGAGAGAGATTTTGAGTTTTGACTGGGAGAAGGAGGAAATTAAAGGGGTAAAAGAATGGGAAGTTGATAAATTCTACGGTAAAAAATAATTTACACGATAAAATTTTATTTTTTTTTAAATTCTTTTTTTTTAAACGTGTTCTCTCTCATATCTTTCTTAAAAATTTGGAAGATTTGAAAGTAAAAAGTTGATAATTTTAAAGATTTTATACAAGAAAATATTGATATTAAGTTGAAAACAACACAAAAAGAATGCATAAAATCGGAAATAAAAGTTGGTGGCAGACCAACTCATCTGGTACACATAGGTGCACCACCTGCTAGCGCACCAAATGAGCTTGCACAGCAAAATCGATATTTGTTTATACAAAATCTTCAAAATTATCTATTTCTAATTTTAAATTTTTCAAAAATTTTCGAGATTCTAGAGAAAAGTGAGAGAGAATAAATTTAGCGAGAAAGAGAGAGAAAAAGCTAAAGAAAGAAATATAATTTTATGGTGAAATTTATCAAAATCTGAAAGAAAGACTATGCACTTGTTTACATTACACTTTCAATCTCTGTGAAAAGCTTAAAGAATAAATAAATTAATTTATCTGATGAAACTGAAACCCCCGCAATGATCTGTACTTGTCCCTCCCTCCCTCCATCATCACTTAACTTTGTAGATATGAAATGAACTGAACATGGACTGCATCTTCTTCTTCTACTTTTCTCTCTTTCTTTCATCCCCATTCCCCCCTCCTCTCCTCTCCATCTCTTTCTGCCCAATAATAAACAAATCTTATTCTTCACTCTTTTTTCAACACAACCCCCACAAAATCTATAGAAATCTATCTGAAAATTGCTTGACAATGGTGTTTGTTAGAACACCATGAACTGGTGAAAACTCTTAAGAATAAAAAATGTCACCTTTTAATATTAAAAAAACATGCAGAATGTATAGGAATTGACTTTCGCAGCTAATTAACTGACAATCATTCTCGTTAAGACATAATTATTTATAAGATCTGTATTCATGCAAGATTTATTGTCATCAATCATAACTCATGGAGGATTAACAGACCATTTAGCGCACATATGAATATCGTTTAGTTAATTTAGAACTGCATGCAGAGTGGATTTTTTTAAGGTTCAAGGTTTACTTCTTTTGATTGTGGTCTTTCATGATCGTCAGATAAAGGATCTTCAATAATCTTATGTCAGTATAATTTACATCTTTTACTATCTTATCGAGTAAGAAATTTTACTTTTTTAGTTCCGAGATTAATCATTTGGCAAGCTTCGTCATGATCTTATACTAAATATTTGAAGGAGATCGCGTATTTTCAGATCTATGTTCATATATACCCATTGTTATCAAACATATTTCATATGAGACGGGTACCAAGATAAAGGGCTCTGAAAAAGAAATCAAACTTATTATCCATAAGTGTATCCCCAAGTACATCCATTAAGTATGTGGGTTTTGGTTTACTGAAAAAGAAAGAAACATGAATTTAAGGAAATTGTGGTGTGTACAAACCTTTTTTATCCCATTTAATGCAAGTTTGTAGACATGAAAATGAACCAAACAATTCCCCATTTGAGTGAAAGGAAGGAAATATGGGAAGGGAGATTGAATTGAGGTAAAAACCAGAAGTTGGCTGCTTTGCTTTGTACCAGAGAGTAAGTAAGGAAGGTAGGTATGGTATTGTAAGAAATGGCAGCATAAAAAAAGGAAAGTGTCTTCTGCATTGCGTGCTATTCTTTCTTTCCCTTTTCTTTTCTTTTGGGAATGTAATAAATATTTCAGGTTTTTTCCTCAAAATCATACTCCTTGTTCGCCATTACAGATTGGGGGCTACTGTTTCTGCTTGTTTTTAATTTGGAATATGCAAGAGTCATCGATTAAAAATAATATTGCTGATATTTTAACCAGCAAAGTTTAAGTCACTGTCCAAGCTTCAAATCAAAAGGTTTCGTACGCGATCTAATTGTAGCCTTTTTTGACCGAGGTCACACAGGAGACCCCTCCATAAAGAGAGATTTCATGAGTGAAGTTTTCCCGCTTTGCTTTGGATCTAAATGTTGGGGAAGACCACCTTGATCGCCTGGAGTCGGAGTAAGAGCTACCTTAAGTCTCACGTTTTGTTAATTCGAAAAAGATTAGAGGACACAAAATTAAACTTAACACGTTAGATAGAGATAACGAAGTGAAGACCTCTAGTCACTGTTTCTGTTTGTGTTATTTCCGCTTCTGCTTTTCTAAATTTTAGTAGCTGAACAGTAACAGCAGCTTTTTTCCATTTTCATGTTTTCTGGGTTTCCTTCTTTTCTGGCAACAAGTGGTTGAACCCACCCTTTTTGCACATATGCTTCTTGATATTTTAATGACTGAAATTTCACAAAATATACATTAAATTATTTACTCTAGTCTTAAAATATTCAATAAGTTATTTTTATTATTTTTATCCATAATTTAAAATCGTGTATCTCAACCCTCGTGCTACTACACCATCACTAAACAAGTAATTTTTGTACAACTAATTTCAATGATAAATTTATCCAAACACGTTACGTATTATTCTGCAGTATATTTTTATTTTGTTTAATAATATCCTACAAGTAGTTTAAAGCGTAGTAAATAATTCTAGTTTTTGATTATACTAAATAATTAGCTGATATTTTGGGATATTTTTCTTTAATTACACTATGGAGCTATAATAAACTAAATAAAGACACAAAAAATTGTGTTCTTTGTGCAATTTTATTTAAATCTTACAAATAGAGAATTGGATAGACTCTGCAATTTTATTTAAATCTTAAAAAAAAAAAAAGTCTTATCCAATATTTTATAGGCAACCAAAAAGGTAAAAACAGAGAGAAATGACCCACAAACAACCACAAGTGAGTGAGAATAAAGAGCCAATTTTTCAAAAATCAACATCCAAGAACACAACTCTATGTGTTGAAAACAACCCCTATATATATATTCTAACCCCACAACTTTTCTTTCATTTGGATTTTTTTATTTTTACATGAAAAATACCTTTAGATAAAGTTCCATCCTAAAAATCTAATGAAAAACTTTCTATTTTAGCTTCACATTTTCTTTCACAAATAACAACAGCTCGATTTTACTACTTCCATGTACCATCCAAAATTTAGTATATTTTTATTTAAAAAAAAAAATTATCAAATAAAAGACAAATCATAAAAAGATAAGATATAGTTTAATGAAAAAAATATATTATAAAAAGAAATGTTGTAGAAATAATATAGACTATCCTGAATGCACAAATAATACACATTTTACATGTAAAATTCAAGACGAAATTCTTAACAAAAATCCAATCATTTTCTTTCTCTGGAACTTAAAAGCCGGCTAGAAAGAACATGCAGATTAAAGAAGTGAAATTCTCTCAAGTTCTTGAAATCCCCTGCCAGCCAGCCATCTACTTTTTGCCATTTTGCCAGTTTTTGCCTTTGAATCCTTGATAATCATTCTCTAAAGCTTAAAAAATATAGCCCTCTCACCCCCAAGTTTCTATGGCTGTCAAAGGGGGACCGACTAGTCGTCAATGTAGGCCTTGACCATCAACCCCATGCCTAACAATTACAAATGGACATATTCAAGACAAAGACGTTAGAGAAAAGATTATTACTAATAATTTACACTATTTCTGTTGGTTTCTTATTAGAAGATTATGTGGCTCCAAATTTGAAAAGTAGATAAGATAATACACAAGATGATCCATCTTTCTTGAATTTGCACACCCAAAAAAAGGAAAAATTCCTTTGCCCAAAAGCCTGCAAATGCCCTTTTTTTCCTTTTGTATCACATGCCTCATTGAACTCAAGTAATAAAACCCGTCATCAACACATAAAGCAATGGAAAGTGTGAGTGAGGAAGAATAGAAACAACATGGACTGGACTAGAATCCACTTACTAGACATAGCACATGTAGTCGAACGTTATTAGTGTTACCCATCACCATTTGACAAGATAGGATATTGCTAAATACACTCATTACACGGGGTAGGGCGAGCTAGTTATGGTCCCAGAAAATGCACTTTCTATTATCAAAGAATAGCTTTGGTCCAATCTGGAACTAGACCATAAAACTTTAATCTAAAGACAGCTCGTTTTCTAGACTTGATGGTACTTTGGTTAGGTAAAGAAGCTCAATTTGGTCTGCTTAATTAAATCCAGTTATAAGTTATAACATTCAATAGGTTAGAGAAGCCCCCTTAACTTGTATCATATACTAGACAATTACAAATGAATGTGCACTTTGAAAACTAAATATATAATCATGATCATTCTTGAACTGATAATCATATCAAGTTAATTTAAACATGAATTCAAAGATATGGTGCATAATGCACTTGCCTGAATCTTTCACGCATATTAGTCGTTCAATTCACACCATTCGTTAAGTGTTGGTGTAGCAACCCCAATATTTTTCATGTCAAATATGTTTGCTGCATGTAATCATAGCATACACGTTAATGATGCTTCATGACAATCTGAATATCTGGCTTAAATGGACGGCAAGGATAATTATAATACAAGAAGAATGTGCAAGATGACATCTAGATTGTGATCTCTCTCCGAATACTCCAATTTTACAGCAAAAAAGAATTCTTGTTCTCTCAATAATTAATGTGAAACAGATACTGCACAGAATAAAATCACAGAGCACATAATAATAGAAATAACTGGCAGAGTGAAATTTACATCAAATTCTGGCTAAATTAGTCGATCGTGTCCTTGAAATGGATTAAGCACACGGTTTTTTGACTCGCACAAATGTGCACACATCTTAATCACATTGAGTTTGCTAAGTGTAAGCTGACTGAGAGAAAAAAATTAAAAAAAATCAGTGATTTTGACATCAATTCCATAGTTGAAGTTGCTGTGTTATGAAAGCAAACTTCAGCAGTAGTAGATTGGGATTCCAAAATATTTCGGATCTTTGTTTGACTCCAATTATACTGTTAGGTTGATGTCACACCCAATCTATGTCTATTGAACTCTTCTTTTTCAATTTTCATGTTAAATCTTTATCAAACTGTACAAGCCTAATAGGAAATCCTTCTAAAGACAGCCATTAGTGCTTGTTGTGTCCTTCAACATCAACAATAATGATGAACTTGATTGCTGGTCCAGTCTATGCAAAGAGGAAAGCAAATATATCCACTAATCCAATGAATTTTAGGATTCTTAGACAACAAATACTGTGAAAATGGCTCGTCTTAAGTACTTTATCCTTGATTTAATCTATACCACACATATCTTGGCACTTAAGCCTCCTTCAGCATCTCGTCATATTCGGCAATCAAATTGTCAAGCTAATTCCAAATCTTTTGACTAATTACATTAATAGACATTTTCATGGAAATCAGATTAATGGGAACTCCATAAATGGTTTCCGCAGTTAGAGTTAATATACAATATATTTTTAATGCTGACACTCATGATAAAACACCAAAGTATGCCTATTAAAGTATTATTATCAATATAAGTATGCTCCACAAACGTTACCAGCAAATCCTATACTAACTTCGACTTCAAGAACAATGTGTACACTAACTTTTTAAGTTATAACACAGAAAATCGAAGTTGGAAAAGCAAAAGACTTTCGTGCTTATGTTTCATCTATTCTAATTCCATTTCACAAATAACCATTAGGGAATGTGTCACCTACCAGCATGTACTTCCTCTGTAGCAGCAGCTGTGGCATCAAGTATTACCGTGACAGATTGATAATCCAATGCTACTGCATCAAAAACAGTTTGCCTGATGCAATTTGGTGTTTGGACACCTAGATGAGGAAATTAGGGATTCAATGACACAAGCAGAAAGTCAAACTTAATTGAAATAACTGCAAAAAGGATTTACACAAAATACAGGAAACAACGCCAAAATTGATTTACCAGTTATAATAAGACTACTTATCCCAGCTCCCTGAAGATACAAATGAAGATGTGTGTTGAAAAAAGCACTGAATCTTGTCTTGACCAACTTATAATCATCTTCTTTAATTACAAGCCCATCAACAAGTTCTGCTCCAACACTGCCCTTAGAAGTAGGTTTTGGCTTTCCGGGAGAGTATAAATGCCTACGGAATAACTCAACATCTCTTCCTAAAGGGTCATGCTCACGAACAACCTACACCCAATTCTCTAATGATCATTTACAACTACAAAATTCCAACAAATGCCTTCTTTTTCCTATATCAAAATAGCAGCTTGAATGCCATAATATTGAGTTTTCGGAGAATTTTTCATACAGAGCATATGTTATGATAAATGAAAAAGCACACCGTTAAACAAGCATAGAATAAAAATAAAAAGTAATTTAGTTCAAAATACTAAAAATCAACAAACACAAGCTTCTAAGGCCAAGCATTATATGTCAAGTATATTTCAAACAAAACACATGGAGAGGAAGGGAGGAGGGAAGAATACCCAAATTATAGGGATTCCACGGCTTCTGGCAACCTCAACTGCCTTGATAACGTTAGGAACTATAGCTCGCCCACCTTCGACAAGCATCGGACCACCTGGTAATATGAAATCCTTCTGAAACAACAAAAAGAAGTCGAATAGAAACTTAAATCAGACCCAAAAACCAAAGAAGCAAATTTCATGAAAAAGTGTTGGCCAGAAAGCATAAGAAGTGGGAAAAATCATTTCTGTTACGAAGAACTATGAGAAGAAATGATTACTTGCATGTCTATGACTAGAAGAGCAGTGTTCTTCCATTTACTATCGCCGGTTGACGCCATTTTTTGGGCCGTCGAATTCCTCCCCAGCTAAAGAACTCTCTGAGAACTCAGACGAAGCTCAGCAGTCTTCTTCCACTCCACAACTTGCGGAGAAGAGCAGCGTGCGGACAACACGTGCGATTTGTTTTAAATGGGCTAAATAATGATTACAACAACTTTTCTATTAATTGGGCCAGCCAATGGCCCAAAAACAAATGGGCTTTCGACCTCCATAATCTTTCATTGGGCCAAACTTTGCCTGAATAAGCATCGGAGCCCAATCAAGGTTCACGTTTTTTCATTTTTTTTTTTTCTCATTTTGGTAATGGATCATATATAGAATGATCTGTGGTAAGGAAATATGTTAGTGGCAGAAACACTCTTTATTATACCAGGAATTATGTGTTCGAATCACGTCGTTTCTTAATGTAATAATAAAAAAAATTCAAGATAAAGGAAGCAGTCGATAAAAAATGAGTTTGTGTTGATTCAAACTCGACTCGATATTTTCTTAATCAATTTTGAGTTCGAACTTGATCGAGTTTATTAATTCTAACTATATGTATTTTCTTAAAAAGAAAGTATTATATATATTATTAAAAAATAAAAAAATATCAGCTCGATAGGTTCGACAAATTATCAAGCCAATTTTGTGTAAACTCGAACTCGACTCAATTGTTTAATGAGACAATTTGAGTGGTTCGAGTCTAATCAACAACAAACTCGAATCAATTTTGGAACCTGGGGGTTGCTCCGAGAAATCCTTTCTTTCTCGTCCACTCAGGGAGGTGTTTCTTGACTTTCTGGATAGAATGCTTTCTGTCATGGAAAGATTTCCTCTTTCCGTCGGAGACGATCGAAGTGGTGTCAGCTCGTCAAAGCACCCTCGCCTAGATCTAAATTCAGCTCCTATTCCTGAAAAGGAGCCTGAGGTTGTCCGGTCGTACCCAAACAATAATATTCCAGAGGGAAATGCACCTAAGATCAAATATTTCGAGCCGGCTTCCGTGGAAAATTCAGACTTTCTTTTTTATTCTGCGACATCTGGGAGTATAGGTTTTGGCTTAGCTTTCTTTCTCCTTCCTTACTCATTAGCTTATGGATTAGAGGAATTAGCTCACCGCGCCCTCTGATTTCAATAAAATTGAATCATTCCCTCTCAGGGACATCCCGCGGAAGAAGAGCTTGACCGATCCATTCTGAAGGGAAGAAGAATACTGCTTAAGATAAGGAGGTTTTTTTTTTTTTTAAACTCCTTTGGAAATGATGGTAAAATAGTAGAAAGGAATTAAATAATTCGATTATTTTAGGATAAGAATGGGAAGCAAATTAGTAATGGGGATTTGACCTTGAAGTCAACAAGTGAAAGATGAAGACAAAATGCCGTGACGCTTGAAACTTTTTATTATGTATGCTTTTTCAATGGACCAAAAATTGAATTTAATATTTTATGACTTTAATCCAAAAAGGTAAGAAAATTACCTCTATACTCTCCATGTGTCTTTTATTTCATCATCACCATAATTATTACTCCTTTTATTTATTAAATCACTCACTATAATCACCTTTACTCGCCCGACCTCTTTTTAAAGACTTCTAAAATCTTATATAGTTAAGCACAGTTTTATTTTCTATTACAGTTATAGTTAAATGGTCGAATCTGATTATTTATATCATTTTTTGACTAAATAAAAAGAAGATACTTTATTAGTTAAAATAATTTATACATCTCTTATTACTTTATATTCGAACTCTCATATTTATCCGTTAAATCTAAATAACAAGTACAAGTCTAGTCAGAATAGTACTACTAAGAGACAAGTATAACTTTAAAATTAACAACGTCATTTAATATTTAAATTTATGATCACAACTTTACAAAATCACTTATAAATAAGTTCAGAACTACTTGAATGCCATTTTTTTCTATAATATCTCAGTACGTTTATTTAATAATTACTTAAAAAAAGAATAATATATATAGCCCTCATCGGTTCATTTGCTGTCATTTTCTTGCTTTGTGCAAAAAAAAAAATTAATTACTTTTGTAAAGCAAAAGCAGACAATGAATTTTTTATTAATTTTTTTAGTATTATGATTTTTTTTTTGGTAAGTATTTTAGTATTATGATTAATTGATGATTGTTTTGACTCATGTTTTGCCACGCTACTTTTATGTCACAAATGGGCATATTAATAAACATTAATTAGTGTCGGAATTCTTTGCACTTTAATTATCTTTTTATTGCAAATTTTTATTCTTAATTAATAATTAGTAAGTGGAAAAACAAACCTTAGTGGAAAATATAATTTCTTATTAATTAGATAAATAAAATAACCACATAAAGAAATCTCTAATGACCATTGTGCGTCTGATGAATATGTAACGTCACTATTGCGAGGGTGCCACATGTCGCAACCAGGAAGAATGAAGAGGAGGCGGGTCCATCTGAGTAAGCCCGACCGGGTTGACCCAAACATATTGGGCTCATTTTAGCACATGTTGTTGGCCCACTGGTACTGCTGGGGCCCATATATTTGGCGCCAAATTGCTCTAGGGTTTTTTTTTTTTGTTTTGTAATCATTCTCTCTTTCACTTCTATTAGTAAAATTTCTTTTCTTAAAAAAAAAAAAAAAAGGTATAAAGATTGGGAGTTTCAAGTTTGAATCATATTTTATTAATTATTACTTTTTTAATATTTAATAAAATAATAAAAGATGCTCTTAAATTATGTATCTATAGTTAATTTTGTACCAAAAACTTTGCGTATTTATTTTTAGATGTTTGTATTTGGTAGATTTCTGTCTTCGGATCTTAACTTGTAAGACAAGAGTGGGTCAAAAATAAGTGGGGGCTAGTCCTCGTAGCGATATATAGAGAAATAATAGTAAAAGTAAAAATTATAAGAAAGTTGTGTCCAAATCTAGGGGCTTGGTCAATCTAAGAGAGAAGGTAGAAAAATGTACTTATATATAGAGAGAAGGCTTTCTAGAGGACAAACGCTGCAAGTCCCTTCCTAAAACGATTACACATTAGAAAGCAATTCAAGAGTCGAAGTATTGAATTTCAACATAATCAAAATATTTAAGCGTAAAACTCGCAAGTAATGAAACACGAGTGGTGATACAAGCATGAGCCTCTATGGGTGGTTCTTGTGATGTTATGAGTTGTTCGGTTCCCAAGGTGATACGGACAGGGACAGAACCAGCATAAAAAGGTTTTGGGGGGGGGTGGGGGGGGGGGAGGGCTGAAGAACAATAAAAATTTTGCTAAAATTTCGTTTATTTTATAGATGCATTTCAAGTACAAAACTATTCAAACAATTCCAAGTTTAAATCAAAATAGCAAGTTTTGGGATTGTATTGAAAAAAAAGAAAAACTGGAGAGGCTTGAAGGTAAAATACCTAAAAATTCTAAGGTTTTCAAAATTTTCTGGGAGGGCTCCGCCTCTGGTTCCGTCTCTGGATACGGATAGTTCCCGAAAAGACGCGGTTTCTATAAGTGTACTTAAAACTTGGAGTGCAAGAATAATATGACTTTTAGATAGTGCAAATGAATTGCAAAACATGATCGAGAAAATCTAGTCACTTTGGCTAAGTAATTGATATGTTACGTACACGATTTACTAGTATGACTTACAGAGTACTTTGTCAATTACTCGGTTAAAATAACTTGATTTAAAAGAGGTGAAGGGCACATTGGTACATTTTAATATTCAATGTACATACATGTACAATATTTGATGAACATACGTGAATTTATTGATTATGTCTATACACGGAACCTAATAATGAATAGAAGATATCTGAAGAGTTATATATCTTATAAGAGGTATTGCTATGTCTATATATATATATATATATATATTAAGAACTTGTCTTTGAATGGTTTATCATGACATGTTCATATCCTTATTCATGTATGCATACATTGAGAGAGAATTTTAGTTGAAGAAAATGTGTTCTTTTGATAGAGGCTTGAGCTTGAGTAATTTGTGCAGAATTACTACATGTTACACAACAAGATTGTTGGTCAGTTGTTGTATCCTACAAGGGACGAGTAAAAAGTTTATTGTTTGCTCATCGGTTAGAGAGTTTCTATCTATCAAAGAGGAGGGCTCGAATCTCCTTAAAGAAAACAAGATATCCGTGCTTTCAGCCTTGTAATCTTGTGTTTTCGTGCATTATTCATTATTCCTCTTTTACGTGTAGGTTTATTATTATGTTTTATTACATATTGCACTAACAGTGCATGAACAGGCACCCTGTAAACAGTTTAGGAGCAACAAGAGGTGTGTGGTCCAATGACGTAACTCTCCTCACTTACGATCTTGCACCTGACATGCTAAGTGAAAGATTTTGAGTTCAAGTCACTTATAGAGCAGGTTTAATATCGTATGCCAGGGTTAGAAAAAAACACTTGTTTGTCACATTTTCTTTACCCTGGTATTTCTTTTTATAATATTATATTTTCCTACAAGTTTTTTAAAAAATTAAGAGTAAAACTAAATAAACGCTAAATAGTTGAAGACATTTTTGCTTATTTACCATAAAAAAACGAAACGGATGAGGCATGCAGATTCATGCAGTAAGCAGGCGGAAGTAACTAAATGAACATCAATGACGTGTGGTAAAAATGGAACTTGAGGTGATCGAGATGGTGCATATACAATACATTAACACACTTAAAAACTAGCTAGAGACAACTAATTAAATATTAATGTTCTTGTTGATGAAAAATACAGGTGGGTAATTAACTGAACTCTAAAGAATCATATTAACAGCATGCATGATCAGTTATATAATTAATATATATGATTTTCTTTTTCTTCAATATTCCTCTCCGGCCGGCCGGCGGAATGAATGAATATATATATAGGTAGCATCAGGAGCAGTCAATCTTAGTTTTTTTACAGAGTGACTGCTGCTGATGTTACTTATACTACCATTCCGCCATGGATGAATTAATCAGAAAACCTCCGCCAAGAACGGGAGCCCAGTTTCCGCCATGGATGGATTAATTAGAAACCTCCGCCAAGAGCGGGAGCCCAGTAATCTGCTCCGTTTTCGCTTCCAACGTGTTGAGTGCATGATACAGGAACCAAACACAATCCTCTACTCTTCAAGTCCTTTGGTCGATCTAAATGGCATTCCTGTTCCATTATAAATCACAACCTCCTATTAATTTATCTATACACTCTTTCTTTTAATTATATATATATATTCTTAATTTACTAATTAATCAATCTCTTGATTTACAAGTCACACTGTTGTTTTATTATACCAAATTAAATGGATATCCCAAAGTGAATATGTGTACTTACCATCAGTTTTTTTTTTTAACCAGCTTGAGAAAGAGCTTTTAAGAAAGTTTCTAAAAAAATTAATGTTAATTTTTAATTTTAATAGTGTCAATACACATAAATAGCTTTAAAAAGAACATTTAGATTTTAATTTCTCAAAAATATTTTTTTAACTTATTTTAAGCCAAAATAAAATATAATAAGTAGTAAAAAACCACTTAAAAACAACAAAATAGAGCTGTTTTTAACTTATTTTAAGCAATAGAGCAAGCTATTGGCAAATATCTTTTTTTTTGTGAAACAAAAAAAAAAAAGGAAAAAAATTCATTGGAGAGTATTAGTAATGATGTTGAGATAATTGGTAAGAAAATTATATGATGCAGCTTTTTTAGTAAAGAAATTAAAGGCACTTTTCTTTTGCTAGTTCTAAAAAGCTTGTTAATTGCTACTAGCAGTACTAATATGTATGTGACTTTTGTGTTGCTTTTTGAGAAGAAATGGATCCAATAAAGCATGTATGTATGCTTCTTGACTTAATTGGCTGTTAATTCCATCATCAAATAAATTAAACAACTAAACAGATAATATATATTACTAGTTTCTTCTTACTTCTTATACTAACACATGATCATCAATATTTATTACTTTTCAAGTTCTTGAAAAATTCTTGTGGTGTGTTTTAAGATAACAATAATTAATATGAAACTGGAGGTAATATATGTCAGAGACACACGTGTATGAGAGAGAGAAAGAAGATATTCTTGGTGGTGTTTGCTTAGGGAAATGTGAGAATGCGCATGTATGGTGGTACTTACAGAATGGTGTTGTTGGTGACCACCCATGCTTCCTCCTCCTCCTCCTGCTGATACATTGCTGCTGCTGCCCATGTACGGGGAGCTAAGTGCCTGCACTAATATATATATCCTCAGGAATAATCAAAATCTTTTTCTTGTTTATCAAAGCATGAAAAAAGAAATTTGCAAAAGTTTTTGTTGGTTGATTCTTTAGTAGTTAAAATTGTTGTTGCAGAGAGCATAATAAAAAGAGGAGAATGACCTCAATTTGAGCCTGAAGGAATCTGATATACCCAATAGCCTCTGATAAGACAGATGCTGTGTCAGTCTGCCAAAAACAAAAGAGCAACACAAGAATTATATATATATATATATATATATGCCCTATTTTACCACAAGTTCTGATCTCTAGGCCATGAATCCATGTCCAAAATACAGCAAACAGCAGATCATATCATGGGGGAGATAAAGTAGTAGGAGATAAAAAGCAAGAACATGAGAGCAGCAGCAGCCTTTTTTAAAAAAAAATAAAATAAAATTCCTCAGTTATAAAACCTTCATCATGGGCTTAATCATACATAATACTGTTACTCATCTAATTCTTAGACTTTGTTTGGATTGGGTTCAGTTTGGAAACTAACTCATACTTTCACAAACAATTACAGTTTTTACTTACTGAAATCAACACGGAAATAAATTACAGTTGTAATTAGTGTAGACACCTTGCCAAATGGGGAAACAAGTTGATGAAGTGCTGTTATTCGATCCCCTAGTTTCTCCTTTCTTACCTGCAATTTAACATATATAAAAAGGTTGTTAATTTGGATATATAAATATATATATATGTTTAGAGGTTCTCGTTTCAAATCACATTCTATCTCCAATGTATAAAAAAAATTGATTATTACCTTAAGAACCGTTTGGGTTGAAGAGTGTTGAATCTTAGGCTTCTTTTGTACACTGTTATTCGAGCTGTTGCACTTTCAATTTTATGCAAAAATAAACAAACAGCAAGTCAAGAAACAAGTTGAATATACTTCTATCAATTAAGAACAGTTAAAAAATAGTTTATACTGTAAAACAGGTTAAAAATAATTTATTTTAAGTAACGAAGAACAAAGTTTATAATATACTTTTTAATATAAATGACAACGAAAATACTGAAAAAAATTTTAAATAAATAAAAGAATGACATGGGAAACTTTCTTTAATTTGAATAGTTTGAAGAGTTTAATGTTTGATTTTGGATCCAAATTTAGAGTTTAATTTCTGTTTTGCAATAATCAATCTGTGGTAAAATTGGTCATTTTTGTTAAATTAGGCAGACAAAATTTACAGTGGAGTGTTTTTTTTTGTGTATATTTTTAAACAAAAACAGAAAGAACATTTATTCTTTCTCATATACAAAAACTATTTGGAATTTTCTGAAACAAATAAAAAAACAAAATTAAACAGAAAAAAGAATGTCTTTACCTCGGATATTGAATTTTCTTGATTTGATCTGCTGCCTTGTTGTAGCAGCTGGTGGTACTGTGGCCCGGCGGAGCCGGAGAAGTTTAGTAAGCCAGTGGTGCTTAAACTGGTAACGCAAGAGGTAGCTGGGGATGAAGCAGCAGATGGCGGCATAATAATTACTTGTGGAGGAGACAACCAATTAGAAGAAGCTAATTGATGAAATTCATGATGATGATCAGCTGAATCTCCATAGAGTAATAGGCTACTAGTATTACTATTAATTTGAGCTACTGCTTCTTCTTGTTTAACATCAACATGAACAGCAGCTGCCCTTAAAGATGGACTCTGGTGGCCGTCTTCTTCTTCCCCCCAATTTTCCAACTTCTTGCTGTTGTTGTTGTTGTTGTTGTTGTACTGTTGATGAAAAGGATTGTTAACAAACCTTTCCTGCTCATGATTTCCCAATCCCCCTCTGCACACGTTAATTAATTCATAATCAGTGGCGTAACCATGATTCAAATGTTGGGAGCTCATAAACTATATATATTCTAAAAGAAAATAAAAAACAATATCTAGTTATTAGTACTGAGGAGGAAAAAAGACAAGTAACCAATTTGAAATACAAATTCTATTGAAAAATCATTTCAGATAGAGTTATACATCTGAAATGAAATCAGTTGTCATATTCGGAAATTTTTGCAAGAGGGTTCATTTTCAATATTCATAAAAATATCTTTTTCAACATAACACAACAACAAAACTACTGCAGCAGTCTGTGAGAAGTTCATACATCCTGTTGTTGGAGGGGCTTTAATTAGTCCCTGCAACTGTTTCATGATCCGATCATGTCTGAATTAGCTAAGTAGAAAAACAAGCTTATCAAAAAGTTTTTGGAGAATGGTAAAGGAAAAGAAAATATATGTTTGGATTTGAAAAAGGGATCACTTTTTTACCAGCAAGTCCATTTGCAAAAAGATATACAGCTGAAAGAGAGAGCTTAAGATGTAAGAAAAAAGGGTAAATTTTTTTAAAAACAAGTTTAATTATGAACACAGATTCCACAATAACATAATTAATAAAAAAGATGTAGAAATTAATTAGAAAGAGGGGAAATTTAATTACAGAAGTAGTTGGCTCCAAGAACGCGGAAATTCTTGATATTGATCATCATGATGATGAGGCATCATAGATGTAGAATTAATAGATCCATATAAATATTGTGAAGAAGAAGTTGAAGATGATGATGATGACGACGAAGAAGAAGAAGAAGAAAGCTGCTGAGATTGCTGCTGTGGATGCATGGAATTGATGCTCCACCACTTAGGGTTTCCTCCACCCATCATTATTATTTCTATCTCTCTCACTACTTCTCACTCAATAATATTAATCAAACTTTACCTCAAAATCCAAATCCCACCACCTAGGGTATGATCATGATTTCTATGTATAATATATTGTGGGTTCGAACTATATCCCCTTTCTTTTTTGAACTGAACGTGTATAAAAGAAATAGTATTCAGAACTATACACTTTTTTTTTTTCTCTCTCTACTTTCACTTTGTTATCTTTCCTAGTTTGAGCACCAAAACATGACTTTGGTGAAGCTATCAATGGAGAGTATGCTTTCTCAGAAGAGGATGAAGAAATCCCATATATTCATTTTCATGTCTTTTTCAACAAAGTGGTATTTCATACTTGTGGGGTTCATATATATAAATAATAAGTCTTTTTTTTTTTTTTTTCTATACTAATACTATACTTCTTCTTTTTATTCTCTTACTTTAGCTTTATTATAAAGTGGGGGCAGAAAAATAAAAAAAAGCAGCTGGTTGGTGATCAGTGTTTTCGGGCCAAAAAACAAAACATTTGTGGAGCTTATTAATTTCCTTGATTTGGGGTGTTAACTAGGGTTTGTTTTTTAGCTTAGGGTTAGGGTTTATTAGAGATATATAGAGATGAATATTTTTTATTTTGTATGTGAATAATTTTTTGAGTAATTAGTGAGATCATATATGGTCTGCCCTGCTCGTTTCCCAACCCATAATTGGATATTGCTAGTTAAATATATAATATATATATTATGTTGCACAAAGTTTTGTAAGGAAATGTACCCCTAAAAAAGTGAATGGGGGAATAAATATAGTAGCATGTAAAAACCTTTTCCATTGCCTTAAATATGATATGATTTCTTTGAGCACTAATAATTTTTGGATTTCGAATTTTGAGAATGTTGTTGTGTCTTGTATGAGAACTTTATTATCCTTATGGTCTAATTCAGTTTGTATAGGGAACTTAAAACTATGTGTGCATACAGATCCTAGCTTACTAAGTCTTTATAAGGAGTAATTATTTTTTTTAATTAGTCGATATGAAATTCTAAATAACATCTCGACCTAAAGTCCCCAAAAATATTCCCATCAATCCAGCTACTATACTCAATTGCTCTCTCTGAAGAAATTGTGCCATTTCTCCGGCGGCAGCAATTTGCACCAAACCCCCTTCGCAACGGCACAATCTCTCAATCACAGCTGCCAAAGGAAGGCTCTACATTCATGCCATGCTGCCAGAAAAACACCGTCCTATGCAGCCGGTCATGCCTGAACTGCCATAACAACAGATTTTAACCGCTAAGGGCCTTTCAACCGCCAATTCCTGTCCAAGATCCTTACTTCTTATACATTCAAAACGACTTATATTTCTAACCGGAAGAGGAGATGGTATTCTCTTCAATTGGTGCTTATTTATTGAATTATTGATAAGTTCATAAAGTATGGCACTAGTTGATTTTACCCAAAAAAAAAAGAAAAAATGAAGAAGGAAAATCGAGGGTGATTAAGGTGGGATTTAGGAGGCTTATCTATACTTTTCATATAGTGCTGTGGGATTGATGATTGTTGTACGTATGTCTACGTCTGTGTCCATCTGGTTTAACCTTTTTATTATGACTATACCTTAATTGTAATTAAAGTAAAAAAAAATGTCACATTTTCCTTTTTTTAGTTTTTTAAGTTTTTGTGAGAATATATTTGATTTTTGTTTAAAAGAAAAGGAGATTTAATATAATAAAAAAAAAAGTGACAGAAATGGATTTCAATCTTTTCTTTTTTTTTTTTTCCTCTTTTACAATTACCAAGAAGAGAACATAAAGTAGGCTCTCGAAATTTGATGAGTACCTGATTTCCTCAGAGAAAATAAAACATTGATGTTTGAAGTTTGGACATTATGATATCCAGCAATAATTTTAAGGATTAAATATCTATAGGAACCATTCAATTCCAACGAAATAAATGCGTTAAAACAAAAGAAAATAAAAGTTAAACGAATTTGAAACATTTAACAACCGCTGCACCAAACTAACTCTTAATATTATTGGGTCTATCACTGTCTATAATCGACCGAAATCTAGAGACAGGGAGGGTGCACTACTTAAGGCAATGAAATTTTCCACCCCAAACAACAACTCCCTAATAATCATTACTCAGGAAAAAGAAAAAGAAAAAAAAACTCCCTAATAATCATTCAGATAAGACTTGATAGGGAGGGAGGCTCTACCATCACACCTGCCGTGCTGTTGGGGGAACAAAACGAATGTACATACCACACTGCACGCTCTTCTCCAACTTCCTTCCCTGCCCACTTCTTTTTTTTTCTTTGGGGTGTGGGGATAACAAGGTCTTCACAAGTCAACAAAAAAAACTATACCAAAGCTTCACTTTTGAAAGCACAGCAATTTTTAACGTAGAAATTGAATACCAAAAATTAAATTATTGTAGCTTAAAAAATAAAAATATGGATTCTTGAACAGCATATGTAAAGTAGGAAAGAAAGAATAAGATGCACTTAATAAAGTGGCAAAAAAGCTTTCTTTAGAGGAATCTTGATTCCTTAACCCAATATTAAATTAGTAAAATACCACTTTTAAGGCTTTTTTTTTTTTCTTTTTATACATCACTGTGATTGTACCTACCTTTTTTTTTTTTTTTTTTTGGGTTTCTCTTCCACAATTTCAATGATGTTGTAATTTGATCATTGTTTTTGAGCAAGGTTGCTGATGGAACCACCTTGTCGTTGCATAGCTACAACTGGTTCATTGCATCTACAGCACCTAAATGATGGAGCAGCAGAGCACCGGGTTCGGAGACAGTAGTAACAATACCTGTCAGCAAGAGTAGTAAAGTCAAAGACCAAATCAGAGAGAACAGGATAACTCAAAATTCCTCATTACAAGCTTTTTCTAGTTGACTCAGACTCGTAACAACTATAGGCAAAAAAGCATAGTGAACCGAGGTTACATTCCATCCCCAAGTACCCTTGGCCTCAGGGATCAATAGCAAGATACATCTAATAACTGTACATGTATTGATAAGTGAACCTGATTTATGATTAACAATACGGAGAAGCTAATCAAAACTAATGGAACAGAAGCATTTCTCACTAATTCAACATGTATTCAAACAGAGCAGACACCTTTCTAGAAAGTCACAACCCATTTGGGTCCCATATGATCAAATGTGGAACAGAATTAATCAAATAGAATAGCTAATGTATGACAAAACAAATTGTCCAAACCCAGACCAGGATTTGTTTTCTGCAGTTTTTCTTTTTATTTCCAATTCAGTGTCTAACAATGGCTAATGAAAAGAATATTTACACAAGCTGATGATATACCTGTGCTGACAAGGGAGAGCCAAAAAAGGAATGCTTGGATTAGCCTGGCAGATGGGGCACAAATTTTCATCCTCAGTTGAACTTGAGGATTTATCTTTAGAAAACGGGCGAAGAAAGTTTTTAATGGAGGATGAATTAAGAAGCGGAAGAAGCAATAGCAACATTTCCTGCAGATTAACATTAAGTGTCATAAGTTTATCAGGACATGACCAAGTAGGGGCAAGAAAGCTATTACAGTTCATCAGTGCATAAAGTCGTTCATAAAATCTGAGATAAAGAAGAAATAATGACACATATTGGCATTAAGTAAAGAAAAGAGGGGAAAATGGTGTCATTTACTTGGGATGGGTTGACTCCTACTAGCTCTTACACCCACCCCAAGAAAATGCAATTTTGCCACGCATAAATCAAGTAGAAAAGACCCTTGTATAGGATGAGAAAGGCAAAAAATACCGAGAATTCATTCCACACCAACTGGCGATTCATGTACTCAAAGCTCACGGCTCGATTCATATTAGGGCTCCCATAAACAAGTCTTGCTCGTAAAAATCGCTCGATAAGGCTCCTATATCTGCACCAATATCATGATATGAAACATCAGCAATTATAGTAAATGATGGAATTCATTATGGATATCCTCAACAACCAAGTGCGGTGAAAAAATTAATACAAGAACTTTGACACCTAACAAAAAGTATACTAAGATATAATCCACTGCAACCATAACACAAGGTTCAAGATTGGTACCGCAAATTGCAACTATTAGCAAATACATCAAACCATAAGCTTGATCACATTCCTATGCTGCACCAAGTATATTTATGTCCCGAACTTCAGAATACATCAAGAATACGAAAAATCTCAACTAGAAGTATCGCATCAAACAGTGAGTCTGGTCGTGTCTTCCCAAACTCTAAGGAAACTGCAGTCCTGACAATCTAGAGTTCCTTTGTTTTTTAAACTAAACACATGACACTATGCCTCTATCCATCAAAAGTATCAGATCTGTTATGAAAAATATAATATCATTGCATTAAAATATCAATGATTAAGAGCCTTTCCATACTAAGGGCCCTGGGGTGACATTATATTTTGATCATCTCCAGATACATCTGAAAGAAAATCAACCGTAGAATACTGCTTGGACAACTAGTCCAATTCATAGTCCCAGGTAAATTTACATTTGGGCTTTCAGCTGCAGTTCTATATATTTAGGTAAAAGCTTATAGACATAGAAAACAAAGAATTTTTGAATGGTTTAAGCATAAAAAATATGTTTAAGAGGGCATAGGTGCCAAAATACATACCTTCCTGAGTAAAGAAATAGAAGCAGGTTGCCAAAAGATGCAGCTTTGTAAAATCCTTCTATACGTTGAATTAGAAACCATATTCGACGTGCTAGTGATCTCTGAATTTTTTTTCAAAAAGAAAAGGAAAATAAAGAAGTAAACTATCTAAGATATAAGTTTTTTACTTTATGTGCATATGGGAGAACCCAACTTGGTGAATAAAAGAGTACCTGTTCAGAGTCACCCCATCTACGGAAAGCAGAAAATGATTGCAGGCGAGCCCAGACATATTGACCACCCACAGTTGCAACACAATACCAAAGCTTCTGCGCAACTGTGAGTCCAGGTCCTTCCAAACCGGTTCGGACTATAAAAGCACAAGCAAAAAAGCACCATGAATGGAACAAATGAGTTGATAATGCACTGCAATGGAGTTGGGTGCAAAGACACAAGATACAACATGAGAGCATCAATCCAAGATATTCAACTTAAAGTTGCAAGAACAAAAAACAAAACATATTGGATACAACTATAAACAATTAAGAGGCTGATAAATTCATGTGACAGATGCATACAGCTAAGAAGCATCTAAAGAACATAAAGGAACTCCAGCAAAGGTAAAAGAGAAGGAGAAGCCACAGAAATTTTTATTAAACTTATTTTACAGCTAATCCAGAAAATATGGGGGAAAATTCTATTATATACTCAAATAAAGGAAGTATACGAAAAATGTGAGAAATATGGGGGTAAAACATTCAAGAAATCAACTCTAAGCTTAGATAGTTTCATGCAAAATCTACCTTTGATACTGTAAAAGGCCAAATTCCCATACAAAAACCGCTAGCATCACATGTATGGCAATGAACTAAACTCAAGTATGGAGATATACCAGCAACTAGGCCTGTTATACAGTTCCTTTTCAAAATTTATAAAGCTAGGTCAGAGAATGACAAACAATTGAACATCTGATTACATCAGATATTATTAACAAGGAGATATGAAACCATCTTCTTCGAAAAGAGGGTAAACATAAAAATTTCAAGTCACCAGCACCTTGAGACACTAGGAGAAAAATAAGGTAGACTTTGTCACACATTTTCTACTATCAGAGACTCTTCAAAGAAAACTCCTTAAATCGAATGTAATAACACATCTCCAAGCAAGAGCTCGACCAAAATCTCCTTACAGCAAGATAAACTCTGTAACTTAGATTTAAGCCATCATATTCCTATTTGCAAGAAATTATGTGAATAAGATGATATTCTTGTTCAGAAGACACGGTAGCTTTAGGTTATTGCCGGCCAAGAGTTGGGAGTTATACAAGTTATACAATAGACTAGAATTATTATGGCAAGAAACTTTGACAAGTATGATAAGAAAATAAGATATGAAAGCACTCAAAAGTTATCAAACCTTTTCCTCTTGCTTCAGCAGCTCGTTCATCTCTGTATCTGAGATTCATGAGAGCATTTCCTGGAGTAGGCTTGTCAACCCAGATAGAGAATCGCCAAATGAGAAACTCAAGGAAAGCATCAAGTTCTGCCTCATATTGAAATAACATTCCTGGCTAATACCAAAGAACGAAATACAAAACGAATTAAATGCCAAATTTAGCAACCACCAGAAATCATTGTAATTTCATTAATTAAGACCTGGAATTGGTTACGTTCAAGTACCTTCATCAGTGAAAACACCTTGACCAACTGCTCCTTCAACATGGCAGACATTTCAATGTCAAGTCTAGCTGCATCCACCTGATTAACTCTGGATATCACAATTGGGATCGCCAACTGCCAATAAGTGGCATAATTGTGTTAGAAATGCCACAAACTCAAAATAAACATTCAAAGACAACCAAGGTAAATTCATCTAGGAAAAGGAAAAGGCTATAACGGATATATAATCGAGCTAGACGGCATGTCTACCCTTGCTTTCCAGGACTCTAGTGTTCTAAAAACCTATTTATTTGCTCAAACGGTGATCAACTTAATCATTTCATAGGAAAACTTCCGTCTTAGAGTAAAGCCTCCACTTATGATTATCATAAGCAACAGATTGAACATAGCCATACACAACGCAGCTAAAATAAAATCCTAAATGAAATTTACTTACATCGGAAAATACAGAACAATAAATGTGCGCCAAAATAGACAATTATGAAATAAACAAAGAGAAATTCAGTAATAGTAGTAGTAATAGTAGCAAAGGATAAAACAAAAAAGAGAAGAGAGAGAAGAACCTGTTGAGAGGCAGCGAAAGATTGCCATTGAGGAAGAAAATTCCGGTAAGTATTAATCCAAGCATCTTCTGGTGGTGGAGAATTGTTGTTGTTGCTACTAATCGATGAGGATGATGATGATGTTGAAGCTAGGGTTCGTCTCTCCATTTTAGTTTATCTATAGAAGAGGATTATAGCTATGAATTTATCTGCAGAAGTATGGAAGAATGAGAACTGGCGGCTGATTTGCTTCTTCAATTGGTGTTCTTCAGTTCTGCAACCAGCAATCCGCCTCCGGCCCACGCAGTCTCGGTGGTTGGTCTTATTCGGTCATCAGTGTAGTTTGTTTGTTTTTTTTTTTTAATAATAAAGAAAAATCAAAATTCAGAAAACTAAGGAAAAAATTAGCACGATAATACTTTTTTTTTTCTGACAAGCACGATAATGCTAGCGGAAGGATATTTTGGTCATCATAGATGAAATGGAGGCCCGCTATTCAATATTCATTGGGATTAACGAAACATTTTTTCTAAAAAAGATAATAAATATAACTCAAAAATTTATAAATATGATGCGAAAATTTATTTCTGATTTATTGTCCAATTTTTCTTGCTAACTCAATTCTATCTAATTCAAAACTCAAATCTTTCATATTCAAAGAAATTTAAAATAGATATAGATAATTTTGAATATTTTTTTTTTCAAGAAAATATTGATTTTAGATTAAAAAAAATTCTCAAATTACATTTTTTTTAACTGTCCTGAGTTTTTTTCAAATGGGTGAAATTATCTTTAGTGTGTTTTTTTTTTAAAAAAAAACAACCAACACGAGTTTCTCCCATGTGGGTTAAATTCTATAAGGAATTTTGCCAACCTTGGCGAAATTCTTGAATTTCGGCAACCTAGAAGAAACTCGTGTAATTTTTTTTGTTTTTTACTTCAAAATCGATATTTTCTTGTAAAAAAAATTTAAAATTATCCATATCTATTTTGAATGTGAAATATTTGAATTTTTAAGTAGAGAGAATTGGGTTAATGAGAGAAATTTAGCGGGAAAAAAATTAATTTTTTCTCATTATACTTATAAATTCTTAAATTATATTTACTATCCCTTTTCCTTGCTCTTTTTCTTTTTTTTTTTTTATTTATCAACCCGAAATTTTCTTTGGAAACATTGAGAAACATTTCCGCCATTTTCTTTTTTTTTTTTTATCAACGCTATTTTCTGTTTTAAAAAGAACAAATAATTTGTTAAAATAACAAATTGTAATGGATGGCAGTTAGTTGGTTCAAAATATTATTTTTAAAAAGCAAAAAGTGGTTCAAATTTTCAATTATATATAATTCATTTATGTTAAAAAAAAAATTAATGAAATATGCAGAAGTCTTATATATATGAAAAGGCGTCGACAGCAGGATTCGAACCTGCGCAGGACTAGCCCAACAGATTTCGAGTCTGTCTCCTTAACCACTCGGACATATCGACTTTTATTCATCATGTCTACCAATATTATTTTATTTAAACAAATAATTCATGTTTAAATCTTCAAAATCAATCAAAATATCATACCTAATGTACTCTGAACTCTAATTTTATCACTTAATTATCAATCAATAAAGTAGTGATACTAAATCGTTAAATATCCAAAAAAATACTATAATTAATATTAATAAATAAGGGGATTACTCATGCCTTCCTTCCGTAGCTCACATTCTCAATACTCCAATAGACAATGATGTAAGACTGACCTACCAGATCAGAGACAGTCGAGTTTCTCTGCAAGAATTCTGATTTATCGTCAAAGAGGCGAAGAAGATACTTTTCTTTAAGCTGACTAAGCCCATCCACTGATTAATCTATTAATACTAAATTATCAAATAACTTAAACAAACTATACTAAAATATAATTAATCCTATAATGATGTGATGTTGAACTTGAACATCATGCTTATGAAGATCTTATGGATTCTTTGAATCAAAACTCACTTTTCACAAAAAAGTTGTTCTAAGTTCGTGATTATCATCATTGCATCAACCGCCATCATCGGTTTCCTACCACTTTTCTTTGGAGGAAAACAATGGGCACTAAAATAAAGACAACTCAACTCAACTCACTTCCCTTTGCAATCCTATCTTGACTTGCCTACTACTATTTTCAAAAGTTTTAGACTTTTGTTCCTAAATATAAAAAAATTTTAAACTTTTATACATATATTAAATTAAAAGTTTTGAAAATAAAAGAATATTTTAATTATTATATTCTTTTTTATCCTTAATAAACGAGGAAAGAAATAAATAATAAGAATAAAATAAATTAATAATTTAAAAAATAAAAATAGAAAAAGTTTAATAAATGTCTATTGAAAGTCTAAAACTTTTTATATTTTTTTCCGTATGGAGCACTTTTCTCCAATTTATGATCCATCTATCCAATAAACATTAATCTGTGTTAAGTTCCTATGATTGGATTGGAATTCTATAGAATTAGAACTCTATAGAATTATAAGAATTGTAATTCTAATTTATTTGTTGGTAAAATTACAGAATTGTCGTGGAATTCATTTATAATTTTAATTATTTTCTTTAGAAGTCCAAAGAAAATATAGAATTAGAATTCAAAATGTAAATATATATACTCAAAATATGTTTATGTATAAGAGTGAGAGAGAAAAACTAGTGTATGAGTGTATATCACTTTCAGGGAGAGGAAGTGAGCTTGAATTTTATTGAGAGAAATTAATCGTGAATTTTAGAGAAAAAATCTGTGAATTTTGGACAGAGAAAGTATCGTAAATTTTAGTGGAAGGAAGTATCGGAAAGTCTAGAAAGAAAATGTCGCGAATTTTAGTGAGAGAGTATCATAAGTTTTAGAGAGAGAAAGTGTGCGTTAAATGTGTGAGAAAATATGAATATAAAATTGTTCATTGAATAATAGAAGTGATGAATATGAAAATATTGTAAAACTAAAATTGTAATTTTAGGTTTCAATTTGGAATTAAAATTATATTGCTGTGTGAGTCTATACTCTCACTACATTATTGATAGAGATTACATAAAAGTATCAAATGAAAAAATATAAATTTTATATAAAAAATAAATAACAATTTATATTATTTAAAAATATAAATATCCCAATCTCTAAAGTTAACTCTCGGAATCATTCGGACAAGACTTGACATACTAAGGCAGAAAATTGTGGAATATAATTTTGAAACGAATTCGGGTCGGACTCGGAGAGCTGGGAAACTTGGGCTTCCTGTCTCTTGTAGTCAATGGAGGGGGGTCCTTCTTGAGTTACCACCATGGCCATATTTATTGCAGGTGTTTGATAAAGGACTGTTCCGTAAAAAAATGAGAATAAAGTAGCTAGAGATTGAGCATGAAAATGGAAACTGGATTTTTTTTTTTTTTCTCATAAAGTGGAGCAACCCATTGCATTTGCAGCCGAACATGGATAAAACCAGTGGGAACCTTTTTTGCACTTTTTGGACCCACCATCTCGTGCCACTCACATTTCCAAACTTCCGGACCCAGGTGGACCTATGCCATTGCTCCCTTTGTCCCTTTTGGACTAAGTCTTTCGGCCATGAAAATTTTGAGAATATTTTACTAGGTGGAGGAAGACCTTGGATAAAGGTCGAAAGCAAATATCTTATGATGAAGTTTTCTCTTTACATTGATTTCAAGAAAATATTGATTTCTTACTCACAATTAAAATTTATATTCTCATTAAAATTGATATTATCATGATAATTGTAACTAGATATCTTAATACATTTTAGGATATTATAAATACGTAAAAAATTGAAAGTTAAAATCTTTTTTATATTACTGTAAAATTTTTAAAATTAAACACAACTTTGTTATAGACTTTATACACAAAAAAATAAACCTTACAAGAGGCAACAAAGACTTGCATAATGTAAGAATTGAACTCTTAATCTTCTAGTTGGGAGCCATCAGTTCTTGCCGCCCAAACAGAATAAATAACATAATGTTAAGTAATAATATATAAAAATTAAAAAAATTATTTATATTCAGTAACAAAGCTTATAAAAAATTTATTTATTTTCATAAACAAAACAGAAGTTTATTTATTTTTTGAACTAATTAAGATGCTGTTGAGAATGAAAATCCCACATCGATTAATTAAAAGAAAATAATTACAACTTATAAAGACTTGGGCAGTCCTCCCCTCTTGAGGTACCTTTTGGGGTGAGTTAGGCCCAAGTCCAAAAATTCTAACATGGTATCATGTCCAATCCTGCGAAATTTCACGCACCAGATGTTCATTCCTGGACGTGAGGGGGTGTGTTGAGAATGAAAATCCCACATCGATTAATTAAAAGAAACCCAAAAATTCTAACAGATGCCTACATGACAATGCCAATTCAATTCCCTAGCATTTAACTTGAGTGGGATTTTAACCAAATTTTAGTACTATAAGCTTCATCATGAGCTTCCCGACTAGCTCCATTGTCTTTCAAGAAAAAAAAATTAAAATAAAATAAAATCTCCATTGTCAACATTTATTGATTGGTTCCATTTCATACCATACCATTCCTTATTCCACCGCTATATCATATCATAATAGTATTCAAATAACATTTCTAATTTTAGAACCAATTATTTTGTTTTAAATACAAACAAGTGACGTAATTGATTGGATTTATTAGATCACGAGGGTGACGATGTTTTGCATATCTTACGTCATAAACCTTCAAATACTAGTTGGAAATTTGGCACTTATTATCATTCAATAATTAATAATTTAAAATATCGGTACTAAGATAATAACCGAATGATATTATAACTCTTTTTTAGACCACAACTTCTTTGTTTTCAAATTATATTTCCTCATCTAATGTATTAAAAAATAAAAAATCAATATATCTTTTATTATATATTTATATTTTGCTTATAATAATTATTCTTTTGTGGTTTATTTTTTTAAAGTTTACACTTTATTCATTTTATAAATTTATTAATAAAATTATTATAAAAATTTGTCAGACTAGTATATTAAAATTGTATTAAAAATTCATCACAAAGCATATAGGTGACATAGTTAAGATTTCTCATAATTTAATCAGAGATCTTGAGTTTGAACCGAATTTTAAGAACACAATTGTTTCGTCTTGTAGGAGGGTGATGTAATTAAAATCGTAGGGAAAATGGCTTATTTAATCTCTAAAATTTAAGCCTTGATACGATATGATACTTAAAAGTTTATTTATTGCCGTTAAGACGTGTTTCATAAATAATTTACAACAATCCAATAAGATCATTTGTCGTCAAATAATTAAATTATGGAAAAAATATCACATCAGCTATTCACGTGTGATAATTTGAAGGGTAAAATAGGTATTATAAGTCATTTAGCTAAAAAAACACAAATGATGTGTGCTTTTAGGAGATAGAAAATGTTTTATTTTCCTCCAAACAAAGTTTGTGTTTCGTTTAGAGGGAATAGTATATTATCTATTTTTCTTGTTAGGTTAATCTGTATGAGCAGATTGTGTATTTTTTTTAAACGGAATTTAAATATCAAACAACATAAAGATTTTATTGTATATATAAATTGTTTAAGGGCCATAATAACGAAAAAAATAAACTTTTAATACCGTAACATAACATGTAACTAAACATTATGGGCTAAATTAGCAATTTTCTCAAAATTGTATTATAGATCCACACACAAGACGTATAAGTAACATTATTGAAGTTTCTATTAACTTAACTATAAATCAAATCTTGGAAATATATCTGTATTTATGAAAGAGTTTATTTCTCTTTTGATCATTTTTATAATCCGATATTTAAAAGTTATCGATTAATTTAGGAAACATTAAAAGGTACAAAAATCTCAAACAATAATATTAGACTAATATGCAAAATTAAACTATTCCTTAAGTAATTCAAAATTAAGACCTCTCACGTAAAAAGTCAAACTATTAGATTACGCGCCTCTTGTCTACTTCATTTTTATCCCCGATCAAAATACCTCATTTCATACAATTTCAAAAAAAAAAAAAAATCCTAACTAGAAATTCGGGGTAAACGTTGGATGGAAAACGTCCGTATAGAGGACAATGGACATATGGAGGAGGCGTGGTGGGCTTGGGTTGCTGGGGTCAATGATTCCATGATATCCGTTTACTGCCGTCAACTCAATCACCTGATGCCGGTGTGTCCCCTAACTACCAGATACCATGAGCTTTGCAAAATCTCAGCCTTCGAATCCCCATCACTTTGGCTTAAACCGTGCGATCTCAATCGCACGCTTGTTCACTTTAAGGATTTCAACAATAAAGAATAAAAATTTGTTATATTTCAAAAAAATAAAATTACTCGAATATCCATAACTAAATTGGTTATACAATTGAGAATTAATAACTTAATACGAATCAAAGTTATGAATTTGAAAGAGAAACTGTTATGAATTTTTAAGGGGAGAATGTGACGTAAATTTAAAAAAAAAATTTTTTTTGTGAAATTTAAAGAGAAAAAAAGTTGTGAATTTTTTAATAAATTTTAAAGAAAGAAAATATGAGTTAAGTATGTAAAAAAAATATAAATAATAATAAAATTATGTAATTTATAATGAAAATGATGAATAAAAATATGCTACAAAGCACAACTTATAAAAGTATTTAAATTATTTTCTTTTATCATCGATCGTCTCTGTGGTTGATTGTTCTACGTTTGATCTTTTGTGTCAGCTTTGCAGCGATTCATAAAATCATCATTTTCTCGGGTTTCGTTTCGCTTCAACACACACTGTCTCTGTCTTCTTCCTTCAATAAAATCATTTCTCTGTTTGTTTAATTATTCAGTGGTTAAAAAAAGAAAAAAAAAATAATTCTGGACTTACGAATTAACCGAGGCGTGGCGAAAGGCGAGGAGCTGTCCTGTCTCTGCTGCTACGGTGGTGGGTGTTGGCTCATCTCCGACCGCGCAATGGAGTATTTGTTCTTATTCCTACGCGGCGCATGTTGTTTGTACTGATTAAAGTTAAAAAAATTACGAAAAGATACGATAATTGAATAGTACTAGTATTATTATTAATTATTATTATGATTAAAAAAACAAAAAAAGGTTATTCGCCGGGGGATTCTTCTCAGTAAGTTGTCGGCTGTCGGTGGTTTTGCCGGTGGGGTGGCCGCCATCATCAACCGCACTACAGCTCAATTCCCTCATTTGGTCTTCTTCTTCTTCCTTCCCCTAATAGAATATATACAGTGATCAGGAATCGGATAAACTTCTTCGTTTTCTCCCAAATTGGTTAATTTTACAATTTTGAGCCCCGTGAATTTCTAGAAAAACATTTTATTAAATATTTATTTAGAGTATATTTTAACATTTCATAAATTATTTTTGTTTATTGATGATGTTATTTTGACGGGATGAATAATACTTCTTTTTTATTTGTAAAAAAAATATTTTAAAACACCGTTTAATATGGAAATAAAACAAATATTATTAAAAAATATATTAAAAATCTACAAGTAAAAAAATAATAGTACAAGATTGATATACAACATTAAATCATTCTCTGAGTCATACAAACTCGATGGTAGTGCCATATCTTGTCATTTTAGCACTGTTTCAATGGTTGTACGCCTCTGTTTCTATTAGTAACAGAAGAAAATGCAAAATTTTTAAATGTTTTTTTTTTGTGGATTAGAATACTCGTCAAATTCTTCTATTTCTTCATTATTGTTTTGACTAAATATTGTTTTTGGTTCCCAACATATTTACCATGTTTAGGTTCGATTCTCAACAAATATTTTTATATTTTTTAATCTCAACTAATTTGAGCAACCGTTTTGATCATTTTTTACGAATTCCAACAATTTTAATCGGCGATCAACGATTTATTCCTGATTTTATTTAAATTTACACAACTTAAGTTAAAAAAAAAAAAGAAAATTTTTTCCTTTTTTCGTTTACTTGAGTTGTGTAAATTTTCATTTTCATATTTTTTTATTTTAATATAATTAGAGAGAAATCATTGATCAACAATCAAAATTATCGAAATTCATGCAAAATGACCAAAACAGTTGCTTATAAATTAGTTGAGAACAAAAAAGGATAAAATTAAACAAATTAAATATATTGGAGACTAAAAATAATATTTACTCTTATTGTTTATATAGATTTTTAAGTTAGAAGAGTAAAAGATATTAAAACTTTTTTAATTGAAGGTTATATTTGGAAAAAAATTATTAAATGTTATATTATTTTTAACTTTTCTAAATATGACAAGTAAAAAATTACCGGAATCAATAAATGTGCCAAATAAAAAAACTTTCTGAGTAATTAAAAAAAAAAAAACTACATAAAAGAAAAGAAAAGACCAACAGTAAAAAAGGTTACAGAAAGGCCAAAGAAGCTTCTTTTCTGCATCAAAAGAACCAGTTCTTTTTGCTGGAGAACCAGAACAAGAATCCCCCCCTCCCCTCATCCCTACTTGTGTTTTTCCACCAGATAGACCTGCTTGCTTGCTTGCTTTCTCTACTCTCTTTTTGTTTTTCTTTCTTTCCTCTCTCTCTGCATTTTGTTCATTCCTTTCCACCTTCTTCAGCTTCTTCATTTCTAGCTGAAATTGAAAATGTCTCCCCCACTAGAACAAGATTACATAGGCTTATCATCAGATACTTCTTCTTTGGTTGAAAGAAGAAGCCCTTGCAAGATCTCTTCCTCCTCATCTTCTTCAAATACTCTTTCCTCAGAAGATGAAAAAAACATCAATGTTTTGAACCTTAAAGAAACTGAGCTAAGGCTTGGCTTGCCTGGTTCTGAATCCCCTGAACGAAAGACTGTGGCTCCTCCTGGATTATCCCTTTTTGGGAATGATGTGGAGGATAAGAAGAATAATGGGTTTTCTCTTGTTTCAGTGAAAAACTCTGTTTCAGGGTCTAAGAGGGGTTTTTCTGACGCAATTGATGGATCTGGCAAATGGGGTTTTACTAAGTCTGGTGGATCTGAAGTTGATTTTGGAAAAATTGATGCTGTTTTCCCGCCTAGAGGAGTAGTAGATGGTGACTCTAAGAACATCAACACCTTGCAATCATGTTTGCCGGGACCTGCTGCCAAAGAAATGGGTACTTCCCCTGCAATAAAGCCAGTTCAAGAGAAGAAAGTTTCTCCTGAAAAAGAGCAGAGTAACGCTCCTGCTTCAAAGTAAGTTCCCTTTTTTTCAATGACCAATGAGTCGTCTTCAAATGCTTCCTTCTTTTGCTATTTGGCTTCTGGGTTGTATTATTTCCTTGAAAAATTTCCATTTTTATCTATTTATTTATTTTTTGTGGAGAGTATGGGTAAAAAATTATCTTGCTGAAAGTTCACAACCATTAAGCTTAGTTGATTTTCAGCTTCTTGAGGGGGGGAATAAAGAAACAAGAAATGGATGTCTGAGCTTACTTTTTATTCTTGCAACAAAGTTGAAAGGGATATGAAGATGATATTGGTACTGTTTTATCAACATCAATAAGTTAAGATTCTTGGCATATACAAATAGAGTCCTTCCCAGGATGATAATTAGCAAATTAATTTTTCTGGTTATTAGACATGCCACTTTTGCTTCTTCTAACTGGTTTGTTTTTTTGCCCTTTATAACTGTCTTCAGTTGCTAGTAGAATAAGATAAGTGCAGTCACTCATGGACTTGTTCATCTCTCAGTTCATGTTATGATTATACACATGCTCATAGGAAACAACAATTATGCTGTTTCTTTCTGCCATGCCATTGTTTGACTTCTTCAAAATTTATCTTCACTTTCGAGTTCTTCAAAGTTCTTGTTTGTTTACCTATGCATTGAATACTTATCAGATTTGATGTACCGAAACTGTTCTAAGTACAATTATATATTGTAACAGGGCCCAAGTGGTAGGATGGCCACCAATTCGCTCTTATCGCAAGAACACCCTTGCAACAAATTTGTCCAAAAATAATGATGTTGAAGGGAAATCTGAACCTAGCTGCCTTTATGTTAAGGTTAGCATGGATGGTGCTCCATACCTGAGAAAAGTTGATCTTAAAACCTACTTCAACTATGCAGAACTCTCATTGGCTCTTGAGAAGATGTTCAGTGGCTTTACTAGTGGTCTCTCTCTCTCTCTCTCTCTCTCTCTCTCTCTCTCTCTCTCTCTCTCTCATACACAAACACTCTCCCACACTCATGGACACGCTCACTCGGGTGAATAGTCACATTCCATTTGCTGTCATGGTGCACTACATAATACATTACAGCAAAAACCTTTACTTTTGAAAGACTGGGATTTTGATATTTCTATTCAGTTAACATGCCCTTGATCATTGAAAGCCATCGACTTGACATAATATCAATATCTTTCTTTGCTTGAAAAGCCTATTTTAACCAATTTCCTTTTCGTTTTAATGAATCTAGAGACCAATGTAACTAGGCTCAAGTTATAAAACTGCTTTAAGACATACGAAAACTTTTACTTGTAAAGATAAGCTTATTTAGGATCGTTTACCATTTTGGTCCATAACATCATCTTTCCTTTCTGGTTAATTCTCTCCTAACTGTGTTTTCGAGTTATGTCTCCTTGAAGAATTGACTTCCTTTTAACATGGGACACTGATACAGGGCAGTGTGCTTCTGATGGCCTTCTGGAGCAAGAAATGCCCAACGAGAGGGGCTTAAAGAATACTCGTCTTAGCTCTGAATATGTACTTACCTATGAAGATAAGGACGGTGACTGGATGCTTGTTGGTGATGTGCCATGGGAGTATGTTTCTCTCCCAGAACTTAGCCATTTGCGTAAATGATATATGAAAGGAAATAGAAAGCTCTCTCTATATAGTTTCATTGCTCCTTTTTTTCTGCTCTCTTCTTTATGAACTGCTGTTCTATGAGATCTTCCCATTAAAAATAGAAATTGATACATTAGTTCACATTGTTCTTGTAGGATGTTCATAAGTTCTTGCAAGAGATTGAGAATCATGAGAGGCTCAGAGGCTACTGGGCTAGGTAAGGCGGCGCCAACTTTCCCTTGCTTTTCATTTTTTCCTTTGTTTCCGCCATTAACAGACTCAATTGCTATATGCTGAAATCATGCAAAATCACATATCTGAAATGGTTTCTTTGATTATACTTGTTTGTAGCTCCAAGTGCTGTGCAGAAGATGAAGAATGCAGCTTGATTTTTATATGCAGCAGAAGAAACAAAGGGGTTTCTTGAAGTTGTGTTTGGTATTTTTAGTTGGACTAGATTTTTAGCATTTACAGATAGCATTGTTTATCCATATGAACAGTGAATCTCTGGAGAAGAAGAAGCCTCAGAGATTTGGCTCCTAATTTTTGTTTAGAAATGTATTTCTCAATACTGTTATGTCAATGTAAAGTGGAGTGTTTGCTGATTTGCCATTCAATCTTCCAACTTTCTTCATTCTTCATAATTTTTTTTTTTTTGGTAAAAGGGAGGAATGTATTCATTAATATGAAGGTGTTACGTAATTTTTAAAATATCACGAAATTAATTTAAAATTCGTAACATTCTCAAAATTACAAGAAATAGGATTATAAAAACTTGCATTTCTTCTCCTACAAGATCTTTTTCTTGTTCGTACTTTCTTATTAGCTTGCTAAAATACTAAATAGAGAGTTAAGTTTTAAATTAGTATTTATTATTTTTTTACGGTTTATAATTTGTTGTATTATTTAATAATTATCGAAAATAGTTTTAAAACACCATATACATAAAAAAATATAAAAGATAAATTGTTGGATAAAACATGAAAAGCTAAAAGAATTGATGAAAATAGTATTGAGCTAATTTCTTATCTACATAACATAATGTGACTTTTTTTTTTGGGAGGGAGTTTAGTGCAATTTCCTCGTTATATAGGGGCCAAAGTGATAACTTCAGAAGATAAAGGGGAGAACTGTTATTTTCATAAAAATAATTTGGGGGATTTTGTTAATTAATCAAATCGAAGGAAATAAATGCGTCTAACAAATTTCTTCACTGTGAAACACTGATACTCACAGTGAAGCTTGCGGAGAATTGAATATGACGAGCACAGGCAAGATGTTGGAGAGGGCGTTATCGACGCGGCGGCCGGCGCAAGTGAACGACGAAGTGGAAGGAGATGGAGATGCCGGCGACGAATCCAAGACTCGGAAACATGTTTCTTCAGTGGCAATACGATTCACGTATTACTTGACCCGAACCGGTTACCTCTGGCCCGTTATTTTTAGTGCCTTCGCTGTTTTTGTTGTTTATTCTGTATATGTTCGTACTCGTGATTTGGTCTGTATATCGGCTTCTTCTTCCGATCACATCTCTCGTTTGCGGTTCTTTGGTTTCGATGGACTTGAATCGGATTTTGGATCCCTTGGTGTCCCCTGGTGTAAGTTCTGTCTCTTTTGGTGCATTTCGAATTTTGTTAGTTTTACCGTCTTTAGCTCAGATCTACTCTGTATAATTTATGGCTTCGCTCAGTAGTTTGTATCTGTCATTATGCCAAAAATGAGTAATTGAATTTAGGTGAATGAAGCTGATTATTGCTTTTTTTTACACTACTACGTGGGAGGGGATTTGGTTTCTGAATCTATAATTATCTGGTGCTGTTTTTGCTTTTGGTTTCAAAGAAGGGGTAGGAGAAGGGAAAGGAGGTTGCCTTAGTGTTTTTGCTTTTGGTTTCAAAGAAGGGGTAGGAGAAGGGAAAGGAGGTTGCCTTAGTGTGTCAATTCGTTTTGTTGAAGCATGTTATGGAGTTATCAGGTATGCTTTGTTTCCGACGGTTATGCAGAGGAGCATTTATAGGGGGACTTCTGGGAGTAACACTTTGAACTACTGAGAAGATATAGTACTAATATGAAAGTGAACATGATGCGTGCTGTTTTTATTTTCCTGGATAAATAACTTAGTATGTGCTGGTGATTAACTGATAGAACAGTAAATCCAATCGCAATTATGATACTGACCCACATTAGGAATTGATGATGTTCATATTTGCATTGACTTGGTGCCTCTTTAATGTTCTCTCCGGAGAAGGTTCTTAAAATCTTTTGGTGCCTAATAATAATGTTATGAACTGGTAACTCGTAACTAATGAATAATGTTATGGACTTGTAACTAGTAACTCATTGATATAGTACTACGAATTATGTAGAACTTTCCTTTGATTGGCTTTGTTTTATAGATATCTTTCCCATTGTATGGCATTTTAAAGTGTTTCCCTTATAGGAGGTTTATTTCCATGTGTATCTAGAAACAGATAAAAAACAAACTAGCTAGAATATGTACACCTGACGTCAGTTATGAATTTGAAGATCTTAGTTGATTTCCACATATCAAAGAAAGATCAGTGGTTTATCTTTTGGGGCTCTACATCCATTTAATTGTTATCCTTGTCAAAAGGCAGATCGAAACAGGGAAAGACTGTTGAATGGACATCAAAGGATTTACTCAAAGGAGTGGAGGAGTTTGTGCCAATATACGAAACAAGACCAATCAAGAATAACATGTATGGAATGGGGTTTGACCATAGTTTTGGGCTTTGGTTTATCGCACGATGGCTGAAGCCAGAACTGATGATTGAGAGTGGTGCCTTCAAGGGGCATTCAACATGGGTTTTAAGGCAAGCAATGCCAGATACTCCAATTCTATCAATTACACCTCGCCATCCTGAGAAGTACCTCAAGAAGGGGCCTGCATATGTTGATGGAAATTGCACATATTTTGCTGGGAAAGACTTTGTGGATTTTGGGAGCATAGACTGGGGAAAAGTGCTGAAGAAACACGGGATTAAAGATCTCAGTCGGGTTCTTGTCTTTTTTGATGACCATCAAAGTGAATTGAAAAGGTAACCTCTAATCAGGGTAGCATGATTTTCTTCTTCAGACTCTTCCCTGTACTACAATTAGCAGCTGGTTCTTCAGCATTTCACTTCAGACTATCCACTTCATTAAAAACAGTAACCTTCCTTTTACTCTTTATTTTTTGCTCTGTCTGTCCTTTATACCTTGAACTATAACTGTCAGGTTAAAGCAAGCACTAAAAGCTGGCTTCAAGCATCTTGTGTTTGAGGACAACTATGACACTGGAACAGGGGACCATTATTCCTTAAGGCAAATGTGTGACCAGTTTTACATAAGAGGTTAGTTCTTGTTCTGTTAGTCTTTCAATAGGTGGCAAATGTGCTAAAGATTCTCTTTGATCAATGCCTTCTTCTTGCTCCTTTATGTTGTCCTTTCTCTCAGGTTGAGTATATTAATAGAGTAAGTATTCTTTTCTATGGTTCAGATCAGAAAATTGGAACATAGTGCAGAACTTGAGTTCAAACAATTTTTCCATAAACTCTAACCTCCATGTTATATTCGGAAATTCTTCCATTGTTGACTAGAGTTGCTGAGACAGGAAAACTTTGACTTGTTTGAAGGGGTAATGCCCTTCTTCTTTACGTCAAAACTCATGTTGAAAATGCTTAATGCTATGTTTGTTGATGTGTCGTGTACAAATTATGTAACAGATGTCTCACTTCAGGGATTCAAACAGTACTTACTTTGTGTGGCTGTAATTCTTTTCTTGACTTTCTTAGTAGTTATATATTTTTGAAATCATAGGCTTCATGTAGGAAGTTAAGAAATTTACATGCTGCAATGCTATAATCATGATATTTTATCAGTGACATGTATGAAGTTAAGAAATTTACATGCTGCAATGCTGTAATCATGATATTTTATCAGTGACATAGTCTTAATCCCTAAACTTGATGTTGTCATTTCTTCAGGTGGTGGACATAGCTGCTTTAAAGATAGTGATGAAGCTAGGGTAAGATCGAGAAGGAAGAATTTCTGGGAGAAGGCTGTTGATATAGATGAACTGTGTGGACCAGGTGAAGCATGGTGGGGTGTCCGAGGGCACATGCGGGATAATTTCAATCATAGTAACAAAGCAATAACACTTGCGGAGCATTTTGAGAACAGCAGGTTTGTAGAGTCCATATTAGATGTTTATTGGGAGCTGCCGCCAGTAGCTGGTCCTTCTCTTACTCATCAAACAAGATATGATCCTGCTAGGGCTCCAAATCCTATTGTTGAAGATGGCAGATATAGGTTATTCCAGAGACTTGGCTTGTCCACGCTCGAACCTTCTGTGTTCAATGGTTACACTCAGATGGTATACCTCCAGATATCCGAACCAGACTCGTAAACAAAGTTTTGGAGATTTTCAAGTTGCCGCTGTTACCTTTATATGTGTCCTTGCATCTGTTGATATTAAACATTATAATTTTCTTCTTCTTCTTCTTCTTTGACAAGCTGTTTAGTCATGTTAGTTAGCTTCTTCAACTCTAATGCTTAGGAGAGAGTTTTATACTGTACTTTGTTAATGCATTTACATTTACAATCCGGATTAATATCCATGAATGACATATCTCGGCCCTTTCTGTCTCCTTTGTCTCATGATGCATTCGTGTATTTGTGGCATTCTCAATCAAAGGAAAGCCTCCTTTGGAGAATGTTGTTTTCACTTGGCGTATCAAGAAGGGAAGGGATAAAAATAAAAGAAGCTAGTACCAAGGCATACAATATATCTGGACTTTGATATGGCTAATGTGGAAGAGTTATACTCCGAGGAGAAAGGGCCCTTGAGAAATTTAAATGCAGTCTCTGCTAGAAACCCCAACCCCAAATAGTATTGGTCCATCTCCTTTAGTTAGTTTTTGAGTGAGAGTTAGATTTTGCCGATGCTCTTTAGGTCGAATCCAAAGTAGTCAGCAGTTAATATGAGCCATAAAAATGATAAATCTTAAGAGTAAAAGGATTGTCCGTATATAGTTGAGGAGGTATGCATAGTGATGAGCAGCAACTACGTTAGTACTGTTCACTTAAATGCATAATATAATGCTTCTTCATACCCCATCTCTCTTCACTCCCATAACCATTTCTTCTTCTCCTCCATCTACACTAAAGAGAGAAAATTAAAGTTGTCTAGAGAGAGAGAGAGAGAGAGATGGCATCTTTAGAGCTCTCAGATTCATCTCCAGAGCTCCCATCTACTCCATCTTTAACCATTAGAACCCACAACGACAACAACAACAACCAATTCTTCAGAAGCATTTCCCATAAAGAACCCAGCAATAATAATATTATTAATAATAATAATAATTCATCTCCAGCTGATCAAATTCCATCTCGTTTAAGTTCCAATTCCTTAGCAGCTCCTCGTTTCTATGTTTCTCAACCTTCAAGTCCTCGTCTTTCTTTCACTTCTTCCCCCAATCCAAAACACCATCATCAACAAGATCATCATAATGATAACAATATCCATACCATTTATAGATGTATTTCTTCAGTACTCAAAAAGGACGGTCAGATTCTTTCGATTGCTGCATCTAATGGTCTTGTTTATACAGGTTCTCAGACCAATATTATCCGGATATGGAAATTGCCGGAATTTACGGAATGTGGTCAGCTTAAGACCAAAACATGCATGGCTGTTGCACTTGAAGTTTCTAATGATAAGGTTTACGCTGCTTTTTCTGATAGTAAGATTCGGGTTTGGCATAGAACTTGGGAAGGAATTATCAAACATGTCCGAATAGCTACCATTCCTAGACCTGGAAATTATGTCCGGAATTACATCACCGGCAAAGATAAGATGGTACTCCCTCCCCCTCCGCTTCAATTTATCTCTCATCTTACATTTAAGCATTTATTAAATTGTACCATCCCATCCTGATAGCTCTAAATACTAAATAGGGATTATACATACTTTTTCCATTTAGCAAATCAAGGAAATAAGCATCATATATACTCTTATCTTGTTGAAATTAAATATAGTTGTTTAAAACCTTTCATTAGAAATATTAATAATGGTTAAAGGGTAATTTAGTTAATTTCCTTATGAAACAGTGAGAGTAATTTACTAAAACAATAGATATTTTAAGAAAAAAAGTATGTCCAAGTGATAGGTAAATTAAATCATCAAAGTAAGTAAAGTTTAATTTAATTTGGAGGGGCTAATTAGCATTTATGGAACTCATTAAAATGCTTTTACTGCAGTTGGTGCAAGCATATAATGTTAGTAGAGTAAGTACAATGGATGTGTATGTACTACTACTACATACTCCTATAGAGCCATTTCATTCATGGACCAGCACAGCCACAGCCACAGCCACAGGCACAGGCACAGGACCAACATTTTTAAAACCATAACTTCGGGTTTTAAAGATCAAACAGCTGTATTTGTACTCATCTGTTTACATATATTTAGCAAATATGAAACCTTCTCATTTATAACTATGGATTCCGTCTCGCATTGATATTTTTCGCTGAATCCAGCTGCATACCAAAGTAGTATTAGTGGAGTGAAATAAATTTGTAAGGAAAGCGATGCGCTGTTTATTGTTCTAACAAATACTAGTAATGAATTTCTGGCATTGACTGAAATATTCTGGCAAAAGGGGTTAGTTGAAATCATAATAAAGCTTTTAATTTTTTGATATAATAGAATAAGTAGCTTATTGATCTTATCTTCATATATTTATTGTCCATTTTACTATTTTTGGCGACAAATTAAACTTCAGTCCACCTACAATAACTACTTATGATCTTGTTGATTAATATATGATCTTTTTTGACTGACTCATAATATAATAACAGATGAAACATGTTGGGCCAATAACATCAATGGCAATTAACATATCAGATGACATTCTTTACTCAGCTTCCATTGACACAACTGTTAAAGTGTGGAGAATTTCTGATCTAAAATGCATTGAAACAATTCAAGCCCATCAAGAACCTATCAATGCCATAGTTGTTGCCGATGATGGCGTCCTCTATACCGCCTCAGATGATGCCACGGTTAAGGTATGGAGGCGTAACTTTTGTAGCGGTGATCGCCCTCATTCACTTACTGTTACCTTACCTGCAAAACATTCACCTGTTAAAGCCCTGACTTTAACTTCAGATGGTGGAGTTTTATACGGTGGATGCACAGATGGTTATGTTCATTATTGGCTTAAAGGTTGGTTTTCGGGACAATTACAATATGGTGGTGCACTTCAAGGCCATACTCATGCTGTTATGTGTTTAGCAAATGTGGGTGATTATGTTGTTAGTGGCTCTGCTGATTCAACTAGTAGGGTTTGGATTAGAGATCAACAAGATGGACAACATAAATGTTTGGCTGTTCTTCAAGGGCATAGAGGCCCAATTCGTTGCCTTTCTGCATTTATTAGTGGTAGAATTACTGAAGAAGTTGATCAAGATGGCTGTACTATTTGTACTGGTAGTCTTGATGGTGTTCTTAAAGTTTGGCGTGTGAGATGCTGCTCAAATGGCACTACCACTACTGCCACTACTACTACTATTAGGGGCATTTCACAGAACAATTGCGAGTATTTTGAACTAAATTGAATCATATCATGTACCCTTTTGTCTTTCATGGATTGATATTTGTTGCCTTGTTTTGTTCTCAGTCAAAATATGTCAATTCAAGACAAGTTTATATGTTAGATATTTGCTGGGATCCAAACTCTGCTCCGACTCAATATACCATTAATTCAGCTTTGAGCTATATGAACTTAATGGTATATGGCTTGATAGTACTAGTGAAGATCAAATGCAATTTAACCACCATATGCTTCATTCACTTTTCATAATTGATTTGAATCTTGAATGACATAATACTAGTTAAAAAAACTACAAACACAATTTCCACAAGAATCTTAATCAGTACATAGATTAAATAAGACAATTAATGTTACAACAATATACTGAATCTTGATAGTGATATCTATCTATCATCTGATGACAAGCTTACTTTCTTGCAACTCTCTTGTCATGAAACTCTTGAGGCAACTGCTGCATATGTTGTGGCGTCGGCGACGGCGGAGGCATTTCGATTACATTATCAGAGGATTCAGAGCCATAATAATCTATGGTCTGATGATCATGATTAGGATGTAAAAGGCGATAAATTGCATAACAAAGAAGGCGAATAGCTGCAAGAATGGCAATGACAACTAAAGCATAGAGTATATAGGATGTAGCAGAAGAGGGCTTGCACCCAAATATGATCCCCAAGCATACCATGATCAGTGATGGTATTTAGAGGCAGAGGATTAAAAAAAATGGTTCATTTCTTGAGAAGAAAATGGAGGGTTTTCATTGTATTCTTGCCTTGAATTGAAGGGATATGCAAACCCCTTTTATCAATTCAAGCATGGTATTTGTTTGTTGATTCAGTAGATTCTTGCAGGCTTTTCTTTCTCTTTGAGGAATAATATTATTGCTGTAGTCTTTATTCATGGTGATAAAAGAGTAGCAAAAAGAGAGCGCACTTGTTGCTTGTGCTCTTTCAAATTATTGGTTGTTCATTAGATCTCCCGAACTATTTTTTTTAACACTTTCTGTAATATTTATAATTTAAATATATTTTATTAAAAGATAAACCGTAAAAGAAATAGGTAAACCTGGAAGAAAACATACTATATAAAGGATCTGAGTAATGTACATATATTTATTACTTACACTTCCTTTTATAATAACTTATTTATTCTGAATTTTTTTCTGTATAAATCAGCATATTATAAAATAAATGTAATAGAATAGATTTATCAAAAATTGTATTAAATAATTCTAATCATGATTGATAAGACGGTTCATATTCTAAATCTTTTGAAAAAATTTAAAGAAAGTATTATAAAAAAAATATTATAATAAATGGTATAATTTCTAAAAAAAAATAAAATGTTACATTACATCCTCACCATCTTGAGGGAATAAGAGCATTATTTTTTAAAAATTCAAACAAAAAAATTTTTAAAAATTTTCCTTATGAAATATTTATGTCTATTTTCCTTTTTTTTCCCATTATTTGTGAGCCAAACTAAATTTTAATTTTTTTTTTTGGTGTCGAATTGCCAAAATAAACATTACTTGCACGTAATTTGATCTATTTTTCATCTAATTAATCTTCACATACATTTTTTTCTCTTTTTTTAAAGAAAAGTGGATACACTGACTTTTTTTTTTTTTTCCTTTTGGATACTTGTCTTTTTTGCCCTTTTTATCCTTAAAGAATGCACCTATTATTATTATTATTATTTTTTTTTTTTTGGGAACGCATCTGATTTTTTTATTTTTATTTTTTTTTAAGGAAAGGTAAATGAAACGGAACGTGTGCAAAAGATTTGACTGAGAGTGAGCTACCTTACGGAGCCGCCACCGCTTGAAGGAGATTAACATCGCGGAGAGGAGAAGAATAGAATCGGATGCGCGAATGATTGTTAGGTCCCTTCTCTTCAGGTATGCTCTATCTCCCTTACTTTACTAATTCACTCTCATAATTCTTCCAGAAAGGATGAAAATGAATGCAACTCTGAGGATTATAAATTTAGCTCAATTGATACTGTTTTTACAGAGTCGACTTTGCTTGTAAACTGACAGGGATTTGCATCGTATCTTCATCCCCAAGGAATTTTCAGGTTTGAGTTCCTTCTACTTTGTTTGCTGTTTCCCGTTCTGTTCGTGTATGTTTTCATTAAATTGTATGTGGTTTTGATTTTACATGAAGATCGATTATAGAAGGTTGAGGTCCTTTGATTAATTCATGCTTATTGGTCGTAACTTATTGCTTAACTTGAATTTGCGTGTGGACTGCACAATCTAAGGATTTTCTGGCTCACGACTTTAGTCATGTAAAGATGAGAGCTTCATAATGCGTTTAAACATATACTGCTGGAATGGAATTGATCAATTTTGTTATGAAAATGGTGAATCACATGACAGAGATGTTATTTTCATCATGTTATGAATCATAACTTGAGGATTGATACTGGAGAAGGTCTGATTGGTGGCATGGATCGGAAAAAACAGAAAACAGTTTCCCGTGTATGGAGAAAAGTCTCTACTCAATCAAGTAGCCAACAAGGTGAGGTCTCTGAAATTGATTTGAAACCATCTTTTAATCATGACTGATGAGATTTTAGGTCTGCCTTACGTGAAGCAGGTGTAGAATAATTTGTGTATGACAAATTTTTTTGATTAGTCAAAGGGGGGACAAGTAAAATTTCAAGGTCTGAAGAGGCATTACATAGACAATATACTAAGGCTTTCTAGTTTAACACGTTATGTTGCTTTTTATCAAAAAGGAAAAAAAGAGAAAACGCTGTATCTCAGCTGAGTTTGTGAATCACAAACCCTCTCAAATTGAAGATAACAAATGGTATTTCCTGCTTGAGTTAGCTACATGTAGAATAAATTTACTGTTAAGCACTGGTAAAAAGGGCCTATAAATAGTTAAGTTCAACTTCCAGAATATGTGGTGAAGGATGCGAAAATTGATTCTGCGAATCTACTTGCTGCTGGTGATGGAGAGAAGGATGAAGTTGGAAGTCAAGTGAAAAATGTGCATAAGAGCACTTTATCCCATGGTTCAACGATTCAACGTGAGCATGAAGTTGAAATAGGGGATGAATTGCAAAAAGGTAATGTTGAAGTATCAGAAGGAGAACAAATAGCTTTAGCTGATAAGAATTCAATTTCAGAAGATGCAGTACCTTCAACTCAAAAGCATTCAATTGTTCTGGAGGTAATCTTTTGATCTTATTGTTGAGAATATATACTTTTGTAACTGTTCCTTTTGTTGATTTGATACCAATCTGACATGAAAATACATTCTAATTTCCATATGCATTTTTAGGGAAAAAACATCATGTTACTGTCTTAGAATGTTCAATTATCTGTTCAGCACATAAATGTGTCAAAGTTATGAGTGTTCTGAAAATGTGTGCTGGCAGTTAATCTGATCATTATATCAACACGCATTATAATAGTAATATGCTAATGGGCTATGCTGACATGTATAGACAACTGATGAACCTTACAGCTACTGTGCTTCATACCTCCATTTTTACCCTTGATGCTAGAACCTTTTGATAGATTAATTGGTTTTTTTTTTCCTCTGGGAGAATTCAACATATATTTTTTTCTCCAAATTGACTGCTTACTCCCGTAATATGTTTCTCTTCCCTGTTTCACATTTTGTGTATGATTTGCAGGTGGGAGCTTCCTTGATAAGATTTGTCAAAGGGAAAGGGTAGGATTGTAGCATGTTTAAATTTTTTAATGCATGCATATACTGTCATCCTATATGTTCCAACCTTTTTTTATTCCACAGGGGAGCCACACAGAAAAAGATTGAAGATGATACAGGAGTTAAAATTATTTTTCCATCATCTAGAAGGGAGGATTCCATTGGTTTGTTTCCTCTAGCTGGCCATTTTAAATTTTCAACTTTATATGTGAATCTAGCAATTTGTATCTGGTATAAAGTTATTCTCTTGAAATTGATTGGCATTCATTGCATTAGTGATACTTCCTTGCACATTCCAGAGGTACTGTACTTACAGTCTTGTTTTTCACATTTCTGAAAGTTTACCTGGTCATGTGGCCTTTAGTCATACTTCTGGACTCTGTTTCTTCATCTTTACCTCCTTTTTTTCTCTTATTGTCTTATCAGCTGGTTTCATTCTCGTTCTTGATTTGATTTCTGCTCACAAATATGCTTAATGCAATGTACTAGTTACAGGTGATCCACATGCCGGCTGTTATTATCTTAAGTTCCTTTCCCCATTCTGCCTCAATATTTTGCTAGAACTGATCCCATGTAACCTGTGTCAAAAATAGTCATGAATCCTGAACATTAAGTTATTAGAATCTTGTTCTTCTTAGCTTTGGGCTTCTACTGTAATAATTCTTTCCTGCTATATTTATTTGACTTCTTTACTCTCTCGCTTCAATTCTTGAATTGTCTTGTATGGATTATGAGTTAGCGAATTTGCTGAAAAGTTTTCTTCCAGTAACTCGCTTTGTTGTATGTTGCAGTCATTGAAGGTGATTCCACAGAGAGTATAACAAGAGCATCTAAGAAAATAGAAATTGTTATCGATGAGGTTGGTACAAAAATTTCCTTCATTTTTATTGCAACTGTATTCAAATAAAGTATCTAACTTCCAGATTAGGGACTAGCTCTTGGCTCCAAAATATCATTGTTTCATGATTAGTCTATCTGAAGAATGCCATTTATGAAAAGTGGTAGTAGGATTGAAGTGATAGCTACTGAAACTTTCCTCTCCTCACTGGGATATCGTCTTATTTGAACTGATTGACGACAGCCAATCTGCCCGTTTACACTTAGAAGATATATATATATATATATACATTTTCAATTTTTGCAGTCTTTGAAGGATCCATGTCCTTCTGTTTTTCCCTTTGTGATTATTCTCAGTTTTAGCTTATAATCCTACGTTATTCCTCTCTATTTATCCTTTATCTTTTCCACTATATAAATTACTGTGAGTCTGTTTCTTTCCTCTTAACTTGACAGTGCATAAGATGTTGTATACTTTTGATTTCACCAGGCTGTTAACAGTCCCAGTCTTGACTATTCCCACTTTGTATCACTTCCATTGGCTGTACATCCTGAACTGGTGGATAAGCTTGTCAAATTTCAGAATTCAATCCTTGGAATTCACGATATGGATAAGGATGTAATCCTGAACAATGATTCAGGTACAGATTCTTCAGATGAGGAGCATGGGGTGCAAAGCCTGTCTAGAACAACAGAAGTCGCTGTCAAATTAAAATGCGAAAATGATGGTGATCATGTTAATGTGGATATTACTAGCATACCGCTTGTAAGTTACCCTGCTAAAGCGTCAACGGCCTCTGCTTCAGATTCGAAGAACTCTAAGTTGTCTGGTACTTAACTCTTTATTGCATGGATCACCATGTATTCCATCTACTCTGGGTCTGGCTTGTGCAGTTGTACTCGTTGATCACTTCCTTGGGTGACAATACATCTGAAATATTCTCTTGCAATTATCCTGTCTTATACCCCTGTTATCTTTTGAGGTTTTTTAAATATATATATATATATATATATGAAGTGATTTATTTTTTTCATATAAGTATACTTAAAAGTGATGTTCACATTGCAGATTTGGGAATTGAGAGATCCATATTTATTAAGCCAAAAACTTTTCACTTAACTGTGCTCATGCTGAAGTTATGGAATAAGGAGCGGGTTGAAGCTGCAGCAGAGGTTTTGCAGGTAAGCTTATTTCCAAATTCTTCTTGCCTGCTTCCTTTCAGTCTTTAAGACTGAAACATGTTTTTTTTTATTCCAGAGTGTTTCATCCAAAGTAACGGATGCATTGGGAAGTCGTCCAGTCTCTATTAGACTCAAGGGGCTGGTACTTTTTCTCTCTCCCTTCAAGTGTCCCCACTTTTACTATTTATGGTTTGTATGTGTGTGTGCTTATTCTTGTGCCTCCCATAACACATTGGCATTAACAGAATACAATCTGGTGAAGCTAACATAAGTTGATGACATTATGAATATCGTTTTTACTTCTAAGCAATCCTAAATCTGAAATTCAGCTTATCATGAAATAGTCAACAAACGTGGTGTCTCCCGCATTCCCCATCAGTCTTTAAACGGCAAAGGAGAGAGAGTATAAAATACTCATTGGAGTTGAAGCAAGTAATACAGCAGGGAAACAAATTTATGAAATCTCTACTATTATAAAAGTCTCTAATGGGGTCATAGATGATTTACACATTTTGGTTTCTTACTTTTATGAGTTCCCTAATATGCCCTTTAGTTAAATAAGGAAAGCTTAATGCATTGAGGAGTTGAGAGTATTTAGTAATTAGATACAAAGAGAGGTTAAAAAGCCAATATGCTACAGTTATTTACTACGAAAATGTGAGAACACTTGTTGAACTTTTCTGTTAAATACATGAAGATATATTTGGTGATCTTCCATTCTTATAATGTGATCTGATCAAAAGTATAAAAAGGTTTCCAAATAACTCCAGTTACATTCTGAAATATAGGAATAAAGAACAGTACTAATATGTCCTCAAGTATACTAACTGTATAAGATTTTGGTTGTCTGCAGGAATGCATGAGAGGTTCCTTTGCTAAGGCCCGTGTTCTTTATGCTCCGGTAGAAGAAATTGGCAGCGAGGGTCGACTATTACGTGCTTGTCGTATCCTCATTCTTTGAAGAACTGTTTTATTTCTTTTTTCTTATGAGTATTTTGAGTATAAGTTTTTCGGTACCTGCAAATATTCTTCAAGTTTTCTTGAACTTGCGAAGAGGTCATTATTGATGCTTTTGTTGGAGCTGGTCTTGTGCTTGATAAGGATGCTACACACAAGCTAAAGGTGTCATATTTATTATTTTAAGTTTTCAATCCCTTGTTGAGAAGATATTTACATCTATTTATGGTTATTAGAATGGCTTCAGCTATATAAATAATAAATAAATGTCCTCCACAATCTTTTCTGATATTGTTTAATTGGAGGAACTTCAAGAACCATCCACTTTTATCGTTTTGCCATCCAATACTAAAAGGTGCATATTTTTATTGGACTACTTACCGTCAACCATTTAGGAAGACCAAATGAACAGGGCATTTTTGATGTTCTCTTGTTTGTGCTGATTGATTGAGGGAGTCCTACCATGTTATATTTAAGATCTTGCTTTTACTAGAATTATGTTCCCGGAAGCTGTCGCTGCTTGTTTTGGCTGAATACTTCTGCAGATACCTTTGTTTGTTGTTTATCATCTTGTTCATGATTTATTAATGGCCCTTCTCTTGTTTAAAATGCAGTTGCACGCCACTGTGATGAATGCTCGACACCGGAAAAGGTGTTGCTCTTGGTCTCTCATCTGTTATATCTCAGTTTTTACTTATTTATGTAGGATTATTGTTTTATTACCTAAATTAGATCTTTTATTGTTTCCAAAATTTTAAAAAGTGATAAAATTTGCAGGAAAGTGAGAGGAAAGAAAGCTGCTGATTGGTTTGACGCCCGAAGTATAGTTGATCAATATGGGTCTGAAGAGTGGGGAGAGTATCTTATTCGTGAAGCTCATCTTTCACAAAGGTTTGCCTTTGATGAAAATGGATACTACCACTGCTGTGCTGCCATTCCTTTTCCTGAAAATATGCAAGTAGATTAACTCTACTGTTGTAAAGTGTTCTACTACACCGTTTTAGTAGTTGTAAGAGAATTGAAAAAATGAGAATTTTATTGGTTTAGTATATTTTATATATAGTATGTTGTAACAGTAGATATATGGTGTTTGTTGATTCAGTAGATTCTAGCAGGCTCTTCTTTCTTTTCAGGAATATTGGTTTTTGGTATTCTCTTTATCCATGTTGATAATAGCGGATAAAGAGCGCGCTTTTGTTGCTTGTGCTCAACTTTTGGACTTTGCTGAAAAAAAAAAAAAATCATCTTTCTCTTTCTTTTTTTTTGGGTTTTTTTTTTTCTTTTAACTTTTATTTTCTCCTATTCAAGTGATGGCATTGCTAAAGTTCTTTCAAGGTGATTGATATTAAAGCCTTTGATTATTAAATATTCTAAATGATTGAGCTAAGTTATGTGTAACACCATTTACTTTCCTATTTACCTACTATTAAACATAGCAAGAGAAATGCCGATGGCCCGCCGGAGAGTTAAAAAGAAACGGAACGGCCAGTCATGACAAGAAATATGCATTGACCGCCCGTGTACAAAACAAGAAAAAGAAATCCATGCATACAAGTCAGCCTTTGGTCGGGAGCAGCCGCCGCCTTCGCACACCGATTATGTACAGCTCGGAGACAAGAAGAATAGAATTGCGAATGATTCTTTCTCAGGTCTCTCTATTCAGGTTTGCTCTATCACCCTTCCTTTACTTCTCACTCTCATAATTCTTCCAGAAAAGGATGAAAAACAATGCAACGTGGAGGATTTTAAGCTCATTTGACTTGATACTGTTTCTGCAGACTGCAGAGTCGACCTTGCTTGTGAAGTGACAGACATTTGCATCATATCTCCATCTATAAGGAACTTTCAGGTTTGAGTTATTCTCAATGTCCGTTGGTTTTTTGTGTGTGCTCATTAAATTTCATCAGTTTTAATTTTTCATGAAGAGATGTTATCTTTATGGTGATCTGAACCATGACTTGACAATTGATACTGGAGAAGTTTGAGCGGTGGTATGGATCGGGGAAAACAGAAAACAGTTTCCCACAGACGTGGAAAAGTATCTACTCAGTCAAGTAAGCAACAAGGTGAGGTTTCTGAAATAGATTTGATGAAATCATCTTTTAATCATGATGGATCAGTTTGTCACTGATGAGTTAGCTGAGAATAATTCAATTTCAGTAAATGCAAGACCTTCAACTCAAAAGCATTCAAAAGTTATAGAGGTAATTTTTTTAATCTTATTGTTGAGAATAATACTTTTGTGACTGTTCCTTTTGTCAATTTGTATTATCCTCTAACATAAAAATACATTCTTATTTCCATATTCATTTTTAGGACAAAAATCATGTTACTGTCTTAGAATGTCCGATTCTCTATGCGGCACATAAAGTGTGCCAAAGTACTAGTGTTCTGAAAATATATGCTGGCAGCTAATCTGATCTTTGTTATATCAACAAGCATTATTGGGTAATATGCTAATGACATGTTTAGACAAAATATGCTGTGCTTCATACCTCCATTCTTATCTTGATGCTAGAACCAGTTGATAGATTGAAATTGTGTTCTAGACATAACAGTTTCTCGCCAAACTGCCAGCTTACTCCTGTTGTATGTTTTTCTTTCTCGTATTTCACATTTTGTTTATGATTTTCAGGTGGGAGCTTCCATGATAAAATTTATCAAAGGGGAAGGGTATGATAGTCGCATGTTTAAACTTTTTAGTCTAGGCATATACCATTATTCTATATGTTCTAACCACATTTTATTCCACAGGGGAGCCAAACAAAAAAAGATTGAAGATGAGACAAGAGTGAAAATTACATTTCCCTCATCTAGAAAGGATTCCATTGGTTGGTTTGTTGTCGGCTGTAGCTGGCCAATTTAATTTTCACCTTTATATTGTGAATCTGGAAATTTCTTATCTGTCATAAAGTTAATCTCTTGAAATCAGTCAGCATTGATTGCATTAGTGATACTTCGTTGCTCATTCCAGAGGTACCATTTTTGTTAGTCTTGTTTTTCTGGTTACTGAAAGTTTACCTGGTCATCTGGTCTTATTCATACTTCTGGACTCCGTTTCTTCATTTTTACCTCCTCTTCTCTTAATTGTTTTATCACCTTATTTCGTGCCTCTTTTTTTGCTTTGCATTTCCACATGCTATGCACTAGTCTCTAGTGGTCTTCATGCCGATTGTTACAGTTATCTTTAAGTTCCTTTTCAGTTCTGCCTTCAATTTTTTTGGCTGGAATTGATCCAATGTAACCCTGTGAATAGTTATTAACCCTGAACATTAAGTTATTAGAATCTTGTTCTTCTTTGCTTTGGGCTTATACTGTAATAATCCTTCCTAGTTCCTGCCATATTTATTTGACTTCTTTTTTCTCTTGCTTCAATTTTTGAAGTGTCTAGTATGAATTATATGAGTTAGCAAATTTGCTGAGAAATTTTGTTCCAGTAACTCTCTGTAATTGTATGTTGCAGTCATTGAAGGCGATTCCACTGAGAGTATAACAAGAGCATCTAAGAGAATAGAAAGGGTTATTGACGAGGTTGGTACAAGCGTTTCCTTCATCTTTTATTGCAATTCTATTCAAATGAGACTATCTGACTTCCAGATTACGGCCTAGCTCAATGGTTCCAAATATCATTGTTTTGAAGAATGCCGTGCATTAAAACTGGTGGCGGCATTGAGGATTGAAGTGACAGCAATTCAAACTTTCTGTGTCCTCACTTGAAAATTACCTTATTTGAATTGATTTTCTTTAAGCATCTTATCTGAATTGATTGACAACGACAAAATCTGCCAGTTAAAAATAATGTTGTAGCAGAGTTATATTATTTGTTGCGGTTTTTGAAGGATCTGTCATTTATTCTGTTTTTTTCCTGTGATTATTCTCAGTTTTAGCTTATAATCCTATTTTATTCTTCTCTACCTATCCTTTACCTTTGCTGTTATATAAATTAACTCTGTGAGTCTCTTTAACTTTGCAGTGCATAAGATATTGTATATTTTTTATTTCAACAGGCTGCTAACAGTCCAAGTCTTAACTATACCCACTTTATATCACTTCCATTGGCTGTACATCCTGACCTAGTGAAAAAGCTTGACCAATTTCGGAACTCAATCCTAGGAATCTCCGAGCTGGATCAAAATGCAAATTCTTCGAAGGCCTCTGCTTCAAATGTGAAGAACTCTAAGTTGTCTGGTACTGAACTCTTTATTGCATGGAGCACCAACTATTCCATACTCTGTGCCTGGGCTTGTGTTTGTGTTGTATGTGTACTCAATGATTACTTCCTTGGGAGACAAAACTTCTGAAAGATTCTCTTGCTTTGTCCTTTCTTATACCCCCTTTATCTTTTGAGGTTTTTCTTATACCCCCTATGTATTCTTTTTTTTTCTTTCTCATAAGTATATTTGATGTGATATACACATTGCAGAGTTGGGAATTGAGAGATCCATATTCATTAATCCAAAAACTATTCACTTGACTGTGCTCATGCTGAAGTTATGGAACAAGCAGCGGGTTGAAGCTGCAGCTGAGGTTTTGCAGGTAGGGTTATTAGTATTCAACTTACTCTGCTGCCATTCAGTCTTTAAGACTTAAACATGTTTCCTCTTCTTCCAGAGTGTTTCATCCAAAGTAACAGATGCATTGAGAAGTCATCCTGTCTCTATTAGACTTAAGGGGCTGGTACTTTTTCTCTCTCCCTTCAAGTGTCCGCTTTGTTATTTATCATTTTTTTAATTTAATTTTGTGCCTCCCCTGACAAATCGGCTTTCACAGACGAAAATGTAAATGAAGCTAACGTAAGTGAATAACATTATGAATATCGCTTTTGCCTCTAAGCAATCCACATCCCATGAAATTCAGTTTTCTTCTTTTCCCTTCATTTTGTTTGGGAAGAAAATTCTTAGTTTGAAGGGTCAACCATGATGGTGGTCCAACTCTGTCTTCACTGTACTATTGAGGTGATTAACTATTCATTAAGAAAAGGAGGAATCTCTTTGAGGTATATTGGACTCTCAACCTTAGATTGACGGCTTTGATGTACGTTTCAAAATCATGATGATGTACGTTTCAAAATCATGAAATGGTTAACAAATGCCGGATCCCCCGCCCCTCATCTTCAACCCAGAAAGGAGAGAACATATAGAATACTAATTGGAGTTGTGCAATTTAATACAGAAGTAGCACAAAATTTATGAAATAAAGAAAAAGAGAGGTTATACAGCCAATATGCTAACAGTTATATACTTCAAAAGCGTGAAACCACTTGTAGAACTTTTCTATTTATTGCACGAAGAAATAATAGGTGATCTTCCATCCTTGTAATGTGATCTGATCAAAAGTATGCAAAGGTTTCCAAAGAACTCCAGTTACATTTTGAAACATAAGAAGAAATAACAGGACTAATATATCCTCAAGTATACTCTTCCAACTGCATAAGATTTGTGTTGCCTGCAGGAATGCATGAGAGGTTCCTTCGACAAGGCCTATGTTCTTTATGCTCCGGTTGAAGAAATTGGTGGTGAGGGTCGACTTCTACGTGCTTGCCGTATCCTCACTCTTTGGTCGACTGTTTTATTTCTTTTTTCTTGTTTGGTTATTTTGAGTATAAGAATTCTTTGTACCTTCAAATGTTCTTTAGTTTTCTTGAACTTGCCCAGAGGTCATTAATGATGCTTTCGTTGAAGCTGGTCTTGTGGTTGGACAGGATGCAAAGAAGCTAAAGGTATCACATTTTAAGTTTTTACTCGCTTGTTGAGAAGATATTTACATCTATTTTCGGTTATTAGAATGGATTCGGTTATAAATGAAGGTTCTCCACGATCTTTTCTGATAATGTTTCATTTGAGGACTTCAAGGAGAAACCACCTTTTTTTGTTGTTGTTTATCATCTTGGTCATGGGTTTTTAATGGCCCTTTCCTTGTTTAAAATGCAGTTGCACGCTACTGTGATGAATGCTGGATTCCGGAAAAAGTGCTCTCTTGTGCTTTTATCTTGTTATATCTCAGTTTTACTTGTTTATGTAGGATCTTTTTTTTAATCCTAAACAACTATTACCAAAATCAAATCTTTTATTGTTTCTGCAATTTAAAAGGTTATACAATTTGTAGGAAAATGGGATCAAAGAAAGCTGCCGATTGGTTTGACGCCCGGAGTATAGTTGATCGATATGGCTCTGAGGAGTGGGGGGTGTATCTTATTCATGAAGCTCATCTTTCACAAAGGTTTGTCTATGATGGAAATGGATACTACCACTGCTGTGCTTCCATTCCATTTCCTGTAAATCAGGAAGTAGATGGAATCTACTCTGGTAAGGCATGCTGCTTCCCCTTTCGTTAGTAGTATGCCTTATCATGAAGGCATACAGAGGCAGAATCGGTATGGTAAATGGGATTGTGGCCTGTAATTTGCCTTCTCTTGAAGTTTCGTAGTGTTGGAACTAAAGATAATACTGGCCAAACGACGTGGGAAATCCTCGACCTGCCCGGCCATCGCCTTCTCTTTCCCTATAGTTTTCTAGAGAAGGCGAAGTTATGGCAAGAGGATTGATTGTATATAGATAGAAATTGAAATAAAGTGTAAGCTTGAAAAACTTGCAGCATTGGGACTGCTTTCAACTAATGTCACAGTCCACTGTTCTTAGTTTTTTGATTAGGTGATGAAATAAATGTGTCATCTAATTAAGCTAACGTCCGTTCTGCTGCTTTTCCTGTTATCCATTCTCTAGTCGAAATGGTTGCCTTGCATTCTCTTCTCTACCCACGAAGGTGATAAAACTGGACTTGTTTGGCAATCCATTAGTTCCACCTGCTGATGATGCTTTGATTCTGTTTTCTCCAACTTCACTTCTTCAGGAGGATAAACTTTTACTCGCCATATTTTAAAAGTTTGATCCAAACTAGCACTGTAAACTAACAGTCCAATTAAGACATTCTCTGTTTCTAGTGAAGCAGCTAAGCATCTAACTGGTCCACGGTGACCGTCAATGACTGAAAGACATGAATGGAAAGAGTTCCCTTCCTCTCTTCTCCATATCCTTATAGTCGCGTCCTCAGAGCCACTTAAGATTAGTTCTCCAATTGAGACTAGACAAAGAACTGAGAAATGATGACCCTGTAAAAACCCTCTGTGATTAAATCTTCCTGACATTTTCTCTTTTTCCCAATAGTTTATGAGTCCATCTGAGGAGCCAGAATAGAGAAAGCAGCCACTAGGTGAGAGACTCAGCGCCAAGGCATTGACCGGAGATTCTTGAAACTTTAGTTTCATAGTCAGAATATGTGAGATGTCACGAAAAACCCTTCTCCATATTTTTACAGTGCCATCTGAGGAACCTGTAAACACACATCCATCCTCTTGGTTGATCACAATTGCATTGAGATGACCTTCATGAGCTAAGAATGAATCAATACATTGCTTTACTGAGATTTTCCAGACCTTAACTGTTCTATCCCATGAACCTGTGTATAAAAGCTTTTCTGAGTAATTATATGCTATGCATGATATATAGTCTTTGTGGCTTTCCATTCTTGGATATAGCAGGAATGACCTTCGGGGCAAGGTGGTGATCTTCTTAGGTTTGAAGCATTCTGTTGGTGGTACATCCCAAACACGAATCTTGTGATCAGCATGTGCTGTGAAAAGCAGTTTGCCATGAGCTAAAATTGCTCGAACTTCCCCTACATTAGCCTTTATATATCCCATCTCAATGCAATCTGGAAGCTTCCAAGCATGAATCCTTCTACTGTCAGAACCTGTGAAAACATAGTCTTTTGAGGCTGCTATGGAGAAAATCTTACCTTCACTGCGATGCAGGGACGCTAAGCAGTGAAAGAGGAGAGACGGCGTTGGAGATGCATGGATAGGAGATCTTGTCCATGGTGACTCAGGACTTGCTGGCCAAAGAGGAAATGATGTTGCAGAGGCACAAGATGTTCTTGCAGAAGCCAAATCATGAGAATCAGACTCATGGAGGTTTCCACCAAAGGAAAGTCTCCTTGGTAAGTTGATGTTCTTCCTTTCTTCATCCACAAAACTCCAAAGATTTTTTTCCTCATTGAACTCCATAGAATGAAAATTCTTAGAGCTCAAAGTAGTTATGGTACGTAACAAGGTCTGGCAAAAATGGTTTTCTGGGGATTTGGGCTTTCTCTGTTGATGTAGAATATTGTCTGTTTCTTTGTTGAACCATGAATTTTGAGTAGTTGTTCCAGACAACAAGTAGTTATATATTTTTGCTCCATCTAAATAGAAAAGAATGGTAAATTATTCAGTATTTACTATAGGTCACATCAGTCCTCTACCCTTTTTTTACAAGTACATAATCCTTTGTGAATTGCTTTTTGGTAACCTTCCAAGAGTCTTTGACTAATACAGGTGGAATCGAGGGGCACAAGGCCCACGATTACAACACAAAGCTGAAAATCCGGCACAAAGCTCTGCCCGAAGTGACTCGAATTTAGGACCTCTCACTTGGCATGCCAAGTAGAGGTACCTAATGGAGGGGTGCCTTGCCATGGGGTCCACCTCATTGTCAACCCTTTGTGAATTGCATTTGCATGACCTTTTATACATATATAGATATAGATATACTTCCCATGCCAGAGGTTTAGTAGAAAGCTGCTCCTGTAGAGCTGTTTCTTTGTTAGACTATTCAAGAGAGTGATGGACATCACAGAGCAGAACTTAATTAGCAGCTAGAATGGTCCATAGAGGGGCTTAACTGATAACTGATGAACAATAATAAGATGAAAGAGCTGGCCATAGCTAGCCATAACTTTTCTACTACTACCACCATAATCTTATGGGTTAAAATTGGTTTGCTGCCCCACAGAGGTTTTAATCATATTCCTGATGTTGTTGCAGGAGGTTGGTGTTTGTAATAACTGCATGGATGTGCATGTGGATTCTCTGGAGGCAGGAATGAGAATGATAAGTGACATATACCAAGGTTCGTGTGTGTCTTTAGAAACTCCCCATGTGATATTGCACAGGAAAAGGTAGAAAATCCATTTAAGTACCCTTGTTATGGTAGTCTTTCATCTTCTTGTTTTATGTATTAAACTTAGCAATCTCTTTCTCATTAAGTCAATTTCCTTCAACACAACCAACTTTTCTTAGGGAAAAAAGTACCTTATTGCCAAAACTAATAAATTCCCAAACAGTATTGTGACAACCTCCTAATTTATTAGTATTCAATTAGGTACACTTTTCTTCTAGGCATTGGAGGTAATGAAAATAAGCTTTCATAGGCGTAACTCAATTGGTGTTGGTCGTGGGTCTCTAGACTGTAAAATTGTTGAGATACCATGATTTACATTCTCCATCCAAGCGTCGGACGATAATGAAAATAACTGTAATGGAATCTACCAAATATCTTAGGAGTACCAATCAACGCATTAATTCTACTAAATCCTCTCCTATACGCACAGCTCGCTGTCCTTCCTGAGCTTGTTCCCATCTCGTCTCGTGTCTTTCAATATAGTTATTCCATAGATTGTCTTTTTACCTCTATGGTTATGCTCAGTATGCTGTCCCTGTCTTTAGATACAGGATTATCCATAATACTTTGTCTACCACTTTATATATTATTTTTTTCATATAATATATATTTTTTAGATTTATCTTTTATTCTTTAAGTTTTATTAATAGAATATATCAAATTAGAGAGTAGTATAAAGAGTTATACACAAAGTGATACAAGAAATTCGAACCTCTGTCTTTGTTATAGATTCGCATTTAAAATAATGATTTGCCCTCTAATTTAGCTAAAAATGCTTAAAACTTGAAGCATTTAGCATTGCTCTTTTTTAAATGTCAATTTGAAAATTTTCTCTGTTGAAGTTTAAGGTTTAGTAATTTTACTATTAGTAGATAAAATAATTTCAGAGCGAGTGGCTCTTCTAGGCGGGCAGCTGTGTAACAACACTACTCGAAATATCTTCTGTTTTCCTGATATAACTCGCCGAAGTATTGCCCGGTTACAAATGGTCCAATGGGAGCAAGAATTTAAGCAATTGTAGCAGCGCGTGGATATCTTAACTAAGAATCTTCCTCTTCCCATGATACTGAACCGATCTTACCTGGGATCGTAAATCCCAAGTTGGAGTAATTTGATAGCAAATCATTTTCCTTTAAGTACTTTCATCTAACGTATCAAATGAAAAGTCATGCGTTTGAATTATATTAGAAGTAATTTCATAAAGTATTTTTAGTCTTGTATTACAATTGATCTTGTAAACTTGTCATGAATTAATCGATAAATCTAGCACATAATAAGATCTGGGACCGTGTTTGTGGGTGGTTCCATTCCACTTGGCTTTGGGGGGTGTTGTCTGCTTGAAACAACATCTTCACACTTGTGTCGTTCCATTTATGTAGTAAACATGCTCCTGTCTTTGAACAGCTTCATCTTGTCCAGTCCAGTCCAGGTTGGTGGCCAAGATTAGACAAAAACTGATGAGAAATAGAATTGGACTGGATTTCAAATTCAATAGGGATTATTTTATCAATGGGCTCACTTGGGCTTGGTTTTAGTTCCAAACCCAATCAATTTTTCATTTCTATTTTATCAAGAGATGCTTCTCACAAGCCCAATCGAAAAACAAAACTTGATTTTCCCCTTTTCCTTTTTTTTTTTTTGGGCTAAATTCCTTTTTTCTTCTTGAGTAGAATGATGCCTGGAAATGTGGAGAGTTTATTTATTGTTTTAATTATTTAATGTGAAATCCTTAACGAATATATTACGTGGGAGGGAGGGTATGTGCGATCTCGTATACTTCCCTTGTCGATGATCATGTGAATGTCCCATAAAATCATGTCGGATTTTGGACATTTTTTTTCCTAGTCGAAGAACTGAAATACAATAAATAGAGTCATCCTGAGAAAAGGAGCTTTCATTTAGGGGAGAAAAAAAAAAAGTAGCTTTCGAAATTGTACTAACTAATCATTCACCGAAAGTATAAGAAATGTATTATTATGTTAATCAAGACAAGTTCATGATTTTCCTTTGACAAAAAAATTCATTAATGTCAAACTTCTTTTTCTAATTTTTCTCCCCCTCCCAAAAAAAAGAAGGGTTTTTTTTTTTAAAAAAAAGGCTGGGGGTTGGTAAGGGCTGGTGCTGTAGTGTGGGGTACCGAAAATGACCCTTTTTTGAAGCTTCTAGACGGAGAAGCAAGGTAGCTGTCTTCAAGCACATAAATTCAGAGAATTAAAAAAGAAAAAAAAAAAAAAAACAATGGTGAATAAATATGAACACTGTTAATGACTGAAGCAGCAGCTTCAAGGAGAAGAAGAGAGAATTTTGATGCTTCCAAATGCGTTAATTAAGCTTCCAAAATTCTCATTCATCTTGTTTTATATTAAACCCCACACCTACTTCACTTATTCTCTCACATTAAATTTTCTTTAACGAAAAACAAAAAAAATAGGCAAGCTATCCGATTCATTCCCGCCTCGAAATCAATAAAGGCCCCCTTCGAATCCATAAATTTGAGGAGCATGCCGCAACAAGGCCGCTTACTTTCTGTTCATCTAATGCATACAGCTTTGGTTGCTGGTTGGGCTGGTTCGATGACTTTGTATGAATTAGCAGTTTTTTATCCTTCTGACCCTGTTCTTAATCTAATGTGGATTTCATCGCCCCACGCAAGGCAGATGGTTTCATTTTTCCGGCTATGATACTGGTAAAGAGCCCTCTTCCTTAATTTTTTCCTTTTCATTTCTAATCAAAGACACTCTTAATTTTTGTTAGATATGACGTATTATTAATAAAACTTACAAAATAAAATATAAATCTTAAAGGAAGAAAAAAATATTATTAAAAAAGATATTATAACAAATGTTACCGATATGGTAGGTGTTATATTTGAAAATAATAACAATTTAACAAAACAAAATTTGGTTAGAATGGAATTGTCAATATATATGTGATTGCAAATTTTATGTTTTTGCTACTTTGTGAAATGGTCCCAAAGAGTACAAAAGAATCATATCAAATGGATATCCAAACCTCCATTACTTTTCTTTTAAATATATATATTATCCAACAAAAACCTAACATTAATATTAATCTCATCTTCAACGATTTAAACAAATTAAGAAAGAAATAATCCTTTTTAATTAAAAGCCAACCTCCAAAAAATGACAACAACTAATCTAGATTCCACCCTATCCATCATCATTTAGCAGCCGGCTGTTTCCTCATTAATTATTAATCCCTAATTATTATTCATTATATATATAATTAATTAATTAAAAAGGTCAGGTCCTGTTCTTTTATATAATTAATTTATAAATCCTACTCCATTCTTATCCACACATTTTGAAATGAAACCAATCTCCTCCCCATTCCCATATCTCTCAATTCACAAGCTCCTTCTGGTCGGTGCTTTGTGTGGCCCAGAATTCTAGCCATGCCCCTCCATCACCTTTTTTTTCTTTTATCATTCATTATTCATGTCCCTCACATTTATCAAAAAATTCTATTGTAAACCCAGTTTACAAATGAGCATATAAATCCTTTAATACAAGTTTTTAATTAAAAGTATATATCTTAAAATATATACTAAATGATTTCGAGCCTTTGTATTTGTTCTTGTTGTAAGCATTTAAATTGAAAATAGAAATTTTGAAAATGGAAGCTAAGTTATTTAGGGTTGGTGTTGGGGGCATGGCTGGACAGATGAGTCAGCATAGACCCACAAATTCCATTTCTTAGTGGTCGGTTCACATGGATGTATCATTCATTATGAGCTTCGCGACATTTCCATCAAAGCATGTTATTTGACAGCTAGGATATTTCAAGAAATAGCCTGATTGGATATGCATGGATTTATCTTATATTAAAAACCCTAATAATATTCCTTTTTATTTATCTTTTATAGTAATAGTAAAGTAACGACGTGAAATTAATAAAGCCCCCTATTTAATTTTATTTATTTTCAGTATTCTCAGTATATATATACCTCACCCCTGAAAGCTCTCTTCGTGTCATCTCATCCAAGTCCAAGGCCTCTATTATCTAAAGCCATCCTTCTTCTAAAGGCTAGTTTTTGAAGGAAAGAAGGAAGAAAGAAAATTGTTATAAGTTATAATAATAATAATGGCAGGAATTGCTTTCGGACGCTTTGATGATTCATTTAGTTTTGGATCATTCAAGGCTTATCTTGCTGAATTCATCTCCACATTGCTCTTTGTTTTCGCCGGTGTTGGTTCTGCCATTGCATTCAGTTATTACACTTTTCTTTATCCTCCATTATTAATCTTTATTTAGATTTCCTTTAATGTGGAAAGCTCACAAAATCTAATCCGAAGTTACAGTCTTCTTCTTCTTCTGAACCTTAGAACCCGTTAAGCCATTAGATTTACTAGCACATTTCTTTAATTTAGCAAGAAAAAAAAAAGGCCACGACGTTCATGCATAGATCGATGGGTTTTTACAGCCTTATAATTTCTTCTTGTTTGTGACTTGCTATAAACTTAATTAATTAATGATGTGTGCATGACAGACAAAGTGACGTCAGATGCTCCACTTGACCCATCTGGACTAGTAGCGGTTGCAGTTTGCCATGGATTTGCTCTCTTTGTAGCGGTGGCCGTCGGAGCTAACATCTCCGGTGGACATGTGAACCCGGCTGTTACCTTTGGTTTGGCTCTTGGTGGTCAAATCACCATTCTTACTGGTCTTCTCTACTGGGTTGCTCAACTTTTGGGTTCCATTGTTGCCTGCTTCCTTCTTAAAGTTGTCACCGGTGGCTTGGTAACCACTACTACTGCTACTACTATTAAATGATCTTCACTAAAAAAATAATTTAACTCTAAGAATAAAAATACAGAAACTCAAATTAAATTCCTATCGGGTTGAGAAACTTAATTAATCATGCATTCTTTGATATTTGCAGGCAGTTCCAGTCCACTCATTGGCTGCTGGTGTTGGAGCAGCTGAAGGAGTTGTTATGGAAATTATTATCACCTTTGCTTTGGTATACACAGTTTATGCCACAGCAGCTGACCCTAAGAAGGGTTCATTGGGTGTGATTGCTCCAATTGCCATTGGTTTCATTGTTGGTGCCAACATATTGGCTGCCGGACCATTCTCCGGTGGATCAATGAACCCAGCTCGTTCATTCGGACCCGCAGTTGCTAGCGGCGATTTCGCCGGAAACTGGGTTTACTGGGTTGGTCCACTTGTTGGTGGTGGCTTAGCTGGTCTTGTATACAGCAATGTGTACATGCACCATGACCATGCTCCTCTTTCTAGTGTGGTCTAAAAATTATTACAATTTTTCTCGTTTCTTCTGATTCCTACGATTTCTTGTCAATTTCTCGTTTTGTAATTGAATTTTCATGTATTTCCCTTCTTTAAAAGCGCTTTTTTCTTTCATTTTCATTTGTGGTTTGCATCTGTAAATTTGAGTTCAATTGTAACAATATGCTCTTTCAAGGATGAATTATTTAATGTTTTAATTTTCTCCAAAACAACAATTAATTATGATATTTAATGTCAACGCATAATAAAAAATAAGCATCATAAGATGCCCTCTACCAGATTCCATATTATATATACATGAAAGAAAATGTGCGGTTTTCACTAATTAGCAGAAGCTGACGCTGCAAATATATATATATATATATTTCTAACCAAACCCATAAAGAAATTCTTAAAGTTCATAGTGTCCCTTTCTTCTTCCATCTTCTTACTTTTGCTTTTTTTTTTTTTTTTTTTCTCTCCAAAAAAGTTCCAAATTGATGGAGGGTTCCACCCATTCAAGATTGTCTAATATTAGTAATATATCCAGTCAAAAATATAAGTTTTTTAAAGGTATTGAAGATGTTTAAATATATACACATTTAATGTTTTTTTAAAATATATTCTTATTTATTTTATTAAAATGAAATAGTGTTTTGCTCTTGAAAAGAGTCCAAGGGTTGAAGAAAAAAAGAAAAGGATAATTTGGATATTAAATATTAAAAACCGTCTTGATTTCAAGAATAAAAAGATTTGTTTAATTCACTTTTATTATATTTTCTTTAATAGTAATTTTTCACTTAGTACACTTATTATTACATTTTCTTTATTAAAAAATGTATTAAACGATCCGATCAAGTGCTCCAACAAGAGAGGTTCATGATTGGAGGGAGGGGCATAAAGAAATGGAAAAAAGAAAAACAATGATAAAAAGAGAAATCACGGCCAGTCAATCATTGATCCGAATCCAAGAAAAAAAAAGGTTTCTTGTGCAATAATTTCTTGGATATGGGGTTTTTTTTTTTTAATTTTTTTTAAATAATACTTCTTTTATTTAGAAAAAAAAAAATTTATACATCTTTCTCTTCTTCTTGTTCTTCATCTAGAGGTGGTGGCTCTCCATAGTTCCACTCGTGTAATTTCCATTCGGGTAGCTGCTGAATGATAACCTGTGTGAGAGAAGAGTTTAACTCAAATTAATTACTCAACAACATTCTTTCCCTTTAATATTATTTATCTCTTATACATATTTATTTTGTTAAATTTAAATAGTTTAATTATTTTCAATAATAATCTAAGGGTATTTAATTATGAAAATTAGTCTACCAGGCCTTTTGACTTACTTTCTAAATTAAGTAATTACTTTAGGAAATGATCATAATGAGTAGAGAATTGTAGACTAATTATATATGAAGATTTGGTTATCTTTTTTGGGGGCAAAATTAAAGCATTTTAAACTTACGAGATAAAAAAAAGTCTGAAAAAGAAAAGGTTAAAGAATAATGATTAGTGATCATTATGAAATTGCCCGACAAATTGAGCTCCTCCACAACTTTTTTAAGGAAAAAAAAAAAACACAGAATTTGGAGTTTGGGACGAAAGGTAGAACAGTATAAAACCAAGAAATCCTTAAAATATCCCAAATAATTGGAGAGAAGCAACGGACATGAGAGCCTGTCTAGCTCCTCCTTATATACTTAAGAATATAAAAAGTTTTATAATTTTTTATAAATAGTTATTCAATTGTTTTTTATTTTTACCTATCTTTTTATTAATTTATTTTACTTACACTATCTATCTCTTTTATTATTTATGAAGGGTATAAAAGGTATTGTAGTAAAAAAGTTATCTAATTTTTAAGAGTCTTAATTTATACGTAAAGGTTTAAAACCCTTTATATTTATAACCAAAGGGAGTATATGACTTGCATTTCAAAAATATTTACAATACAACCTTTTTTTTTTTTTTTGACTAATCATGTATTGTTTTGAGAAATGTAATAAACATAATTTACAGAAAGTTGTGATTTAGTGATAAAAATCGCTCATTACTAATTTAAGAGGAAAAATTTTATTACGGACCATCTTAATTAAAATATACATCATGTATTTGGTTAATATTTTTGTCTTTCTTACCTAGCAAAAAAAATATTTTGCCTTTCTTATTTTTATAAGATTAGTTTAATATGTGTCTTTGTGTGGGACACATTAAAATGGATAAAATATATTATATATAATAATAAAATTTAATAGAAATTGTTGGATCATTTGCAAATTTATATTTTAAATCGAACAGTGAATTCACATTAAGGTATATTTATGAAATACACGCGAGATAAATAATTTTTAAATATTAATCATGCAAGAATATATAATTTAATATGATCTAAGAATTTTATGCCTTTACCCGTAAATTGAATGAAATTCAAGAGAAATATGTACGTGAGAGATATGGAGATAGAAAGATGAAATGACGAACCAATCCTCTTGAGTCTGGTTTACCAACTGTGATTTGACAAGCAAGTCTCCAATTCTTCGGATTCTGCTAATTAATTCATGTTGTTAGGATATATATATATATATATATATATTGAATGAAGAAAATGAAATTAATTTCTTCCAAGAAACAAAATAAATTAATTTTGGAGATAGTATATTACCTTTTTTAGCTTTTCCTTCTCTATTTCTGTCCGAGGACCTAATAGTTCCTTTCCTTGAACAACCTAATTATCACAAATCAAAAGAAAAAACATTAAAATTCATAAAATGCAAAATTTTTCCAATTAATTGATATATTTATATATGATCACCTCAACAATGCAGGTCCCGCATATCCCTCCTCCTGCACAGTTAAGCAAAGGTCTCGCCTGGGAGAAAACAAACTTAGCACTTATTTTGCTTTGCTCAGTACATCTTTTAATGGACTCCCTAGTACGTTTTTTTTTTTTTCAATAAAAATGTTGTATTAGAAGAAATATGAGATGAATTCGGAGCAGAAAAGTGGTAAAGAACTTACGTAAGGTCCATATAACTCAACATTAGCATCCAACATTATGTCCCTGAGTTTCTGTCCGCCGGTTGCCGTTCGACAACGCACATCCATGTTTCCATCAGGAAGCAAAACGGACTGCAGCAAAGCGGAGACAACAAACATTATATGATGTCAATAAATATAGTCGTGTTGGGGAGGGATCAAAAGACTCACGCTAACAAATGCAAAATTGACATGAGGAGGTTCTTCTTGTAAAGAAGAAGAAGAAGTAGTAGTCTCTGATTGATCGCTCTGATCAGGAATTGTACCAAGAGCTCTGATTTTTTTCCCTCTCAGACTCAGATATTTAGTAGAGCCTCTGATGAACTTTAATGAAGAGGAGGCAGTGGCAGATGATTTTGGTATATGAAGATGATCAAGAATGTAGTTTTTGTTGTTGTTGAATGTGGATGATGATGATGATGATGATGATGATAAAGAAGAAGTTAATAATCCATATGAATTCAGTTCAAGTATTCTTCCCATGTTCTTCCTCCTCTAATAATTTTGGTATATTTTCTTCAAGCAGTGTGGATTTTTAGATTAGATGATAGTTTTTGGCAACAGATATTTCTCTGTGTGGTTCTCTCTTTTTCCTTATCTCGTTCCTTATCTTTCTTTGTCCGAGGTATGTTGTTTTTAAATTTAAAAAAAAAAAAAAAAAAAAAAGGGGCAAAAAAAAAAGATTTTATTCGCTAGAGGAAGGGCTTGAACCTTCGACCTTGTGGTTAACAGCCACACGCTCTAACCAACTGAGCTACTCCAGCTCTTTGCTTTGAATTTTAATTTTTTTATTATTTTTATAATAAATAAATATATAGTCTACATCACACGAGTTAATACAGAATGATGTTCTTTTATATTTATATATTTATGTATCTACGTTAATCTACATAACCAACAAAAGAAAAGGAAAAAAAATAAAATAAAAGACGAGGTACGCATTAAGTAATTAGGAAGTCTTGATGTTGTAAAAACACCCGACATCACTCAAAACAAAGTCTCCTTTTTCTCTATTTGAGGCAACTCTCTATAGAAATTTTTTACAATCTTCCTGTCGACTAGATCCAGCCAATAACTTTGACTGATGGTCAGATCTCTTTAATTTTTACCTTTATTTTGTTTCACACCTTATTCTTTTTACTATAAATTTTAATAAATCTTCTACGATGCCTCTTTCATCAAAGTTTCAAGACTCAAAGGTGGTTGATTTCTTCGATATTTGAAGATTATTGATATTTTTCTTTCCTCATTTGTGGAGGAATCTGTTCACCTGAACTAGATCTCGGCCATTTCGTAGCTTTCTACTCCTTTCCTAGGCAATTTTTAAAATCGTTAACTTTTCTCATGATTTTTTAAATTGTTGTCTATAAAGGAAGGAGTTTTTATTATCTTACTAGTATTAGTAATAGTGTATCTTATCCACTTAAAATTTTCGGAATATAAGGTTATTTCTGTTACCTTGTAATGTTTACTTTTGTTATTGTTGTGTTATCCAACACCTATGTTCCTTTGCAGAGTTTGGGAATTGTTTTGGTTGTAATGACTTTTACCATTTTATGGACGGATCATTAAAAAGATGTTTATTTGAAAAATACTCATAATACCTTAGTTAATTATTAATTGAGTACTTAAAATTTTAATTTTAACAATCAAGTACGCAAATTAGGTTTGAACTATTATTTTTTATTTAATTTTGATAATTAAGTACCCAAATTAGGGTTCTGTCAACAAAAATAATGGTTTAAATCTAATTTTTTTGTATTCAACTATCAAAATTAAAAGTTTATTTTGTTGATGAAACCTAATTTAGGTTGTCAAAATTAGAAGTTATAATAGTCAATTCATAATTGATTAAAACTATATGGGTGTTTTTGTAATTAACAAAAAATAAAAACTCTAAAGTCCGGTTATCCGACCCGACAACTCCAAGCAGTTGCCAATTTGAAATTCAATCTTAGAAAATCCTTAAACCCTTACGCAGCTGGTGCCGGGCATACATATACAAGTCATACAAACGCCATGCCCCAATTAACAAACCTTCGCCTCCTTTTCTCCTCCGCCAATCACCACTCCGTAGCCGCCGGCACCACCACCACCTCCTCCCCTCTCTTCCTTTCCCCTTTCAGGCCAAAGCCTAAACTATCTTCATCATTTCCTCTCTTCTTCAAACCCCAAAACCCATTTTCATTGCAGCAAAATCTCCTTATCAAAACTCAAACCAGTAATAAACCTCCTCTACTCTACACTGTCTGTGCATCATATTCCAAACGAACTAGGAATCGCAGTTCCCATTCCCCTTCTTTTAACATTAAACAGAGAAGAAGTAGTAGTTCGTCAAGTGGGAACGATAAGAACATTGGTAAGAGACAGAAAGGTGGGTCGGCAATGGAAGGTTCTGATACTAGTGCTTCCTTGGAGTCCAACCCCGGGTTTAATAGCAAGAGGGCTTTAGGGAGAGATAAGGATGACGGGGATAAAAAGAACCTCCAGCTCAAAGTCCGCAAGCTTAATCCTGTAAATACCATTTGTTATGTTCAGGTAATTCCCCCCTCCGGCCCCTTCGCGCATATAGTTATAGTTATTTACTTGAACTCTTGCGAGTTATTTGTTCAATTTTTTTCCAATGCGGTTTTTGTTGCTTAGCTTATGGTTGCATTTTTCTAGGTTTATAATTATAATCTAAGCTGGTACTTTCACTCATTATATGAAATAGATTTTAACTAAAAACACAGCATTGGGTTTCTCTTTTATTTGGCAGAAATATTTTTGTCCCGTTAAAGGTGTTTGCAGCCATTTGAAGCGTAAGTAAAGGGCATGCTTCTGAAAATCAGGAAAATTATAGACAATGCATAAAAGTTACCGACGAGACTGAGGGTGTCAAATGATGCTTTATTCAGTTTAGGCTTTTAGTAGTGAAATGTAAATTATTTCTTAATAATTGCTTTTCTTCTACGTATCAGTGTTTAGATAGTGATTAGTCTTACATACATTACTCTTACAGTGGGTGAATTTTTTTGCTTACTGCAGCCACCTCTTGGGTGACTTGTACCTCCATTTAGTTGGAATTCAATTTATTGTGTTTTGAGAAATTAGCTCTCTATACCCAATAACTATGGTTACTTTCCTATGCATAGCCAAAAACTTTTTTTTCAAACATTCATTATCCAAAACCTATTTTCGAATTTGCAGCCATTACAAATTATGCCATATGTAGCCGTTTCTGATCAAATTTCAACATGCCTAATACACGTAATGATTTAATAAAGGGCATTTTTGTCTATCTCTAAATTGTTGTATCATTATTTGCTCGATGAGAAATGCGAGTCCACTTTCTCCACCCCCTCTCTCCAAATGATCAAAAAGGAAGGCGAGCTTGCTTGGTATTCCCATGTTTGATCTCTACCTCGCTCGTTGTCACCTATGTTGATGAAAGGTTTGGAACTCGGTAGAGAATGAAGAGGGGCCACCTCGCAACGGGGGATGCAGTACACCTATGTCGAAGAAAGGTTTGGAACCTTGTAGAGAATGAAGAGGGGCCACCTCGCAACGGGGGATGCAGTATGCCTGTTACCAAGCGGGTACATACAAGAACAAAAAAAAGACAAAAACAACAAAAAACGAGAAATGAAATATCGAATGTGATCCTGGAATTGTGTTGAAGTGGGTCGAGGATTCGGTAGCAATATGAGGTTAGTATGATGGGGTTTGAAAGCGCTATCTGCTTGATCCGAGGCTGACGGGTGCAAAGTCATAATGTCAAGGGAGCTCGGGTCAGTCAGTACAGATGAAATCCAACGAAACGCTTTATCAAGCCTTTGTAGGCACCGACAAAGGTTGGAATTTTTATTAAATCATAAAAGAACTTGAAAACACATGCGCCAACCTCTTTAAAAGACCCATTGCTCGATTAAAAGACCCACATATGCCAACCCATTTCCTTTATTAAATGGTCACGTGAATGGAGGTCTTAAAATTTGGACGAAAACGACCACATGCGAAATTTGTTATGCCTGCAAGTTCGAAAATAGTTTTTGGGTATGAATGTTTGAAACAAAAGTTTGTGGCTATGTATAGAAAAGTAATAATAGTTATTGGGTATAGAGAGCTAACTTCTCTTGTTTTTTTAAAGGATTCCGGTGCCAGGGACTATGAAATTTCTTTATTGAGTGTTTGTCATGATCATCTAAGTGGAGGTAGTATTTCTGCTATGTTTGTCTTCCAGATTTTGGGTACGGGCATGGACACTCAAGATACATCACCATCAGTTCTGCTCTTTTTTGACAAGCAGAGATTCATTTTTAATGCTGGAGAGGTAAGCATCTCCTTGGTATTAATCATGGACTGAGTTATTACTAACCCTATTATTTCGTATTTATTTTAAAAAATAGAGTACAAAATCCTTGAAGCTATGAGATTTGTGATGTGTATCTAAGCCACAGTACCGAATGGCTACTATGGTTTAGGTTTTTCAACTGTCAAACTTACCTTCTTCCTAAAGTCCAAGTAGAACAGGATTCTCATTGTTGTTAGCAGGACCAGTAGTCATATTTTCTTGATCATTGATACTTGATTCTGAGAGAGAGAGAGAGAGAGCATGTCTGCCAAGTTTGATAGATGGAGGAACTTTTTTGGATTCTTCAAATACATATATACCTAGACGGATATGTCATCAAATATATAATGAGGTTGTTTAATTGAATACGAAATTGTATATCCTTGATCAAGTATAAAACCTCAAATCTCACCATGTAAGCTTTGTTCTAGGGATTGCAAAGATTCTGCACAGAACATAAAATAAAGTTATCAAAGGTAAGTCAAATGTTCATGTTTCGTGTTTACAGTTTTTCTTTCCTTTTATATATCGTTTTCTCTTTTCATATTATTCCTTTTTTTTCTTTTTTTTTTGGGGGGGTGGGGGTGGGTGGGTGGGTGGGTTTGTTTGGGGAGATGGCCGTTCATATATCATCCAATTTATTTTCAGTTATTATATTAATGAATTGTCTGCATTTTAGATTGATCACATATTCTTCTCACGTGTATGCTCAGAAACTGCTGGTGGACTTCCAGGTTAGTTGATATGTGCCAAAAAATATGTAATTTACTTTTTATGTCTTAGTAAAGGAACTATCTCGAAAACTATTTCAAGGTTCTGTTATTGTCTGGCTGGAAAGAGGATCAGATATGCATTAATTCAAATAAAAAACATCTACAAAAGAGTGACAAATGCACTGAGAAGGTCATCAACTCTCTACCAAATATATCTAACTAAAATATCAGCAAATATATCACTCTATGTCCTACAAAAAAAAAAGCAATTTACAGCATCCCTGTACACATATTTCCATTCCCTCTACTGAAAGTCGCTTCCCCACAAACTACGGATATTCAGCTGGACCCAAAGGTCACATTCAGTGGTGGAATAGGAACTGTCCCAAAAATTTGGGTGAACCAAAAAATTCCAAACTTGCCAGATCCAGGCAGGTCCCTTAGAGCATGTAGGAGGGTTTCTTGTTCCTGTAGGCATAACGGACAGACCCTGCTCTCTTGAACCCCTCGGTCAAACAAAACTTCCTGATAGATAGTCTACATGAACCACAACCCACAAAAACAGAGATTGTCTTAAAGTCCCCTTGAATCTCCAAATCTGTGAGCACAAAGATGGTGCAGTCATTCCCTCAAATCCACACAAAGCATTGTATCCTCAACATCATACATTTCATCCTTAGAGTCTTTGTCTTCCCCTGTACAGAAAGGGGGTTTTGGCAGAACCCTTGCTTTCATTCTCAACTTGGTCAGTCATGCTTGTGGTCTTCGCCTTCTGAGCGCTGCTCAGAATCCTTAGATATGGATGGGTCCGTCGCCATCCTTCATTTCAGGATGCTCGGTTGCTCGTGCGCCCATCGGGTCGGGTGAGGTTTTGAGAGAGACCGCCTCTACAGAGGCTGCCCCCTTATTGTGAAGACGGCGCTGCACTCACCAATGAGGAGGACTGGTTGCTAGCCGTTCTGTCACTGGGAGAAAAAAGCTAGAGAGCAAAACTTTGTTTTATTAAGGTTTCTGTCATTCTCACTCTGTAAGAAGCGAGATTTCATGGAGCCCAAATGCTATGGTTTGGAATTTAATTTAATAACAGCCATAATATTAGGCTCTACATGGATTGAATTTTAGTTTGGAATGTGCGTTTTTCTTTCTTGGATTTTGTGTAGGGTAAATTGTTTTTGAGAAGAGATGTGAGACTCAATGTGAAAAAAAGATTTTTTTTTTTTTTTAATGTTTAATTGCAATTGAAGTAGAGCCTTAAGGTTTACATGTTCCTGTAGGACTATTGTTGACTTTGGCTGGCATGGGAGAAGAAGGAATGTCTGTAAGTATCAACTTGTAGATATATTCATCCTTGCATTTTCTTAATGCTCAATGAGGTTCATGTTAAATGGTTGTCAGATCACATTCTTCACGTTGTCTCTTTTGGAAGGTCAATATCTGGGGCCCTTCAGATCTCGAATATTTAGTTGGTGCAATGCGATCATTCATCCCAAATGCTGCCATGGTCCATACGCATAAGTTTGGGCCAGCATCCAACTCAAAAGGGGATGCTAGTCCCACTTCTGCCAAATTTGATAACCCTCTTGTCCTAATTAATGATGAAGTTGTGAAACTATCGGCCGTTCTCTTGAGACCAAGTTGCCCAGAGGTGGATTGTTTATTGGAAAACCTTCCAGCGCAAAGTTCTGATGCTAAAGCTGAATCTGCACTAAAACCTGGCAATCTTGCAGTTATCTATATTTGTGAGCTGCCTGAAATCAAGGGGAAATTTGACCCCAACAAAGCTGCTGCTCTCGGGTTAAAACCTGGACCAAAGTATCGTGAACTGCAACTTGGTAAATCAGTCAAGTCAGATCATCAAAACATAATGGTACTTATTTGTAATGTGTGATATTCTAGTTATAGGTTTTATACTCATCTCTTAGTTTTTCCATACATATATGTTTTTAACATTTATTATTCAGGTTCAACCGAGCGACGTTCTGGGTCCTTCACTTCCTGGTCCAATTGTACTACTAGTCGACTGCCCAACATTATCACATTTAGAACATTTGCTCTCGGTACAGGCTTTTACTGACTATTACACAGATGCCTGTAACAGCTTGCCTCAAGGCTCCAAAACTGTGAACTGTGTAATTCACTTGAGTCCTGCTCATGTGACAAACACAATCAAGTATCAGGAATGGATGACAAGATTTGGTGGGGCACAACATATCATGGCAGGACATGAAATGTGAGTAATGTATATTTCTTATCAAATTAACACTCAGAGCATTTGTGCACACGCATATGTAAACATCTTTGGCAACTTGGAAATCTAATGTTTCTCATACTGGTCCAGGAAGAATATTGAGGTTCCAATTCTAAAATCCAGTGCAAGAATTGCAGCGCGGCTTAACTACTTGTGTCCTCAGTTCTTTCCAGCTCCTGGTTTCTGGTTTCACCAGGAGCTGGAAAACTCACCATCAGACTTGAGGCCGTCGAATGAGGCAAGTTCTGATATTATACTTATAACAATCCAAGTTAAAACACATTTTAGTGTAGCTGATGATATGGCTTCTCCTTATTTTCAGGGTCTTTTATCAAACTGCCATGAAATGATTCCAGCTGAGAATCTCCTTAAGGTATGATCACTGGTATCCATGTTGCATCCTCCCACCCCCTTTTAATGGCTACAATTCCTGAAATACTCCCCTCTTTTTTTTTTTCTTTTTTTTTTTTTGAAACAACTCTCCTCCTTTTTTAATGGATCCTCCTTGTGCTGTCATTCACTAAAGCTATTTTTCATGGTTATCAATTCTAGTTTATGGAGTGAATTGTTCTCCAGATTAATAAGCGATCTCCTCTGTCTATTATTTGTTTTCTCTATCATTTGCTCTCTCCTTAAATGCACCTCCCCCACTTCACTTTTGGGGGGAAAAAAGAGTGTCTTTAAATACAAGAGCCTGCCCTATAAAATTCGTCAATTGGAGATTATATGATGACTATGGGACCTGTATGTTACCATTTGTGGTTATCTTCCTACCATCCTAAAAAGGGTGCAGCAATAGATTCCTAGTAGATTTGGATGGAGATGCGCATATTATTTGTTTATGCCGCTGTTGCTACCATCTAAAGCAATTTTAATTTGGATTATGTCTATATTTGTCTGTGGCATCAAGTGATTACTTGTTATTTGTCAAACAGTTTCATTTGCGTCCATATGCACAGCTTGGCTTAGACAGATCCACAGTTCCTGGTATGACATCACACAAAGAAATTATTGATGAATTGGTCCTGGAGATTCCTGAAATTATGGATGCTTCTCAACAAGTTAGCAATCTCTTGCTTGGGCATAGTAAGCCAATGAAAGAGAAGACATCTAGGGAGCCTAGAAAAATTGTAGTTGAAGAGCCATGTTTGTATGAAAATGCCATTCCAAGTTGTTTAGAAAGCATAACAAGAGAAGATATGGAGATTGTACTACTTGGAACCGGGTCATCACAGCCTTCAAAGTATAGAAATGTTAGTTCTATCTTAATAAATCTTTTCTCAAAAGGAAGTATACTGTTCGACTGTGGAGAAGGAACGCTGGGCCAACTCAAAAGAAGGTCATATCATGTATTTTAATTATGTGTTGTCATAATTGCGGCATTCGGTTTTCCTTGCAATATTAGCATTTAACTTTTGACTCTAATTTCTTTTAAACAGATTTGGCATTAAGGGTGCTGATGATGCCATAAGAGGTCTCAGGTGTATTTGGATTTCTCATATTCACGCTGATCATCATACAGGTCTTGCAAGAATACTTGCACTCAGACGTGACTTGTTGAAAGGAGAGCCTCATGAACCTTTGGTTGTTGTTGGCCCCAGGCAGCTTAAGAGGTTTCTAGATGCGTATCAAAGACTTGAGGATCTTGATATGCAGTTCCTTGATTGTAGGCATACAACAGAAGATTCATTAGAGTCTTTTGAGTTAGATGCCGACGGCTCAGATCTAAGTCCAAGAAACAATGTGAATGAAAAGGATAGCGATCAAAGCAGTCTACTGGATCAAAAAGTTGGTGCGACTCTCTTTGCAAAAGGAAGTCGTATGCAGAGTTATTGGAAGAGACCTGGCAGTCCGGTTGAAAATGCCACAGCACTTCCAATCTTAAAGTCATTAATGAAGGTGCTCAAAGAAGCAGGGTTGGAGGCGTTATCAAGTTTTCCAGTGATTCACTGTCCTCAAGCATTTGGTGTCATCCTCCAGGCTGCAGATAGAATTAATAGTGCGGGAAAGAAAATACCAGGTTGGAAGATTGTGTACTCTGGTGATACCAGACCTTGTCCAGAACTGGTCAAAGCTTCACTTGGAGCAACGGTTCTCATACATGAGGTAAGTCTAACATTTCAAATATTGCATTGGCATATATTTGTTGCAAGTTGTCTCAAAATGATTCTTTTTAAACTTATAGCTCATGTTCAATTGTAGTTAGCAAACTTTATAAACCTTCTAGGGCAAAATGAAACCGCCCTAAAAAAAACAAGCATGTTGGTGGATGTGAAACATTCTTTTCTGGTTACAGATCTTTTTAAGCATTTACTGAACTGGCAAACTAATTCTAAGCTAAAAAGAGAGTGAATTGGCAAAATTATCTTTAGATTTGCAAGTTGAATTTGCAGTCAATTTATAAAATTCAGAAAACCCCTCCATTAAGATTTAAGTGTGGGATATTGACAAATCCATTATTGTTCTTTTGTTTGTGACATCCATTTGGTGCATTTGGGTGGTTGATTAAGTAGCTAATCATCCTCTTCTCAGTTCATCAGCAAGCATAAAAATCTCCTTTTCTAGTGTTTTTGTTGCATTTATCTACTTTGAAGTCTTCTCTTATATTTTACAAGGCTTATTGGTTCATTGTTGATCTGTATACATCCACAGTTCTTTATTGATGTTGAACGCAAGTCGATTTTCACTGATTGCAGGCTACCTTTGAAGATGGTATGGTGGAAGAGGCTATATCAAGAAATCATAGCACAACAGCAGAAGCTATTGAAGTAGGGGATTCTGCTGGAGCATATCGCATCATCCTTACACACTTCAGCCAAAGATATCCAAAGATTCCAGTTTTTGACGATAATCATATGCACAATACCTGCATTGCTTTTGATATGATGAGTGTTAATTTAGCAGATTTGCCTGTACTTCCTAAAGTTTTGCCCTATATTAAATTATTGTTTAGAGATGAGATGATTGTTGATGAATCTGATGATGTAATTGTTGAGACTGCGGTTGCATAAATAAAGCCACTCTTTTGGCTCTTTTTACAATTGTTTTTTTTAAAGATTTAGCTCAAAATAAATGAAGCAGCAAGAAATTCCCTAGGAAAACTTAAAACAGTCATTTTTCCTATTTAGCTCAAAAAATCCATAGCCAAGAAAATTGAAACATTAAAGGCAATCCAAGTACAACAATGTTTATTTGTTTGATTCTATACTATAGTAATACATAGGAGTCCTGGCCGGAACCTCCAAGAATGATCCTCTTATCCGCCAGAAGCTTTTCCAGAAAGATGTTAATCTTGTTAGTATACTGCCTACTTGATATCTGAGCAGTGATTGCCAACAATGTGGCTATCTCCTCAACTGGTTGAGTCCCCTATTTACAGAGCCAAATCTCGGTTCCTGCTTCACTGCAGGAAGAATGATAATGAAGTTTCGCCCCAAAAACTGGCATTCATCCGAGTCAAACTATTTTAGATGAAGAATCTTCAATGCTGATCTGTTGTTGAAATTCCCTTTTCTTTATTCTCTTCAATTGTTTCACTAAACCAAGGCGTTCTGAAGTATATGGTGAAGGAATCTGAAAAACAAGAACAGAATCTTATAACAAGGAAAATGCAGACACAAGAATGTAAGAGGATGCAGGTTATTTTGGGGCATTACCAAAAATGGTATGTATTTTTTTATTGCTGCCAACATTGCAGCATGGCCTACAGCAGTAACCTGATTACGGAAGAGTCATTTCATTAAAGCTCTAAACTGAGTTTCAAATCAAAGAAATGAAGAAATTTGCAGATTTGAGCATTAAGCCAAGCATGATTAAATGGGTTATGACCTATCTAGATGAATAACAATGTATGGGACGTCATATCCTAAGTAGTAGATAAATCAACAATGTAAAAGCAACAACTCAACTCGATCAGGATAGGAAAAGCCAAATAAGTGTTTAAAACATATGCAAGATTTGGGATTGAGGCTTACAGGAAGTAGCATTAATATTATTACTGGTACTAGAGTAGCAAAATCAGCAAATGTTCTCTTTATTTTCTTCTTCTCCCTTTTGGTCACTTTGGAGCCACTGAATTGCTTTGCAAGAAGCCCCGCAACATCCAGAATGTCTATGAAGAGTATCTGAGTACCCATCCACACATTCTAGCATAATTTGGTTTGAATAATTAGCTGCCCAAGATAAACATGTTTCCACAATTATCACATAATATTGCATAATAACTACTCACAACACTTGCGGTTAACAGCTTGTGGGAGGATTTTCTCAGTAAGTTCTCATTTAATGGCTTTGATGCCAGAGCACAATCCAACTTTCCAAGAGTTCCCTTCTTCTTTCCAGTTGAGCTCATTGCCTGACATCAACAGTTATACTCAGTAGTTGCAAAAGAACTAGATGCTGTAAGAAAAGGTCCAAAGGTCTTTCTCTTTCATGTCAAAATGAATGGATGAATAATCAAATATCGAGTAACATACCTGACTCTGTGTACTCCGACATTGGTCTTTTCCCCTTTTTGTCGACTGATTTGATGTTTGTGGTGTTATAAATAATAATGCAGGGTCAGGTGTACTCCTTTCCATAGTTTTCTGCAGTTCACTGCTTCAAAAAGGTAAGATAAAGCAATGGTTGAGCATTTATCTAAAGCAATGCTGTATTGGTCATAACAAGCCAGTAAATTTTTGGTGCGATTGCAGTAAAGCCTCGTACCCCGTCTTATCATCATAAGCAGCCCAATAATCCTCCATGCATGCAGATAGGAGACTCTGACTGAACAATTTTCGCGAAAGTTTAGCTTGAAAAGGAAGCAACATCCAGCATAAAAATGTAGAAAAATCAAATCAACAATGAATTCTAACTACCTCTTAAGTAAGAACTCTAACAAATTTGAGTCTATAGGTTGTTGTGTTGAATTGCTATAATGAGCAAACCCTGAGATAACATCATAGCACACTGTGAGAACATTGTAGAGAATGATCTCTTTTTCTGCTTGAATTGTATGTGGTTTGGACCTCCTCTTCTCTTGAGAAAGTTTCCTGCCTTTGACCGCAGGATAAAAATGAAGCCAACTGATTTCGTCAGTTACCACCTACATCACAATTTAACAAGGTGAGTTCTTCATATGTTATACAGTCAAGATACTTGCATATTGCACCTGTAAACCACTGTAAGAGTCTACCTCCATGAAGTGCTGATATTTTGATAAACTTGAAAATTCAGGATATATAAGAAGGCTCCCGCACTCTAAGTAACTGTAGAGCAACACATAAGAGCTCCTTCAATATAAACTCCAAGTCATCTAGATAGATTAGAGAGTTCCAAGTAAAACACCTTAAGAAATCTTTAGTTTGCTCATCAATATCCTTGATACCCATTCCTGAGAGGAATAATCTTGTTTCTCTTCCTAGATAGGCAAAAAGTCCAAGGGTAGCCAAACTATTCTCTTGTACCTGATAAGATCTAAAAGGACCATATTAAGATGCTAAATCTACATCATCAAAATGCACAGAACAACTGGTTTTCCCAAAAAAAAAAAAGGGAAAAAATGAAGCAAGATGCAACGTATTGTATGTCGAAGCTGAGCAGATGAAGAATGCTAGACCCCTATTAGTTGCAGCTGCAATAACCTAGCATCCTGCGATTCCTCCAACATTTGTACAAAAAGATGGAAAGATATCTCACAGATAACAGGGCTAACCTCGTCACGAAATGTTTGCTCATCCATTGTTACACTTTCTCGGTGGAATGCTGCAGAGAGTTTTCTTTGTACCAATCCAATCCAAAACTCTATGTCTTCCATGTTGGTACTGGGCAAAATCTTTCTACCAAAATGCAAGAGGAAGTCCTCTTCAAATCCTGCTTCAATTGCCAGTTGATGAAATTTGTCCACAGAAGCAATACCATGTGACAAGGTCATCAATTCCACTAATGCATCCTCAATTGAAACAGGAAACAAGGGACAGGAAATTCGTGCTCTGCACAACTTCCTCACTGCAGCACAACAACTTATAGCCAGAATTATTCCTGCAACACCACTGGATAACCTTCTTATTTAGACTTCTCCAAACTGCCAAATCCATGGTATGCACAAATAGAATTTTCTGATTTCAGAAGTGAAGTTGTATTTCACAATTCACATTAAAATAGTTTCTTGAAATCAAGTGGAGAAACAGTACCTTCCTGCATAGTCCATTGACCACTTCTTGAACAAGGGAATGAATAGCCCAGCTATGCGCGGTAGTTCCACCGTTCTAAACCATTGCATCAGTTTTGGGTCGTGTGAGCTTAGCTGACTTTCTATTCGCCTACCAAGTTGGTTTGCCTTCACAGATAAGCTGACATAAAGGAGATTTATTAAGACTTGGTACTAAACCTGTGCTCACAAATTACAGCGACAAAACATGTAATAGCAATAGCATAAGTTGCCTGCCAGATCCATATTCCAGAGCTATATTCTCAAACTGAATCATGCGTCAAATTGATGATCCCAAACTACATTTACATAATGTTTTCAACAAGATCATTAATAATAGCAACGGATAGGTGTCTTCTACAGAAGAGTAACAATTGCAGTATGATAAAAATAATTGGCTTCCAAATACTATGAGATCTCCATTTGAATCGTTGGACTTACATCTGGTGTACAGGAGAAGGGTTGCTGCAGCGCTTGTGGGAAAGAAATAGCTCCACTTCCATTGCTGCTTTCAGCAATGCATAAACAGCAACCTGTAAAATTATAATAAGAAATCATTTGTTTTTCTCATTTGTCAGAAAGATTTTGGAACTCCCAATTCTAAGAATGACATCATTACTGAATGTTGGGGCACCTTGTAGGCTATGTTCTTATGCCAAGCATGCACATCCACCCCAATCCAAGCCATTGCAAGCTCTGGTCCAGTTCTAGCCAATTCATGGGTCTGTACTGCAAGTGAGAAGCTTCTAGCAGATTCATGCAATACCCATACAAGACAGTTGACACGATTGAATTCAGTTCCGTGACTAAGAGCCATTGGCAAAGAACACATATCCTCGTTGCTGATTCGACCAGGGTCAGCAGCTGAATCCATGGATGATAATGCACCTGGAGGCATCAATTTGCGGGAAGCTACCAGGGGACTCGTTGTGCAAAACAGAAATTGAAGCCCTTGAGACATTAAATTTCTTGCAGGAACTTGCTGCTCTTGCTCTTTAATGACCACCACATTTGATGGAACTGTTGTATTGGACCTAGACGAAACTCGATCTCGCAATTGGACAACTTTTCTGCAAACAAAAACAAAAAAAGTCATATTTAAATGAATCATTATGCAGATACGTTGGGAAAATGAAATACTTTTATGGGTCTCAGCCACTCCTCCGCCCAAACTGGAAATGCCCTCACACTCCATATTCTTGAATAATTACGACTCATCAGCCATGTTCAGCGACTAATTTAACTAAAAAACAAAAAGCTTATATCCTAAGCTACAATCAAAACATTTAGGGCAAAGAGGATTTTCATTTATCTGAAATAACCTAAACCCGAAATTGGGACAATAATTTCAATTCCAGAAACTTCAGAAATGCCCCGAATCGATTCACAATTTGTATTACGTTTTCATTTCTTGGTTTAAAATAGAAAACAAAGGAGAAAATGAACTTACGAATTGTAGAAGGCAGAGGGTTGCAGAGAAAAACGCGACGCCATGGAAGAAGAAGAAGAGAAGGAAAGGGAAGAATATAGAAGAGATTCACGAACATATAAACAAGTCGCTGAAGCGAATTCATCGAGGTTAGAGAAATGATTACTATATCTTTATTATATACTATTTTTTGTACCAGAAATAGATTAACAAAGTATTTAAAGTCTTTGGAGTCTACTCCCGCTAGCCAGCCAGCCAGCCAACCAACATAGTGAAAACCCAGTTGGTTTAAATTATGAATATTTTTCATCGTTGGATTGTCGCCATTGCCAATAATTGGATTTATTGCAGTAGCAATTTGGTAGTACTTCGTTATGACAAAACAACTTAGGAATTGTAAATGGTCTGATGATTTCATTCTTATCCAAATAATACCCAAATGTTTCTTGTTTACTTGTTGAAGGAAATACGTGTATGGGTTGTATTCACTCAGGATCGATTGCCCTTTCTTGTCTGAGAGGGACAATAAATAATGCCTCCTCTTTTCTTGGTTACGAAATACTTTAACTGTACATGAATATTAAAGCTTCATTGACATGAATATCATTTTCCCTCATTCAAATGTAGAAGAATAGAGATCCAGTTGGGCCCTTAAATGAGTCTTTTGCAGCTTTTCCAGCCGTTTAACATATGGTGGAACTGGATCACTGCAAGACAGCATCAAGGAATGGAAATTCAGTTTTTAACGCCAACAGACAATTTTTCATCTTTGATTATACTTATCTTTAAGTTATACAAAAAGAATTCTGCTCTTCCATGTGCTCAATGAAAGAAAAGCAAAAGCAAAACTAGGAAGTGTATTGAATGATATAAAGCTCTGAAAGTTTGGTTTCATATCCACGGTTACTTCAGTCCTCTATCCTCTCATTTTTGCTTTCGCCTTGTCTACCTTCTGCATCAGCCTCTGTTCCAAATCCAAGTTCCTTCATGTCTTGCTTTGCCATCAAATTCCTGCAAAACACAGCATAAGAATTCAGGCTTAAATTTATATCTCGTTCAAAAGAATGCAATATTTACATGGACAAAGAATCATAAAGAAAGAAGACAAGCAAATTGCTCAAGTTTTTTTTAGATACATTATATGTACTAACACTAATGCATGTTACACCAACAAGGCTACAACTGATAGCACTATATAACATCTCCACACTTGGGATAGGAATTGAAAATGACACCTGAATGAGTATTCAAATGTATAATCATTATACATTACACTATCGTTATCTGGATCGTGTTCCATAAGTTAACATGTCCAGGTGATGCTTCCAGGCCAATTTACGATGTTAAGGAATTAAAACTCATTCAAGGTTAATAGAGGCTATAAATTTCATCTAATGCCAGCCACCAGTTTTATCCTAAGCCATTATATTTTACATGACTCAAGAGTAGCAATGCACCAAAAATAGTTCAGAAGAACTGAAGATTCACCAGACATGAGATTTAACTAGCGATCCAGAGGAATGTGGTCCTCCAACCAGCCCTTTTATCCTAGATCATTATATTTGACATTACTCAAGTACGGTGCATCTAAAATAGTTCAGTAGAACTGAAGATTCACCAGACCAAAAACGTGAGATTCAACCAGTGCATCCAGAGGCATGTTTCTTTCCCCAGCTACTCTTTTACCACAGCTCGAAGAAATAAGAAAATGAAGCAAAACGAGGGAATTATGAGAATGGAAGGTTCTTCAGAAATTATGAAGAAAATAATAAGGGACAGGTACTCGGGGATCAGTATACAAGGTAAAGTTGGAGCAATTTCCCTGGAAATTACCTATAAATTCCTTTACTATCACTCTGTTCAGTGCCAATAAGCCCATATGAAAATAATAAACAATGTAAATTATGACAATATATCCATATGAAGTTTCATTCTGTCCTGCAAAGTCAAATTATGTAGTGGAATTAATCTCCAAAACTTACAACACTAATTGCTGGTTATGAGGAAATCAAGCAGCAAGTGTTTAGTTTCTGTCACTATTGAAGATAACCATAGGTGTATAAAGACACTAACAACTAGATATGATCAGGAAAAACTGTCATGTAAGCTTCCATATCTAACTATAAGTGAATCAAGAACTGATCATTTTAAATGGTTTTGGTAAAGGGTAAGGTATTCTGGGGCTTCATCAAGTATCAAATGGTTCAAAGGATATAAGGTCTCCACAGCACTAACCAGTAGAAAATAAGATCACACATCTAATGAGCAAAAGAATTAACTTCGCTTCTAATGATTCAACAAATAAAATTTGAAACAAACAAAAGCAGCATATATCTCTAAAGAAGTGGACCAGCTTACTTTTGCATGCGACATTCTAAGTACTTCTTCGAGAATTGTCGACATTTTTCAGATTTATGTCCAGAAGTTTTGAGACAATTGAGATATTCTTTCTTCTCCTGAAACAAGCCAGTAATGCTATAACCATTGCATATTTCCAGGGCTAAGGTGTTTTCCAAAAGCTTACTTCTAATGGTTTGATGATCCATTGAGGAAAATCAAAGTATAAAAAATTAGTTGACAAAAACCTTCAAATGTGCCATACCAGGTCACACAAATGCATATGATCCAAAGGGAACACCCCTTTTTCAGGAGGAACGGGTCTAGCTCCTCTGTTTCCACCAAATGCACCCCCTGCAGATCAATCACAAAGTGCATTATATACGAAGAAGCTACAAAACTGAATAAAGAAGATGAAAGAACACGTTTTCATTCAAATCTCCAGCTGATACTGATTTATCTAAACTTAGTCATGTTCAGAATTTCCATATAGTACTTTCTAGAATAAAAATAAATGTATCATAGACAACATAATGAATTTCAATTTTGAAAAGAAGCTCTCCCGTCTCTCAGACACCAAAGTTCTAGACTGAAATTCAACAATGAACAATCCATTAATCTGAGATTCAACTACACATCAACCACAATGCTGCATAAATCTATACCTAGGTCGCAGGATACAATTTTTCGGTCAGATATTCGGTCCAAGTGCAATGAAATATTCAAGTTACTAAAATTACTATAAAGGGAACACTCCAAATTTTTCAGGCTAAAACGAAAAGTTTAGCCATCAGAAACTATGATTGAGAAACAAACTAATCTTCATCATTAAAAGGAAAAAGAAAAGACACGCGTATTACAGCAGTCATTGCTAGCGATCAGAAATCGACGTCTTCAGTTTCTCTGAATAACAAAGCCCTAGCAAGGAGAGAGAAGGAAGGTCTTACCAGCGCTCATTTGACGTATTTTGATATTTTTTTTCAGCTGCTACTGAGTCTGCTCCACTGTGTGCGATTCCATTGTTGAATTCTCAGAACAGATGAAAGGTTTCCTTCTTTCTCTCTCACCTGTTTGTTTTTCTTCTGTCCGCCAATGGCAATGCTCCTACTTTTATTTTTTCTCTTGTGGGGGTTTGGGAAAGGTCCAGAAATAAAATAACGCATTACTTCTCTCATTAGATTGCGCTCGTTACATTTTATAGGAAGGCCTTCGATAAGAGCGCGTCGGGAAATATGCGTTACGTTTACTCGTCACAAGAAGGCCTAACAAAGGCTAAGATCCAAAGAAGGCCTAACAAAGGCTAAGATCCACATTATCAAGGCCACAATCCAATATTGTTTATTAGAGCCCTTTTGTGGCCCAAAATTACTCAATATGGCCTGATTGAGAAGACTTTATTGTGGGCCCTTGTAACTGTTAGCCCACCATAATTTTATTTTTTTTATTAAAAAAAAGAGAAATCGGAAATATTAAACCCAAAATTATGTTCTTAGTATTAACTTAGTCTTTAATTTTTTTTATTTTTTTAGTCCCTAAACTTTTATTTTCAAAGAATTTTAGTTTTCGCTATCAATTTTACGGTAGAATCTAACAATAAAAAAAACATGCGAGTCTCACTTGACTCATCAATAATGTTAACAAATATTTCACTTACTCAATTCATTATCGCTCTATTAAACAAAAAAATGGAGTCTAACTAAAAACCTGCAATATTCTAGTGATTTTTTGAAATTTTCTCTAAATTTAAAAGAAAAATAATTCTAAACCCAAAAAATATTTCAGGTATTCAATTACAAGGGAGCTTTTTTCCAAGTTTGGAGGATATTTTCAAGTATCTAGAAAAAATTTTACATAAAACTCAAGAATATTTTAAGTATTCAATTAGATTTCATTATTTTGTTTAATAGAGTAACAGTGAGTTGAATGAGTAAAATATATGATTTACTTTATGAAATTCACATATTTTTTATCATCAGATTTCGTTGTGAAATTAGTAACAAAAATTAAAATTTTCTAGAAATAATTTTTCGTGGACTAAAAAAACAAAATGAAGATTAATACAAAAAAGGTCAATACTAATATTGTCAATTTCTCAAAACCCAAAAACATAATCTTATATATTTATAAAAAATAAACAATAAAAAAAAATGTTGTATTAGAGACCCAAGGTATGCCAAGCCGCTGGTTTTCTTGCTTTTCCTTAGCAGGCTTAATCCATGGGAGCACAGTTACAAAGACTACAACGTATATCAGCATTATCAAAGTTTCCAAATAACTTTTCATTGCATTTGCAGCATAAAACACATAATAAAGGGAAAAAGGTCACGCCCCGGCTGGCAGCTATAAAGCCTATAACATTGTTATTTACATTCATAACCAAAGAAAAATGAGGTTTGTGTCCAACAAGAAATTTACAATTCCTCCAAGGAGATTTTTGTATCTAAAGATAAAAAAAAAAGAATCAGCAAAATGAAATTGTGTAGAGAAAAATTTCGACAGAATTGTCTTACTATCTACAGCTTGTATTAGCTCAGGAATGGCAAAATGAATTAGAGTGGACACTCAGGTGAGCGGAAGAAGAAGTAGTAGCAGTGAATGGTGAAGTGGAGTTGGTTGAAGTCAGTCTTTCAGCATGTGGATGCTGAATAACAACTAGTATTGAATCCTCTGACTGTCCCTTCTTGGAAGAAGTCGGCTGCAAGTGCAAGACTTAAATTTAGTGAGGCTGCTACAAAAATGAGTGATTCCAAGAAATACGAAAAGAATAAACTTCAATCCGACTAACTAAAACATAGACAATGGAAACTACTATATATATGACAAGAGATGTGTGGTCCGATGGCACGACCTCCTCACTTAAATATCTCCACTTGGTATGCTAAGTGAGAGATCTTGAGTTCGAGTCGCCAGGGAGTTCTTCAATTGGAGTTCAAAAGAAAATGATAGATGATAAAAGAAATGAAGTTGGGAAAGACTTCTATGGATTCAGCTAAAGTTACCTGATAGCTAAAATGAGGGTAAAGGAGAGATCATAATCATTGCTCTCTTTTTCTTTCTTTTCATCTAAATGTATGAATCGGGTCTGAAAAACTTATAGGCTTGGAGACAGTGTTTATATTTGATATGCATTCTAGGAAAATGGAAGCTGTTTTTGACATCTCTCAACAGAAGACAAGATATTCATTCTCAAACATACAGCAAGTTACGGAAGAATCAGTGTCAAAACCAAGGTGTACACAAACTAATATCTCAGGTATTAACAAGAAGGCTTTCAATCTGAGAAAACATAACTTACCACTCCAATATGCCAACTATGACTACTAATGTCTCTAAAGGTAGCTGCATCCATTTCCTATAGTAACATGGATTAAAGTTAGAAATCCAGTAAAAGCAAGTTCCAGCAATTTTAAAAGTCCAGAATGCACAGACTGAAAACCAAGAGAAAGCAAGTAGAAAAAGTACCCAAAAGGATGCATGAATGCATGTAGTCAATTCTGTTGCATACGTATTTTGTGAATCGGCTTGAGTTGCAGATTTTACTTCTATGTTTTATCTATGTTTATATCATGTGGAATGTTCCAAAGAAATCCCTCTGACCCCTGGTGAGGTAAGTATATGGTGTACATTTATGCAATACGACTTACAATGCTATAGATGGGAGGTACGACGTTATGTCCTTTATACTTATGAGTAGGCATGAGTGAGAACCGGGGAGCCACAGCTTGTGACCTGAAAATCCATCTGCAACAGAAAGAGTGAAGTTGCATCAGAATTGAGGCCTTGACCTCTCCACATTCAGCCAAAGTATTGCATGATTTCTCGACATACCCAACATAAAGAAAGATGAGGAAATGTGCCCATTCTCGAATTGTTGACCGGAGCCAAGAGTTCTCCAATGAGCTGTCCATGTTAATGAATATCTGAAACCCAAAATAATTAGCTACCACAGTGATATATTTTCAGCAGTTTATTCAATTCTCATATTGCGAATCAAACAAAAATAGGGACAGAATATTCTTACAGCAAGTTCTGCCATGGCCAACATGTGCATTGCACCTTGGAACTTCCTGGCCAGTTCAATAAATGAAAGAAGGTCAATCTTTTTATTCTTTGCAAGTTTTCCAAGTGACATGAAAATGGTAAAATAGATCCCTATGACAGAACAATATGCAGAACACCATATATAGGTCTTCCAGGAATTTAAAAACAAATGGATGCTACAATATATGCATACTTGAACATAATATATTTTGTAAAGACTGCTTCACGCATTGCGTGGACATCTTCATCTTCTATAATGGCCAGCTGTTCCCTCAAAAGTATTAAGTTCTGAGATACAAGACGAAATATCCCATAGAATGATACGAAATAGTTGAGCAGCAAGAATGCCTGTATCATGGAAATTAAGGCATTATGGTTTCTTATAGTAGAAGAACAGGCAATAAATTGGAAATGGCAACAAATCAATAGAAGAGAAGTACTGCAAAATATTAACATTTAGTTGAGGATTAATTTCCCGTACAGTAACATTCAAGAGTCTATTAAATGAGTATTAATCTTCTGAGTATAAAACAATATCTTATGAAACTATGCAGCAGACTACGTTGTCATAATTAAAGTACGATCGTGTAAGAAGTTATATTTGCTAGCAACATATAGATCCATTATTTATAGTAGGCACAAACACTTACCGAGAAATAGGGAATGGATGTTCGATAACCAATAAGAGTCAAGTAAAAGACACAGCCAAACGTAGCTGTTCGTCGACGCTCAGCAACCGAAAGGAGCTCACAGGTGATACAGTATCCATGAGAAATAAGCAGAAATGAGACAAAAGTCGCAGTTTGAAAGAGCACTCCAGTTACAAAGACACCAAATGACATCCACAGAGAGCATACATGAAGATAAAAGCAAGAATACCTGCAGCAATAACAAAAGCTTAAGCAAAGTCTACGTGGAAAAAATGCCACGAAGTTGAAGCAAAGAAATCCCTTCAGCACAAAATCTGTATTACCAGCCTCCTGAAATTTTGTCATTAGCTATATAGGAGAATAAAGGCCTTTTCTTACTCTCATAAACTAATCAACTGACTCAAATCATTTGTTCATTCATGAAGATTTGATCATAGAACGATCCAATCATATTAATTAGTTAGTAAGCTTTGGAAAATAGACAGATAAATTTCTATAATTAGTAACAGACGTAATCTGCAAGAAGCTTACCAGAAGAGAAAAGATAACGTGAGCTGCAAAGATTTAATTAATGGAACAGCGGCAAGTGTCCATTGCAATTTGTTCGTCTGCGCTAGTTAGTACACAGAAACAGCAAAAAAAAAACATAATATACACAAATTAGAAATCCGAGCTAATCAGGATTAAAATCTCTTGAATAACAGGGAGAAAATGTAGGAATTCGATCAAAAAAGCAGGTTCTTAAACAGAAAAACTGAAATATACTCATAATATACACCAAGCGACAAAGGACTCGAATTACTTAGAATCTGCTGTGGATTATTCAAATTATCAAAATTTTGAACTAAATTATAAAAAAAGCATCAGATTAAAAAGCAAAATTTGATTGAATTGAAAGAATTGAGTGGATGAGAACACCTGAAAATGGCGGTTTCTGTAAGTGTTGATTATCCAACAAGCAGAAGATAGGTACCAAATGAACATGAAGACGAAGGTAACAGAAGGAAATGGTCTATAGGCTTCATTAATGCTCCCTGCAGATTCCTCCATAACCATTTTCCCGGGGATATGGAAAGGATTTGCAGCGCTGTCTTCTTCAATATCTCTACTCTGTTCTCCATTTTATATAATGCGCCACCCACAAGCACAAAACATGGCTTGTTAGTTGTTGCTTTTATTAATCTTAACTTCACTTTTAAAACCCCATACTTATGCTAATTTGACATTATTGTCCTTTTCTTAATCCATTTTATCATTATTCTTTTCAATTTTTTATTTCAGAATTTTTTTTTCTTTTAAATATATCCAGGGGGTTATGGTTCTTATTAAGGAACTCTAATATATTTAAAGTGTATTTTTATCATTGAAAATTCTTTGATTAAATTTCATTTTGAGGTTTAATAAAAAAAATTTATATTGTTTAAATTATTACATAATTCAAAATAAAATTTTTTTGAATAAAATACAACATATAAACATATAGAAGGCAATGGCGGAACCAGAACAAAAAGTTGGGGACTAAACAATATTAAAAATTTTGTTATAATTTCGTCTATAAAATAGATGCATTCCGAGTACAAAAACATTCAAACCAAATTTACAAATAAAATAGCAAAAAAATAGGTAATAGCTCATTACCAATGAGAAGTGATCACCCATCGCTCACAAGAATGATTACCCATCATTCACGGGATAAGCATTACAATTCTAAATTTACAAATAAAATAGCAAAAAAGAAGTAATCGTCAATTACCAATGATGAGTGATCACCTATCACTCACGAGAAATATATATTTTTTAAAATCAACAGTCCAACCAAAGTTCTGGGGCTCTATTGAAAAAAATAAAACTGGAGAGACTTGAATATAAAAACTAAAAAATTCTAAAATTTCTGAATTTTCCCAGGGGACTCAAGCCTACCCGAACCCCCGCCTGGTTCCGCCACTGATAGAAGGCACCTCTAAAGTATGCTATATACAGATTAATTATCATTTGACAATAACGATAAAATTCACAAGAAATATCTTTAAATGATGTCACAGGTCGATTGGTCTCTATTCAAGTCAATTAAAATTATATGAACGGTAAACTTTTTTACCTTCAAGCATGCCACACCCTCTAATTAGTATGACATAGTAAAATTCTTTCACGAAAATATAACTGCATTCTTAATATTTAAATTCGAAACTTCTAATTTAATTAAATTAAAATTAAACTTTATACCATCATAATTAATATATCATTAATCCACTCTCTTTGGGGTTATATTAATGAAAGTTGCTTTTTACATATTTGAACGTCAACAGATGCAAATCTTAAATCTGACCAACAACTTTTATGTCAACTTGGGAATTTCAAGTTTATGGGCAATCTGACGTTGACCTCAAAAATTCCACTTATCTTAATAAGATTGGCTTAGGTGAGGCCCAGCTCAAATGCTTCTAAAGTTACAGAGTTAGTAATAAAGACTGAATTTAAATTCTAACAGTGATAGTGTAAAAATTTTAACATCTCTAATGTGAGGTAGCCTTCAATTTGCAGACCCTTGAATCATCATGATTTACATCATCTATTTGAGTATCGGATAGTCTGGTAAAAAGATTGAGAGGGAGGAATTGTTTAGGTGAGCTTTTTGGATATGACTCTCAATTAAAAAAAGGCAGAGAAATTATTAGGTAAACAAACTCACTTGTAAAACTCATTTATTGGTCATTAATCCCACTCCATTAATATATGGCTTTTATTTGCTCTTCTCATGTAGTCTCAACCATACCATGAAAAAACCCTGCAGCTATCATCTACCAATCTTCCCCTAAAACTCGACGATTTTCTTATGAAATAAAAAAAAATTAACAATATAATTATTACTACAAAACTTGTGAATTATAGCAGAAAAAGATTGATGAGTGTTGAGAATCCCAAATCGACTAATTAAAGAAAATAATTACAACTTATAAAGACTTGGACAGTCCTCCCCTCTTGAGGTACTTTTTGGGGTGAGTTAGGCCCAAGCCCAAATTTTAACATGGTATCAGAGCCAGTTGTTGGGCTGGCCCAAGCAGGCAGTCCTCCCCTCTTGAGGTACATTTTGGGGTGAGTTAGGCCCAAGCCCAAATTTTAACAATGAGTCTTGAATTTTACTAATATTCGTTAAGACAAACTCAATAAAAAATCGTCAAATAAACTTTTAATTAACGAGAACTTAATAGGGTAATTTTAAAAATTACTTTTTTATTTACTATTTAGTATATATTGAGTTATTAATTATCATTAATTTAGTATCGTCAATATTTAATATTTGTGAACTCTAGTCGATTTCTATAGAGAACGATTTCCTTTATATTTTCCTTAATTTTAGCACTACTATTTTTGTTGGAAAATTATTCAAACTTGTGTAATTCAATTTTCTAAAAAAGATTATGTATTTGGATAAAGAGTTTATATATTTCTTCTTTTTTTCTTTGAAAATCAACTTATACTTTCTTTAGTAGCATAATTTGTGGAAAATTCTTTCATCTACCTAATTAAAAGATTGAAGAAGGCAATATAGGCATGGAGGAGCTAGAAATTTTGAATATAGGTTATTGGGCCTAAGCCTAACTACACCAGTTAAGAGTTTAGTTAAGTAATCTAAATCTGGTTAGTGATGGGCTGTGGGCCCGAGTCTGGGCTACTAGAGCCTAAGCCCATATATTTCTAGTGTGGGCTATGCCTATTAACACTTTACTCATAGTCCAAGTTTACAGCTGCTTATGGCGATGTCTTTTTTAAGCAATGTCTTAAGGGTAGACGTCTGGTTTCGTCCACATTAATAGTTTATGTGGTGTTAGAACCGCTGATGTAATAATATATAATAAATGCAGAGAATCAGCGACGGAATCGGGACAAAAAGATGGGGAAACTAAAGAATAATGAAAGTTTTGTTAGAGCTCCGTCCCTGCTGAGAATCCTATATGACTAAGACAATCTTTGAAGAAAAGTTAGGTCTAAGTCTATATTTTACACTAGAAAAGGCAGAATGAATGCAGGGAAAGGAGAGTCGCGTAACTTAGTTGGTTTTGAGACGGTAGAGTTCATAACAGTGACTTCAAATCTTGACAATGTCTGTGTGGAAATTTCAACCTCTCTAACGTGAGAGTGTTTTCCAATCTGCAAGACCATTGAGTTATCATGATTTGCATTCTGTACTTAGACGTCAGACACTTTAGTGAGAGCTAAGGGCTATGATTTTATTTATTATTTTTTTCAAACAATGCAGAGGAGAGGTTTGGTTTCGTACAATTAGGGGTCAAGAAATCATAATAAATATTGCAGATTGAATTTGCAGCTAACATTCTTGAGATCATAATGGGTTTTTTCTGAGTTTTCCAGATTCTTGGTTGGGTTTCAGAGTCAAAGTAGCCATTTGCCCCTCTGCTCTTGTTTCTTGTCGTCTACTTTCTTCAGCAGTATAAATACAGAAAGTACTACTTTTTTTTGGCAATTCTTGGGAGGCAGGCATAAAGTACAGAGGTTTCCTTTTTCCAGAGAAATAGCCATTTAAAAGAAAATTCCAAAAATGCAGTTAATCATCAATTAAATTACCATTTATTTCCTTTTTCCTTTATTTAAACTTCATTTTTTTTTTTGTTTATGGAAATTAATTATGAAAATGGAAGAAAAAGATGCCAATTAATGGCAGTACCTAAAACCAAAAGAGGGGAGGGAAGAAGAAAGCTTTAGTTGGGTGGCAATAAGATTAATCATATGCCAGAAATACCCAAAGTTTCTTAGATTCAGATAGTAACAGTAGAAGCCATCCATCACGAGGGAAACGGGATTACCGTTGCCTTTCTTCCCCTTCAAATGCATCCATAATAATATCTTCCACAATTTTCTTTTTTATAATATATTTTTTAAATAATAAATTTTATTAATAAAATATATCAAATTATAAATAAAACAAATAACATCATAAAAAAAGTGATAGTGATGATAAGAGTCACTATTTTAGTTGATGGAAGTTATGTAAATATTAATCGAATTAAATATAATTACAACTAAATAAAAATAATTATAAAATAAGACTAATATTTTGTATGCATTATATAGAAGGTGAACTCTCGACTTTCATTTGAGATGAGGTACATTACATTTTTAATTAACAATCACAAGGATTCTTTAAAAATAAAAGTGATGATGAGGCAGTCCGTCAGGCCACTTCATTTAGACTCAACTCATTTAGCTCAATATATTTTTATGATAAAATATGTGTTTCGGTCCATTCTCTTAATTTGTCTAGGTGTAGTTTCAGATTTGCCCTTAGACCATTGTCACAAAGTCTCTTAACGATACAAGAGAACTCTCATTGTGCTACAAGGAGACTGACTTTATATATAAAAATTACAATCTCTATACAATAATTGATTAAGATTCATTCATTACTCTCTATATTCTCTATCCTTTCATAGTGATCTTTGTAAAATTTGATCTGACTTAAGCATTGAATCGGAGGTGAAACAAGGATAAAGTCCCTCTCCAATTTGGATACAGGTCTGTTGATGAATAGCAGTCTCCTACAATTCATTATTTGGTGCCTACAATCATCTCAGATACCAGCTTGTAATTACAATTTTGAAATTTAACCCAAAAAGAAAAAAATAAAATACTACTTATTAGAATTTGAGTTTAGGCCTAACTCACCCAAAAGATACTTCAAGAAAGGAGGACTGTTCAAGTCTTTATAAGAAGAATTAATTATTTTCTTTAATTAACCGATATAAGATTCTCAAAGCTACTAATACGACCTTTTCATTGCTGTCTTTTTTCTTTTATCCTCGTATGAAAACGTTTTAATTTGCTGTTATCGTTGTTCTTGTGCTAATATAATCCATGACAAATTATCAAATTTTGTTTTTAATTTTTTTTTTTTTTTGGAGAAGAACTTTTTTGTTGTTGAGGTTGATTGTGGGAGTGTAATAATCTATAACGGACCAATGTGAATGAGACTGTTAGGAGGGCACCAACGGCCACTTTTCATGATAGATACATACGTGGACGTCGTACACGCATGCCACCTCAGTTTTTCTAATATACTTTTATCCATTTTTCTTTACTAGCTGTTACGCTGATACGGATTTTGGTGGACCCCATCTTCCACAATTGCCCTTCCCACATTTTCTTTCCGGTCATACCCCTACTCTTTATCACATACTTTTCTACTGCTAAACACAAAGAATCACCCCTATATTGGATAAATTGAAATTTTCATATTATTGTCGAGATTTAAACCATGGTCTTTAATGCTAATTCTACAACTCTGTTAAGAATTCCACATCGGCTAATTAAAGAAAATAATTACTCCTTATAAAGACTTGAGCAGTCCTCCCCTCTTGAAGTACCTTTTGGGTGAGTAAAATTCTAACATGGTATCAGAGCCAGTTATTAGACTGCCCGAGTTAGGCCACCCGCCTGGACGTGAGGGGGTGTGTTGAGAACCCACATCGGCTAATTAAAGAAAATAATTACTCCTTATAAAGACTGACAGACCTCCCCTCTTGAAGTATTTTTGGGGTGAGTTAGACCAAACTCAAAAATTCTAACAAACTCCAAAATTGAGCTGCGTTCATATAGACTATTTTTCTAATAATTCTAATATTATAATTATGATGCCTTTATAATTATAAAATTACGTGTAAAATAAATTTGAAATTTGAAATTATTCCCGTAAAATTTGAAATTATACCATAAGAATCCGTAATTAATGTTTTATTAAAAGTTTTTATGAAAAATGTAGGTTTTTTTCTTTTTATTTTTTAATTTTTTTATGAAATACGGTGTAGTTAATGATAGTATCAATTTTCTAGTCAATTTTCGTCGAAATAATTATGGAAATATGTAAGAGCGTATATAGCTGCACTATTGTTGAACACTTCACCCATTATTAACAGCTAACTTAGACGTTACAAATGACTTATATTAGTAAGTAATATCTTCTACTACAAGTTCTCTTAATTATAATTATAATGTTCATACGAATTTTTTAAATATGTTTTAATTGTAATAAAGTGATAGCTCAATTTATTAAAAATATCATTTATTAAGCAATAGGTTATATGTTCTGATTAATAACTATTCAATTATTAAAAAAAAATATTTTATTATAATCAAACGGTTATAATTTTTGATTTTATGGTTATTTATTGATTATAATGTGAAATAATCTTTCTACTTTACTTTAAATATACAGTCCTTTACGGGAGGAGAGTAAGGAAGGACGCTATCACAACATTATACATTTTCTTTATCATAATATTTAAAGGTTTATGAGCATAAAAGCTGCTTTCTGACTGACTTGAATTTAACGCAAATAAAAATAAATAAATAAAATGTGTTATACTATCGAATCATATAACTCTTATATATATACACGTATGTTTATTAGATGTTTACATGTATTGGTATTATTTAAGGAGATGTATTTATTTTTTTTAAATTTGTAATTGGTGTATTATGGTAGGTTATTAGTCGCTATATACATTGAAAGAGCGAGCGGAGTACTCGTGAGCTCTCTCACTATAAATCTTCGGTCACTCTCTCTCTCTATCTCTCTCTACCACTCCACAACGGGCATTTCATCTTTGTCATTATAGATAGATTCTTTCAATTTCCTCTCCTTGTTCTTACTTCCCCCAAACTTGATCATAATAAAAGAAACTGTATATATGCACTTCCTTCACTACTCTAAATGTAATGGCTGCTGAATCATCAAGCTACACGTCATCATCTTCATCTTCTTCTTCTTCTTCCCGGTCGTCTTCGTCATCATCTACGTCATCTCTGAAGAAGAAGAAGCAGCAGCGGCCAAAGAGGCAACAAATTAGAGATAATAATAATCATAGTGGTGGTGTGGTGAACGGGAGCAAACACCCGGTGTACAGAGGAGTTCGGATGCGGAGCTGGGGAAAATGGGTATCCGAAATTCGGGAGCCACGTAAAAAGTCACGTATTTGGCTCGGAACTTACTCCACGCCAGAAATGGCAGCCCGTGCACACGACGTTGCTGCTATGAGTATTAAAGGTAAATCAGCGATTCTCAACTTTCCTCAACTCACTGAGTCATTGCCTCGTCCTGCTTCTCTCTCCCCACGCGACGTCCAAGCTGCTGCCGCTAAAGCAGCCGCAATGGAGGAACTCACCATCACCACCTCCTCCTTCTCTCCGTCTCCGTCGACGTCATCCTCATCGTCATCTTCAATGAGCGAATCGACGAGGACAGAAACGACTGCGTCTGAGGAGCTGGGGGAGATAATAGAGTTACCGAGTTTAGAAGGAAGTTGCTACGACTCGTCCGAGTCGAGAACCGAGTTGCCACTGTTTGACTCGGCGGAGGAAGGCTGGGTGTTTCCGCCGTGGCTGACGTCAGATGGTGACTTGTACGGCTTCATTAACATTGATCAGGCGGCGGTTGGAGAATTCTTTATACCAAGCAGCTTCGACACAGTAAAATGGGTCAGCTGAAAAAAAAATCAAAAAAAGAAAAAGAAAATATTATTGGGGTTTAAATATTAATTATAGAGTAGTTGCGGTGTGGTTTTTATCATTTATTAAATTTGGTTCCACGTAATATTCACTCTTGTGCAGCTCTCTTTTTGTCTATATTAATAATATATACTTTTAATTTGCTTCTTTTTCTTGTTCCTATAGGTAATGTATTTTGTGTGCTTATATACATTTATTTTTTTTATAATTAATCCATCTTATATATATGTAGCATAATCTTTTCCCTTTAATTTGAGATGTGAAAATTAATTTTTTCTTTTTTTTTTTAAATTTCATTTTGTAATTGTTATATATGTATATATATCCTATTTTTTCTTTTATAAATTTCTATTTTTTTGGATGAAAGAGTTTATTACATATTTTTTTTGGAGTTTAAGTTAAAAGATTTAAATAAAGATTTGTTAAGAGAGGAGAAATTTATTACGCCGAATAAATATTTTCAAGTGGCAATTTTCATCAACTTTCCTATATTATAGGAATAACATTTTAAGAAAATAAAAGAATTGAAATATTATAAAAATATTCAACGTATTTTTCATAATACATTAAGCATTTTTAATGAAATAACTTATCGATCAAGTATCTGACGTGTAATTCAAAAGTATTAAAATTTAATTTTTAAATTGAGTTTAAATTTTTTTGTAAATTTGTAATGACCGTACATAAAAGGATTAAGTATATGTAACATCAAACATCAATTTAAAGTGTAATTAATTTTCGATTCAAAAGATAAAAAAGAACAAAAGAATTAATTTGAAATTCCCATGGTTTGAGTGGCCATCTATTCCAAAAAGGAATTGATTGAAAAATACGAGTTCTCCAATAGATTCAATCCCAATTATTTGCTAGAAACGCGGTATTATGGTAATGTTCCTCGTCACACTCATATTTCCATTTTTATATCTTTGGTAATAACTTTCACAATCATCATAAATTTGACCCAAAAAAAAAAAAAAATCATGAATGGTAACTAAGGCCACCAAATTATTTTGGACAAATTTTTTTTTTATTTTTTATTTTGGACCTTTTCAATACTATACTATGTTGTCTTTTACTTGATTAAAATAACCCATCTCTAATGTACAAGTAGCGTTAGTTGATTGTTAACTTTCAATGATTTGAGATGAGATATTGCAATTCCTAGTGGGCAATTATTGTCCATTTTTGTCTTACAAATTTCAGCCACGTACCCTATTGGCTTGGTCTTTCTCTCTTGTCTCTCTTTGCGAAATGGTCCACCTTTATTTACACACTCCCTCACATCCAAGAATGGACCTGTCCGATAACTGGCTCTGATACCATGTTAGAATTTTTTAGCTTGGGCCTAACTCACTCGAAAAGGTACTTTAAGAGGGGAGGACTGCCCAAGTCTTTATAAGTTGTAATTATTTTATTTAATTAGCCGATGTGGGATTCTCAACACTATTAGTAAATAAAAAAAATATCTATATACAAACATTGAATTCGTAATTTAAAAGGTTTAAAATGGAAAGAAAATATATAGAGAAATAAAGTTTCATTTATTTATGATGTGAATTACTTAAGAAACTAAGTAATCAAGTAATTTTTTTTGGAGAATTTCTTGAATAATTTAAATTAGGGAAGGTAGGTAGAGATAGAAATTAGAATGTGTAAAAGGCGAAGAAAATATTTTTTCTTCCTAAAAAATGCTTAAAAAAGGCAACAATTTTCTTCCCATATGGATTGATTCGTCAATTTTGTGCCCGACCTTCATATATGCAGGCAAAATTTTTGTATAAGACCATTGCTACATATGCCATAAAAATTTAATTAATTTGAAATGGTCCATTGAAGAGTAGGAGACAAAGAAACAATTTCACGTGGATATTCTCTTGCTAATAAATATATATATGATAAACTTCAATGTGTACATTTTTAAAATAATAAATAAAAGATTGTTTGTGTGAAAATGTCTTTTTAGATGAATATTCATTTTTATGATTTTTTTTTTTGAAACTAAAAAAAAAAAAATTTGGCGAAATTTTCCCTTCTAATGTCAAAGGATAACGTTAGATTTGGCTGTGGCCTGCCAAAGAGGAAAAATAATGATGTAATTGGCAAAATATTCAACATAAAGTGACAAGGAATTTAAAACAAAAACAGTTCTGAATCAATAAATTGATATAGACTTACAATAAGAGCCCTTGTTTTCTATTTAAAACCCCACCCCCCTCAAAAGCCCTTGTTTTTTTCTTTCTTTTTTCTTTTTTGGGGTTAAAGAAAATAAAAGTCTTTTAAAGCTTGAAATCACCAATCATGCTCCAAAGTGTTTTGGCATTATCTAAGTATGCGTTTATAGCTTTTGAGGAACAATGAAGGAAGAATTATAAGCCCTTTAATCGGAAATTTCTATTATATATTCGATTCATATTTTTACTTTATGAATTATACAATTTATATAATTTAATACAAATACATAATGAAATAAATATAAATATATACATTAATTAGGTTCATATATAAGCAATTTTTTTTCTCATTAATTTTCAATTTTCATCACCTTATATTTCTTTTCCCTAAAAAAAAATGATTTTCCCATTTGTTTGGTGGAGGCCACAATCATCACTCAACTATATATAATGCTCCAAAAACTTAACACATCAAAAATACCATCAAATATATTTCCCTTTTCTTTGCCAGCTAAAGCGCACGTCATTTGTCATGTCAAATTAGTTAACTATATATATATATATACTTTTTTAAATTTATATTTATAAACTTATATTATGTAATAATTAATCAAATATACTCTATTTTCAAACCTTGTTCGAACAGTAAAAATTAAAATTTTATATACGATTCTTTCCATAAATTTCCATCTTTTAAAGAGATCAATAAATGGTCAACTAATTAATATCGTCTCTAAATGAGTGGTGCAAATATGAACAACAAAATTTCCAGCTCTTATGTCACTCATAAAAAATTGGAATATGAAACAATGTCAACTTTTGTATGTCAAAAGTATCAAAAAGATTTTTGTTCAATTAAAATGATGCAATTGTATTGTTATATATATATATATATATATATTAAATGATATGATTTGCTTTGATACATTAGCTAGGTTTTGACTTATTAAAAAAAAAAATTGAAAAAATCAAATGCATGTGATACAAAGAGATTTCTCAATCTCACCATCTTGATTTTGTTCTATCTTCTTTATTAGCAAAATGTACGGCCTCCTTTAGATAGATTAAGAATTTGGTAGTTGCGCAGCTCAGTTCGTTTTGGATTGTAGAGCTGGTAATAAGGATCAATATTCAAATCTTGATAGCGACAGTGTGGAAATTTCAACATCTCTAATATGGGTGTGGTTCTTTGTGTGCTTCAGGGCCTGACCTCTGATCTGCAGGACCGCTGAGTCACCATGATTTGCATTCTTCACTTGGGTGTCAGCCAGCTTGGTAAGGGTCTTGAGGACGAGAGATTTCGCATTTTGGTAACAACAAGAATTTGGTAGTTGCCTGTGATAAAAAAGATTAGAATCCGTACACAACAAGAAATTAAGGGCCAATATGTAATTTGGCTAAGGAGGATGGAAAGTGTATTTTCATTGACTAATTGTGACTCACAGAAGTCTTTCATTTTAAACCTTTTATATCTTAGCACGACAAGTAAATATATTGTGAATATTTAGAGAATCGAATGTTTAAATACTTTCAAACACTCTATAAGACAAGTAATCTAAATTGGTCAGAACTATATACACCTCTACCTATTGACTTTCTCTCAACGATATATATAAAGTCTTTAATTTTGTGTATAAACCAATGGAAGAGTGATGTTTCATTCCAAATCTCTTGTGAATCTATAGTTGCATTAATTTCTTAAAAAATAAGAGCCCTACTTGCATTAAAAAAAAGGAAAAAGAAATTGTTACTCAATAATTTCATTTTCAACACGTTATGTAAAAGATACAAGATATTCTTTATATTGCAAATCTAAAATATCAAAAGTTTAAAAAGATCACTTTGTTCAAATAGCTTTTCAATGGCTTCTCTTTTGCCATTGTAAGGAAGTTTTTTTTGGAGTAAAACATTGTAATGGAAGTTGAGTTGGGTTTTTTAACGTCAAGAAAAGTGTAAAGACAATTCATTATCTCATTTTCAATTCCCCACAGAATATTCACATTGTTTCCACTCTCACTCCTTTTTGTCTCTTTATTCCGCTCTCATATAAAATAATTAAAAAATAAACACGTGGTGGAAATTAATAGCCTCACAGAGAAGACCACCTCTAGGGCGGGCTCATGGGTTTGGTAAACTTTAAAATTTAAAATTTTTATTTATTTTTTTTATTGATAACCAAAAGGATATACAAGAAGTGTCTAACTACTGGATTAGACTGTCCAATAGGCTCCAAGACATCCCTTCATGCCCTAAGGATCATAGAGATCATGGAGAACCTTTTCCATATATTAGTGCTGCTGCCACAATCTCTTAACGCATGCAGGGCATTTTTAGGGGTCCGTCAGCATCAGGGATGGAATCAGAATAATATTGTTGGGGGGACTGGAGAAGAAAAATTTTTTACCAGAATTTCGTCTATAAAATGATGCATTCTATGTACAAAAGACGTTCAAACAATTCTAAATTTACATATAATATAGCAAATGAATAGGTAATTGCCCATTACCAATGAGGAGCGATCACCCATCACTCACGAGGAATGATTACCCATCACTCACGGGATAAGCATTATAATTCTAAATTTACATTATAATCATATTTTTGCCAAAAAACACCCAAGATATTTTTTTACTATCAAAATCAAAATTTAAGCACTCAAAAATATATTTACCAAAATAAAAAATAAAAAATATTTCTACATAGATTAATCTAGAAAACTTACTTTTTTTATTCTTCAAAGTTTGAAGAACAGGGAAGCGAAGTTGCCGGCCCGCCGCCATCCTCCGTCTGCCTGATTGCTGGTGCTGCCGCACTGCTGCAGGTTGCTGTCCAAGGCTCCACCGTCGCGAGGTTTCCGTCGCCGTCAACACCACTCGTCGTCGAGCTCGGACCGAGGAAGAGGATTGATTGTTTACACGGAGGAGGAGGAGGGAATCGGAGAGAGAGAGAAGAGAAAAAGCTGATTTTTTTTTTTTTTTTGTTTCTGCTGCTACCGAGGTTTTCAGGTTTTTTTTTTTATAAATCAGTCCCTAAGTTTTGTGGGGCTAAATTGAAGAAAGAAAATTTGAAGGGCTTAAATAGAAAAACCTTAAAATTTGTTTTAAAAAAAATAAAATTGTTGGGGGGGCTCTATAGTTCCGTCCCTGGTCAGCATCTAGTACACATAGGGTCTCCGTCGAGGATCTACTGCAATTACCTAAGTAGTAGTTGTTCTCGTCTTAAAAACCACAAAAACATATTGGGACGCAAAGGCTCCTTCATTTTCCAAATTCTCTACCAATTTCTCTGTTCTCCACTTCCTTCGCAAAAGGAGTTATATACTTCCCTCACTTGCGGTTTCTCGAGAACCCCTGTATCCGTTAGGGTTCCAATGAGGCAGCAAGGTGGGTCAGAGCTTCTCTCCCATACTGAATGCTGCGCCACAGATGGGATACATTACCCCATCACTTGTAAGGTTGAAAAGGGGACCCATGTTTATACCATAAAAAACGTAATGATTAGCATGCGAATTCAGTTTTCAACGGGCAAGTCAAACTTTTTTGCGATGTATCTTTTACATAATGAGAAACATACAAAATCGTTTTGGATAATTTTATTGAGAACTTTTTTTCAAACCTAAATTTTGTAAGAAACGTAATGATGAGCGTACGAATTCGGGCCTCAAATGACAAATGAAACATTGTGCGATGTATTTTTACAACATTAAAAATATATGTAATTACTTTTAGAAATTTTAAGGATGCCTATTTTTCGATCTTAATTTTGTAAAAATGTGATGGTTAGCACATGAATTCAGGCTTCAATGGGCAAGTGAAACATTGTGCGATGTATCTCTTAAATCATGAGAAACGTATTGAATCGTTTTGAGCAATTTTATAGAGTTTTTTTTGCCAACTTATATTTTGTAAAAAACGTGATAATTAGCATAAGAATTCAAACCTAAAATAACAAGTGAAACTTTGTGCGATGCATTTTTACAACATGAAAAACATACGTAATTGCATTGAAAATTTTTAAGGATGCCTATTTTCGAAAATAAATTTTTTAAAATCGTGATGATTAGCACACGAGTTCGGGTTTCAACAGGCAAGTGAAATATTGTGCGATGTATCTCTTACATCATGAGAAGCATACATAATCATTTTGAGAAATTTTATGGAGTAATGTATTCGGACTTATATTTTGTAAAAAATGTGATGATTAGCATACGAATTCGGGCCTCAAATGACAAGTGAAACTTTGTGCGATGTTTTTTTACAACATGAAAAACATACCTACTCACTTTGCGCTATTTTAGGGAAAACTTTTTTCGAATCTTAATTTTGTAAAAAACGTAATGGTTAGCACACAAATTCAGGCTTCAACAGGCAAGTGAAACATTGTGCGATGTATCTTTTACATCATGAGAAACATATAGAATCGTTTTGATCAATTTTATGGAGTAATGTTTCTGGACCAATATTTTGTCAAAAACGTGATGATTAGCATACGAATTCGGGCTTCAAATGACAAGTGAAACTTTGTGCAATGTATTTTTTTAACATGAAAAATATACGTAATTGCTTTGAGAAATTTCAAGGATGCCTATTCTTTTACCTTTATTTTGTAAAAATATGATGATTAGCACACGAATTCCGGTTCAACGGGCAAATGAAATATTGTGCAATGTATCTTTTACATCATGAGAAACATACTGAATCGTTTTGAGCAATTTTATTGAGTAATGTTTTTCGGACCTATATTTTGTAAAAAACGTGATGATTAGTATACGAATTCAGGCCTTAAATGACAAGTGAAACTTTGTAAGATGTATTTTTACAACATGAAAAACATATGTCATTACTTTGAGAAATTTTAAGGATGACTATTTTTCGATCATAATTTTGTAAAAGTGTGATGATTAGCACACGAATTCAGACTTCAACGGGCAAGTGAAACATTATGCGATGTATCCTTTGCATCATGAGAAATGTACTGAATCGTTTTAAGCAATTTTATAGAGTAATGTTTTTTCAACCTATATTTTGTAAAAAAAGTGATGATTAGCATACGTATTCCGGCTTCAAATTACAAGTGAAACTTTGTGCAATACATTTTTACAACATGAAAAACATACGTAATTACTTTGAGAAATTTTGAGGATGCTATTTTTCGGACAAAAATTTTGTAAAATCGTGATGATTAGCACACGAATTCGGGCTTCAACGGGCAAGTGAAACATTATGCGATGTATCTTTTACACCATGAAAAACATACTGAATCATTTTGAGATATTTTATGGAGTAATGTTTTTCGGACCTATATTTTGTTAAAAAAGTGATGATTAGCATACGAATTCGGCCTCAAATGACAAATTTTGGTGATGCTTGTTTTCGGACCTAAATTGTGTAAAATCGTGATGATTAGCACACGAATTCGTGTTTCAATGGGCATGTGAAATATTGAGCGATGTATGTTTTACATCATGAGAAACATATTGAATCGTTTTGAGCAATTTTATGGAGCAAAATTTTCCAGACCTATAGTTTGTAAGAAAACGTGATTATCACCATACGTATTTTGGCCTCAAATGACAAGTGAAACTTTGTATGATGTTTTTTTACAACATAAAAAACATACGTAATTACTCTAAGAAATTTTAAGGATGCTTGTTTTCGGACCTAAATTTTGTAAAATCGTGATGATTAGCACACGAATTTGGGCGTCACTGGGCAAGTGAAACATTGTGCGATGTATGTTTTACATTATGAGAAACATATTGAATCGTTTTGAGCAATTTTATGGACCAAAATTTTTCAGACCAATATTTTGTAAATAACGTGATTATTAGCATACGAATTTTGGCCTAAAATAACTAGTGAAACTTTGTGCGACGTTTTTTTACAACATGAAAAACATACCTAATCACTTTGCGCTATTTTAGGAAAACATTTTTCAGATCGATATTTTGTAAAAAAATGTGATGATTAGCATACGAATTCGGGCCTCAAATGACAAGTGAACTTCGTGCGATGTATTTTTACATTATGAGAAATATACAGAATCGGTTTGAGCAATTTAATATAGTAATGTTTTTCAACCTATATTTTGTAAAAAACGTGAATATTAGAAAACGAATTCGTGCCTCAAATGACAAGTGAAACCTTTGTGCGATGCATTTTTACAACATGAAAAACATACGTAATTACTCTCAGAAATTTTAAGGATGCTTGTTTTCGGACCTAAATTTCTTAAAGCGTAATGATTAGCACACGAATTCGGGGTTCAATGGGTAAGTAAAACATTGTGCGATATATCTTTTACATCATAAGAAACATACTGAATCGTTTTGAGCAATTTTATTGAGTGATGTTTTTCCAACCTATATTTTGTAAAAAAAATGTGAATGTTAGTATACGAATTCGGGCCTCAAATGACAAGTGAAACCTTTGTGCGATGCATTTTTGCAAGATAAAATACATACGTAGTTACTCTGAGAAAATTTAAGGATGCCTGTTTTCGGACATACATTTTGTAAAATCATGATGATTAGCACACGAATTCGGGATTCAATGGGCAAGTGAACCATTGTGTGATGTATGTTTTACATTAATTGAATCATTTTGAGCAATTTTATGGAGCAAAATTTTTCAAACCTATATCTTGTAAAAAAACGTGATTATTAGCATTCAAATTTTGCCCCTAAATGACAAGTGAAACTTTGTGTGCTGTTTTTTTACAACATAAAAAACATACCAAATCGCTTTGCGCTATTTTAAGGAAAACATTTTTCAGATCGATATTTTGTAAAAAAACGTGATGATTAGTATACGAATTCGGGCCTCAAATGACAAGTGAACTTCGTGCAATATATTTTTACATTATGAGAAACATACAGAATCGGTTTGAGCAATTAAATATAGTAATGTTTTTCAACCTATATTTTGTAAAAAATGTGAATATTAGCAAACGAATTCGGGCCTCAAATGACAAGTCAAACCTTTGTGCGATGCTTTTTTGCAAAATGAAAAACATACGTAAATACTCTGAGAGATTTTAAGGATGCTTGTTTTCGGAACTAAATTTTGTAAAATCGTGATGATTCGCGCACATATTCGAGTTTCAATGAGCAAGCGAAACATTGTGTGATGTATGTTTTACATCATGAGAAATATATTGAATCGTTTTGAGAAATTTTATGGAGCAAAATTTTGGAGAGCTATATTTTGTAAAAACGTGATTATCATACGAATTTTGGCCTCGAATGACAAGTGAAACTTTGTGCGATGTTTTTTTACAACATAAAAAACATACCTAATCACTTTGCGCTATTTTAGGGAAAACTTTTTTCAGATCGATATTTTGTAAAAAACGTGATCATTAGCATACGAATTCGGGCCTCAAATGACAAGAGACAGCTCGTGCAATGTATTTTTATATTATGAGAAACATACAGAATCGGTTTGAGCAATTTTATAGAGTAATGTTTTCGGACCTATACTTTGGCAAAAACGTGATGATTAGCATACGAATTCGGGCCTCTAATGACAAATGAAACTTTATGCAATGTATTTTTACATTATGAGAAACATACAGAATCGGTTTGAGCAATTTTATAGAGTAATGTTTTTCAACCCATATTTTGTAAAAAACGTGAATATTAGCAAACGAATTCGGGCCTTGAATGACAAGTGAAACCTTTGTGCGATGCATTTTTACAACATGAAAAACATACGTAATTACTCTCAGATGTTTTAAGGATGCTTGTTTTCGGACCTAAATTTCTTAAAATCGTGATGATTAGCACAAGAATTCGGGGTTCAACGGGTAAGTAAAACATTATGCGATATAACTTTTACATCATGGGAAACATATTGAATCGTTTTGAACAATTTTATTGAGTAATGTTTTTCCAATCTGTATTTTAAAAAAAAAAACGTGAACGTTAGTATACGAATTTGGGCCTCAAATGACAAGTGAAAAATTTATCAATGCATTTTTACAACATAAAAAACGTGCGTAATTACTCTGTGAATTTTCAAGGATGCTTTTTTTCGGATCCAAATTTTTGTAAAATCGTGATGATTAGCACACGAATTCGGGCTTCAATGGGCAAGTGAAACATTGTACGATGTATGTTTTACATCATGAGAAATCTATGGAATCGTTTTGAGCAATTTTATGCAACAAAATTTTTCAGACCTATATTTTGTGAAAAACGTGATTATTAGCATACAAATTTTGGCCTCAAATGACAAGTGAAACTTTGTGCGATGTTTTTTTACAACATAAAAAACATACCTGATCTCTTTGCTATTTTAAAGAATCCTTTCTTCAGATCGATATTTTGTAAAAAACGTGATGATTTGCATACGAATTCGGGCCTCAAATGACAAGTGAAACTTCGTGCGATGTATTTTTATATTGTGAGAAACCTACAGAATCGGTTTGAACAATTTTATATAGTAATATTTTTCAACCAGTATTTTGTAAAAAACTTGAATATTAGCAAACAAATTCGGGCCTCAAATGACAAGTGAAACTTTTGTGTAGTGCATTTTTACAACATGAAAAACATACGTAATTACTCTAAGAAATTTTAAAGATGCTGTTTTCAAACCTAAATTTTGTAAAATCGTGATGATTAGCACACGAATTCGAGTTTCAATGGGCAAGTGAAACATTGTGCGATGTATGTTTTACATCATGAGAAATATATGGAATCGTTTTGAGCAATTTTATGCAACAAAATTTTTCAGACCTACATTTTGTGAAAAACATGATTATTAGCATACGGATTTTGGCATCAAATGACAAGTGAAACATTATGCGATGTTTTTTACAACATAAAAAACATACCTATTCACTTTGCGCTATTTTAAGGGAAAATTTTTTCCGATCGATATTTTGTAAAAGACGTGATTATTAGCATACGAATTCGTGCCTCAAATGACCAGTGAAACTTCGTGCGATGTATTTTTACATTATGAGAAACATATAGAATCGGTTTGAGCAATTTTATAGAGTAATGTTTTCGAACTTATATTTTGTAGAAAACGTGATGATTAGTATACGAATTCGGGCCTCAAATGACAAGTGAAACTTCGTGCGTTGTATTTTTCCATTATGAGAAACATACGGAATCGGTTTGAGTAATTTTATAGAGTAATGTTTTTCAACCTATATTTTGTAAAAACATGAATATTAGCAAACGAATTCGGGCCTCAAATGACTAGTGAAACCTTTGCGCGATGCATTTTTACAACATGAAAAACATACGTAATTACTCTCAGAAATTTCAAGGATGCTTGTTTTTGGACATAAATTTCTTATAATCGTGATGATTAGCACACGAATTCGGGGTTCAACGGGTAAGTAAAACGTTGTGCGATATATCTTTTACACCATTAGAAACATACTGAATCATTTTGAACAATTTTATTGAGTAATATTTTTTCTACCTGTATTTATTAAAAAAAACGTGAATATTAGTATACGAATTCGGGCCTCAAATGACAAGTGAAAAATTTGTCGATGCATTTTTACAACAAAAAAACATACGTAATTACTATGAGTAATTTTAAGGATGCTTGTTTTCGGACTTAAATTTTGTAAAATCGTGATGATTAGCATACGAATTCGCACTTCAATGGGCATGTGAAGCATTGTGCGATATATGTTTTACATCATGAGAAACATATTGAATCGTTTTGAGCAATTTTATTGGGCAGAATTTTTCAAACCTATATTTTGTAAAATACGTGATTATTAGCAAACAAATTTTGGCCTCAAATGACAAGTGTAACTTTGTGCAATGTTTTTTTACAACATAAAAAACATACCTAATCGCTTTGCGCTATTTTAAGGAAAACTTTTTTCAGATTGATATTTCGTAGAAAACGTGATGATTAGCATAGGAATTCGAGCCTCAAATGACAAGTGAACTTCGTGCGATGTACTTTTACATTGAGAAAAACATAAATAATGGGTTTGAGCAATTTTATATAGTAATATTTTACATCCTATGTTTTGTGAAAAACGTGAATATTAGCAAACGAATTCGGGCCTTAAATGACAAGTGAAACCTTTGTACGATGCACTTTTAAACCATGAAAAACATACGTTATTACTCTGAGAAATTTTTAAGATGCCTGTTTTCGGACCCAAATTTTGTAAAATCGTGATGATTAGTACACGAATTAGAGTTTCAATAGGCAAGTGAAACATTGTGCGACGTATGTTTTATATCACCAGAATTATATTAAACCGTTTTGAACAATTTTATGGAGCAAAATTTTTCAGACCTATATTTTGTAAAAAAAACGTGACTATTAGCATACGAATTTTGGCCTCAAATGACAAGTTAAACTTTGTACGATATTTTTTTACAACATAAAAAACATACCTGATCACTTTGTGCTATTTCAAGGAAAACTTTTTTCAGATCGATATTTTGTAAAAACACGTGATGATTAGCATATGAATTAGAGCCTAAAATACAAGTGAAACTTCGTGCATTGTGAAGCATTGTGCGATATATGGGCATGTGAAGCATTGTGCGATATATGTTTTACATCATGAGAAACATATTGAATCGTTTTGAGCAATTTTATGGAGCAAAATTTTTTAGACCTATATTTCGTAAAAAACGTGACTATTAGGATACAAATTTTGGCCTCAAATGACAAGTGAAACTTTGGGCGATGTTTTTCTACAACATAAAAAACATACCTAATCGCTTTGCGATATTTTAGGGAAAAAGTTTTTCAGATCGATATTTTGTAAAATACGTGATGATTTGCATACGAATTCGGGCCTCAAATGACAAGTGAAACTTCGTGCGATGTATTTTTATATTATGAGAAACCTACAGAATCGGTTTGAACAATTTTATATAGTAATGTTTTTCAACCAATATTTTGTAAAAAACGTGAATATCGGCAAAACAAATTCGGGCCTCAAATGACAAGTGAAACTTTTGTGCAGTGCATTTTTACAACATGAAAAACGTACGTAATTACTCTAAGAAATTTTAGAGATACCTGTTTTCGGACCCAAATTTTGTAAAATCGGGATGATTAGCACACGAATTCGAGTTTCAATGGGCAAGTGAAATATTGTGCGATGTATGTTTTACATCAAGAGAAATATATGGAATCGTTTTGAACAATTTTATGTAACAAAATTTTTCAGACCTATATTTTGTAAAAAAACGTGATTATTAGCATACGAATTTTGGGCTCAAATGACAAGTTAAACTTTGTACGATATTTTTTTACAACATAAAAAACATACCTGATCACTTTGTGCTATTTCAAGGAAAACTTTTTTTCAGATCGATATTTTGTAAAAACACGTGATGATTAGCATATGAATTAGAGCCTCAAATACAAGTGAAACTTCGTGCATTGAATTTTTACATTATGAGAAACATACAGAATCGGTTTGAGTAATTTTATAGAGTAATATTTTTCGACCTATATTTTGTAAAAAACGTGGATATTAGCAAGCGAATTCGGGCCTCAAATGACAAGTGAAACCTTTGTGCGATGCATTTTTACAGCATGAAAAACATACGTAATTACTCTCAGAGATTTTAAGGATGCTTGTTTTCGGACCTAAATTTCTTAAAATCGTGATGATTAGCACACGAATTCCGGGCTCAACGGGTAAGTGAAACATTGTGCGATATGTCTTTTATATCATGAGAAACATACTTAATCGTTTTGATCAATTTTATAGAATAATGTTTTTCCAACCTGTATTTTGTAAAAAACCGTGAATGTTAGTATACAAATTCGACCTTAAAGGACTGGTGAAAATTTTGTCGATGTATTTTTACAACATGAAAAACATACGTAATTACTCTGAGAAATTTTAAAGATGCTTGTTTCTGGACCTAAATTTTGTAAACAGATCTTCCCCTCACGTAATAATCTTCACTAAAATAGAAGAAGTAAGCCGGGACCAGGGTTAGAAGTTGTTCCATCTCAGGGGAAATGACTTTTCTTTACCAAACGGTACGAACTCTTTCTTTTAAAAAGAAGACATAAATTATTATTGAGCGGACACAGAGAAGGAAAGGCCAAAGCCAGGTTGCTATCCTGACGGGTGACTGCGGCAGACCCTATTTCCGGGCATTGGGCAAGGATTCGATTCGTTCCTAGGCTATAAATATTCTAGGGGCCCTCCTCTCTCTGTGTTTTTGTGCACATTGAAAGTAATGTAGCTCAATCTCCCCCCGAGGGGGATTAAGGGGGCCCCTAACTTAAGTGGGCCCACCAGCGAAGCAATTGGTAAGACCTCATAGATTACATTATGAGAAACCTACAGAATCGGTTTGAACAATTTTATATAGTAATGTTTTTCAACCAGTATTTTGTAAAAAACGTGAATATTAGCAAGCAAATTCGGGCCTCAAATGACAAGTGAAACTTTTGTGCAGTGCATTTTTACAACATGAAAAACATACGTAATTACTCAGAGAAATTTTAAAGATGCTTGTTTCCGGACCTAAATTTTGTAAAATCGTGATGATTAGCACACGAATTCGAGTTTCAATAGGCAAGTGAAACATTGTGCGATGCATGTTTTACATCATGAGAAATATATGTAATCGTTTTGAGCAATTTTATGCAACAAAATTTTTCAGACCTATATTTTGTGAAAAAACGTGATTATTAGCATACGGATTTTGGCATCAAATGACAAGTGAAACACTATGCGATATTTTTTACAACATAAAAAACATACCTATTCACTTTGCGCTATTTTAAGGAAAAAATTTTTTTCCGATCGATATTTTGTAAAAGACGTGATTATTATTATACGAATTCGTGCCTCAAATGACCTGTGAAACTTCGTGCGATGTATTTTTACATTATGAGAAACATACAGAATCGGTTTGAGCAATTTTATAGAGTAATGTTTTCGGACCTATATTTTATAAAAAACGTGATGATTAGCATACGAATTCGGGCCTCAAATGACAAGTGAAACTTCGTGCATTGTATTTTTACGTTATGAGAAACATATGGAATCGGTTTGAGCAATTTTATAGAGTAGTATTTTTCAACCTATATTTTGTAAAAAATGTGAATATTAGCAAACGAATTCGGGCCTCAAATGAAAAGTGAAACCTTTGTGCGATGCATTTTTACAACATGAAAAACATACGTAATTACTCTCAGAAATTTCAAGGATGCTTGTTTTTGGACCTAAATTTCTTACAGTCGTGATGATTAGCACACGAATTCGGGGTTCAATGGGTAAGTAAAACGTTGTGCGATATATTTTTTACACCATTAGAAACATACTGAATCGTTTTGAACAATTTTATTGAGTAATATTTTTCCTACCTGTATTTTGTAAAAAAAAACGTGAATATTAGTATACGAATTCGGGCCTCAAAGGACAAGTGAAAAATTTGTCGATGCATTTTTACAACAAAAAAACATACGTACTTACTATGAGTAATTTTAAGGATGCTTGTTTTCGGACTTAAATTTTGTAAAATCGTGATGATTAGCATACGAATTCGCACTTCAATGGGCATGTGAAGCATTGTGCGATATATGTTTTACATCATGAGAAACATATTGAATCGTTTTGAGCAATTTTATGGAGCAAAATTTTTTAGACCTATATTTCGTAAAAAACGTGACTATTAGGATACAAATTTTGGCCTCAAATGACAAGTGAAACTTTGGGCGATGTTTTTCTACAACATAAAAAACATACCTAATCGCTTTGCGATATTTTAGGGAAAAAGTTTTTCAGATCGATATTTTGTAAAATACGTGATGATTTGCATACGAATTCGGGCCTCAAATGACAAGTGAAACTTCGTGCGATGTATTTTTATATTATGAGAAACCTACAGAATCGGTTTGAACAATTTTATATAGTAATGTTTTTCAACCAATATTTTGTAAAAAACGTGAATATCAGCAAACAAATTCGGGCCTCAAATGACAAGTGAAACTTTTGTGCAGTGCATTTTTACAACATGAAAAACGTACGTAATTACTCTAAGAAATTTTAGAGATGCCTGTTTTCGGACCCAAATTTTGTAAAATCGTGATGATTAGCACACGAATTCGAGTTTCAATGGGCAAGTGAAATATTGTGCGATGTATGTTTTACATCAAGAGAAATATATGGAATCGTTTTGAACAATTTTATGTAACAAAATTTTTCAGACCTATATTTTGTAAAAAAACGTGATTATTAGCATACGAATTTTGGGCTCAAATGACAAGTTAAACTTTGTACGATATTTTTTTACAACATAAAAAACATACCAGATCACTTTGTGCTATTTTAAGGAAAACTTTTTTTCAGATCGATATTTTGTAAAAACACGTGATGATTAGCATATGAATTAGAGCCTCAAATACAAGTGAAACTTCGTGCATTGAATTTTTACATTATGAGAAACATACAGAATCGGTTTGAGTAATTTTATAGAGTAATATTTTTCGACCTATATTTTGTAAAAAACGTGGATATTAGCAAGCGAATTCGGGCCTCAAATGACAAGTGAAACCTTTGTGCGATGCATTTTTACAGCATGAAAAACATACGTAATTACTCTCAGAGATTTTAAGGATGCTTGTTTTCGGACCTAAATTTCTTAAAATCGTGATGATTAGCACACGAATTCCGGGCTCAACGGGTAAGTGAAACATTGTGCGATATGTCTTTTATATCATGAGAAACATACTTAATCGTTTTGATCAATTTTATAGAATAATGTTTTTCCAACCTGTATTTTGTAAAAAACCGTGAATGTTAGTATACAAATTCGACCTTAAAGGACTGGTGAAAATTTTGTCGATGTATTTTTACAACATGAAAAACATACGTAATTACTCTGAGAAATTTTAAAGATGCTTGTTTCTGGACCTAAATTTTGTAAACAGATCTTCCCCTCACGTAATAATCTTCACTAAAATAGAAGAAGTAAGCCGGGACCAGGGTTAGAAGTTGTTCCATCTCAGGGGAAATGACTTTTCTTTACCAAACGGTACGAACTCTTTCTTTTAAAAAGAAGACATAAATTATTATTGAGCGGACACAGAGAAGGAAAGGCCAAAGCCAGGTTGCTATCCTGACGGGTGACTGCGGCAGACCCTATTTCCGGGCATTGGGCAAGGATTCGATTCGTTCCTAGGCTATAAATATTCTAGGGGCCCTCCTCTCTCTGTGTTTTTGTGCACATTGAAAGTAATGTAGCTCAATCTCCCCCCGAGGGGGATTAAGGGGGCCCCTAACTTAAGTGGGCCCACCAGCGAAGCAATTGGTAAGACCTCATAGATTACATTATGAGAAACCTACAGAATCGGTTTGAACAATTTTATATAGTAATGTTTTTCAACCAGTATTTTGTAAAAAACGTGAATATTAGCAAGCAAATTCGGGCCTCAAATGACAAGTGAAACTTTTGTGCAGTGCATTTTTACAACATGAAAAACATACGTAATTACTCAGAGAAATTTTAAAGATGCTTGTTTCCGGACCTAAATTTTGTAAAATCGTGATGATTAGCACACGAATTCGAGTTTCAATAGGCAAGTGAAACATTGTGCGATGCATGTTTTACATCATGAGAAATATATGTAATCGTTTTGAGCAATTTTATGCAACAAAATTTTTCAGACCTATATTTTGTGAAAAAACGTGATTATTAGCATACGGATTTTGGCATCAAATGACAAGTGAAACACTATGCGATATTTTTTACAACATAAAAAACATACCTATTCACTTTGCGCTATTTTAAGGAAAAATTTTTTTTCCGATCGATATTTTGTAAAAGACGTGATTATTATTATACGAATTCGTGCCTCAAATGACCTGTGAAACTTCGTGCGATGTATTTTTACATTATGAGAAACATATAGAATCGGTTTGAGCAATTTTATAGAGTAATGTTTTCGGACCTATATTTTATAAAAAACGTGATGATTAGCATACGAATTCGGGCCTCAAATGACAAGTGAAACTTCGTGCATTGTATTTTTACGTTATGAGAAACATATGGAATCGGTTTGAGCAATTTTATAGAGTAGTATTTTTCAACCTATATTTTGTAAAAAATGTGAATATTAGCAAACGAATTCGGGCCTCAAATGAAAAGTGAAACCTTTGTGCGATGCATTTTTACAACATGAAAAACATACGTAATTACTCTCAGAAATTTCAAGGATGCTTGTTTTTGGACCTAAATTTCTTACAGTCGTGATGATTAGCACACGAATTCGGGGTTCAATGGGTAAGTAAAACGTTGTGCGATATATCTTTTACACCATTAGAAACATACTGAATCGTTTTGAACAATTTTATTGAGTAATATTTTTCCTACCTGTATTTTGTAAAAAAAAACGTGAATATTAGTATACGAATTCGGGCCTCAAAGGACAAGTGAAAAATTTGTCGATGCATTTTTACAACAAAAAAACATACGTAATTACTATGAGTAATTTTAAGGATGCTTGTTTTCGGACTTAAATTTTGTAAAATCGTGATGATTAGCATACGAATTCGCACTTCAATGGGCATGTGAAGCATTGTGCGATATATGTTTTACATCATGAGAAACATATTGAATCGTTTTGAGCAATTTTATGGAGCAAAATTTTTAGACCTATATTTCGTAAAAAACGTGACTATTAGGATACAAATTTTGGCCTCAAATGACAAGTGAAACTTTGGGCGATGTTTTTCTACAACATAAAAAACATACCTAATCGCTTTGCGATATTTTAGGGAAAAAGTTTTTCAGATCGATATTTTGTAAAATACGTGATGATTTGCATACGAATTCGGGCCTCAAATGACAAGTGAAACTTCGTGCGATGTATTTTTATATTATGAGAAACCTACAGAATCGGTTTGAACAATTTTATATAGTAATGTTTTTCAACCAATATTTTGTAAAAAACGTGAATATCAGCAAACAAATTCGGGCCTCAAATGACAAGTGAAACTTTTGTGCAGTGCATTTTTACAACATGAAAAACGTACGTAATTACTCTAAGAAATTTTAGAGATGCTTGTTTCTGGACCTAAATTTTGTAAAATCGTGATGATTAGCACACGAATTCGAGTTTCAATGGGCAAGTGAAATATTGTGCGATGTATGTTTTACATCAAGAGAAATATATGGAATCGTTTTGAGCAATTTTATGCAACAAAATTTTTAAGACCTATATTTTGTGAAAAACGTGATTATTAGCATACGAATTTTTGGCTCAAATAACAAGTGAAACTTTGTGCGATGTTTTTTTTACCACATAAAAAACATACCTAATCGCTTTGCGCTATTTTAAGGAAAACTTTTTTTCAGATCGGTATTTTGTAAAAGACGTGATTATTAGCATACGAATTCGTGCCTCAAATGACCAGTGAAACTTCGTGCGATGTATTTTTACATTATGAGAAACATACAGAATCGGTTTGAGCAATTTTATAGAGTAATGTTTTCAGACCTATATTTTGTAAAAAACGTGATGCTTAGTATACGAATTCGAGCCTCAAATGACAAGTGACACTTCGTGCGTTGTATTTTTACATTATGAGAAACATATAGAACCGGTTTGAGCAATTTTATAGAGTAATATTTTTCAACCTATATTTTGTAAACAACGTGAATATTAGCAAACAAATTCAGGCCTCAAATGAAAAGTGAAACCTTTGTGCGATGCATTTTTACAACATGAAAAACATACGTAATTACTCTCAGAAATTTTAAGGATGCTTGTTTTCGGACCTAAATTTCTTAAAATCGTGATGATTAGCACACGAATTCCGGGTTCAACGGGTAAGGGAAACATTGTGCGATATATCTTTAATATCATGAGAAACATACTTAATCGCTTGATCAATTTTATAGAATAATGTTTTTCCAACCTGTATTTTGTAAAAAACCGTGAATGTTAGTATACAAATTCGGCCCTCAAAGCACAGGTGAAAATTTTGTCGATGCATTTTTACAACATGAAAAACATACGTAATTACTCTGAGAAATTTTAAAGATGCTTGTTTCCGGACCTAAATTTTGTAAAATCGTGATGATTAGCACTCGAATTCGGGTTTCAATGGGCAAGTGAAACATTGTGCGATGTCTGTTTTATATCATGAGAAACATATTGAATCGTTTGGAGCAACTTTATGGAGCAAAATTTTTTAGACCTATATTTCGTAAAAAACGTGAATATTAGGATACAAATTTTGGTCTCAAATGACAAGTGAAACTTTGGGCGATGTTTTTCTACAACATAAAAAACATACCTAATCGCTTTGCGATATTTTAGGGAAAAAGTTTTTCAGATCGATATTTTGTAAAATACGTGATGATTTGCATACGAATTCGGGCCTCAAATGACAAGTGAAACTTCGTGCGATGTATTTTTATATCATGAGGAACCTACAGAATCGGTTTGAACAATTTTATATAGTAATGTTTTTCAACCAATATTTTGTAAAAAACGTGAATATCAGCAAACAAATTCGGGCCTCAAATGACAAGTGAAACTTTTGTGCAGTGCATTTTTACAACATGAAAAACGTAAGTAATTACTCTAAGAAATTTTAGAGATGCATGTTTCTGGACCTAAATTTTGTAAAATCGTGATGATTAGCACACGAATTCGAGTTTCAATGGGCAAGTGAAACATCGTGCGATGTATGTTTTACATCAAGAGAAATATATGGAATCGCTTTGAGCAATTTTATGCAACAAAATTTTTAAGACCTATATTTTGTGAAAAACGTGATTATTAGCATACGAATTTTTGGCTCAAATAACAAGTGAAACTTTGTGCGATGTTTTTTTACCACAGAAAAAACATACCTAATCGCTTTGCGCTATTTTAAGGAAAACTTTTTTTCAGAACGATATTTTTTAAAGGATGTGATTATTAGCATACGAATTCGTGCCTCAAATGACCAGTGAAACTTCGTGCGATATATTTTTACATTATGAGAAACATACAGAATCGGTTTGAGCAATTTTATAGAGTAATGTTTTCGGACCTATATTTTGTAAAAAACGTGATAAGTAGTACATGAATTCGAGCCTCAAATGAAAAGTGAAACTTCGTGCGTTGTATTTTTACATTATGAGAAACGTATCGAACCGGTTTGAGCAATTTTATAGAGTAATATTTTTCAACCTATATTTTGTAAAAAACGTGAATATTAGCAAACGAATTCAGGCCCCAAATGAAAAGTGAAACCTTTGTGCGATGCATTTTTACAACATGAAAAACATACGTAATTACTCTGAGAAATTTTAAAGATGCTTGTTTCCGGACCTAAATTTTGTAAAATCGTGATGATTAGCACTCGAATTCGGGTTTCAATGGGCAAGTGAAACATTGTGCGATGTCTGTTTTATATCATGAGAAACATATTGAATCGTTTGGAGCAATTTTATGGAGTAAAATTTTTTAGACCTATATTTCGTAAAAAACATGACTATTAGGATACAAATTTTGGCCTCAAATGACAAGTGAAACTTTGTGCGATGTTTTTCTACAACATAACAAACATACCTAATCGCTTTGCGATATTTTAGGGAAAAAGTTTTTCAGATCGATATTTTGTAAAATACGTGATGATTTGCATACGAATTCGGGCCTCAAATGACAAATGAAACTTCGTGCGATGTATTTTTATATTATGAGGAACCTACAGAATCGGTTTGAACAATTTTATATCGTAATGTTTTTCAACCAATATTTTGTAAAAAACGTGAATATCAGCAAACAAATTCGGGCCTCAAATGACCAGTGAAACTTTTGTGCAGTGCATTCTTACAACATGAAAAACGTACGTAATTACTCTGAGAAATTTTAGAGATGCTTGTTTCTGGACCTAAATTTTGTAAAATCGTGATGATTAGCACACGAATTCGAGTTTCAATGGACAAGTGAAACATTGTGCGATGTATGTTTTACATCATGAGAAATATATGGAATCGTTTTGAGCAATTTTATGCAACAAAATTTTTAAGACCAATATTTTGTGAAAAACGTGATTATTAGCATACGAATTTTGGGTTCAAATAACAAGTGAAACTTCGTGCGATGTTTTTTTACCACATAAAAAACATACCTAATCGCTTTGCGCTATTTTAAGGAAAACTTTTTTTCAGATCGATATTTTGTAAAAGACGTGATTATTAGCATACGAATTCGTACCTCAAATGACCAGTGAAAATTCGTGCGATATATTTTTACATTATGAGAAACATACAGAATCGGTTTGAGCAATTTTATAGAGTAATGTTTTCGGACCTATATTTTGAAAAAAACGTGAATATCAGCAAACAAATTCGGGCCTCAAATGACAAGTGAAACTTTTGTGCAGTGCATTTTTACAACATGAAAAACGTACGTAATTACTCTGAGAAATTTTAGAGATGCTTGTTTCTGGACCTAAATTTTGTAAAATCGTGATGATTAGCACACGAATTCGAGTTTCAATGGGCAAGTGAAACATTGTGCGATGTATGTTTTACATCATGAGAAATATATGGAATCGTTTTGAGCAATTTTATGCAACAAAATTTTTAAGACCTATATTTTGTGAGAAACGTGATTATTAGCATACGAATTTTTGGCTCAAATAACAAGTGAAACTTTGTGCGATGTTTTTTTACCACATAAAAAACATACCTAATCGCTTTGCGCTATTTTAAGGAAAACTTTTTTTCAGAACGATATTTTTTAAAGCACGTGATTATTAGCATACGAATTCGTGCCTCAAATGACCAGTGAAACTTCGTGCGATGTATTTTTACATTATGATAAACATACAGAATCGGTTTGAACAATTTTATAGAGTAATGTTTTCGGACCTATATTTTGTAAAAAACGTGATGCTTAGTATACGAATTCGAGCCTCAAATGACAAGTGAAACTTCGTGCGTTGTATTTTTACGTTATGAGAAACATATAGAATCGATTTGAGCAATTTTATAGAGTAATATTTTTCAACCTATATTTTGTAAAAAACGCGAATATTAGCAAACGAATTCAGGCCTCAAATGAAACGTGAAACCTTTGTGCGATGCATTTTTACAACATGAAAAACATACGTAATTACTCTCAGAAATTTTAAGGATGCTTGTTTTCGGACCTAAATTTCTTAAAATCGTGATGATTAGCACACGAATTCCGGGTTCAACGGGTAAGGGAAACATTGTGCGATAGATCTTTTATATCATGAGAAACATACTTAATCGTTTTGATCAATTTTATAGAATAATGTTTTTCCAACCTGTATTTTGTAAAAAACTGTGAATGTTGGTATACATATTCGGCCCTCAAAGGACAGGTGAAAATTTCGTCGATGCATTTTTACGACATGAAAAACATACGTAATTACTCTGAGAAATTTTAAAGATGCTTGTTTCCGGACCTAAATTTTGTAAAATCGTGATGATTAGCACTCGAATTCGGGTTTCAATGGGCAAGTAAAACATTATGCGATGTCTGTTTTATATCATGAGAAACATATTGAATCGTTTGGAGCAATTTTATGGAGCAAAATTTTTTAGACCTATATTTCGTAAAAAACGTGACTATTGGGATACAAATTTTGGCCTCAAATGACAAGTGAAACTTTGTGCGATGTTTTTCTACAACATAACAAACATACCTAATCGCTTTGCGATATTTTAGGGAAAAAGTTTCTCAGATCGATATTTTGTAAAATACGTGATGATTTGCATACGAATTCGGGCCTCAAATTACAAGTGAAACTTCGTGCGATGTATTTTTATATTATGAGGAACCTACAGAATCGGTTTGAACAATTTTATATAGTAATGTTTTTCAACCAATATTTTGTAAAAAACGTGAATATCAGCAAACAAATTCGGGCCTCAAATGACCAGTGAAACTTTTGTGCAGTGCACTTTTACAACATGAAAAACGTACGTAATTACTCTGAGAAATTTTAGAGATGCTTGTTTCTGGACCTAAATTTTGTAAAATCGTGATGATTAGCACACGAATTCGAGTTTCAATGGGCAAGTGAAACATTGTGCGATGTATGTTTTATATCATGAGAAATATATGGAATCGTTTTGAGCAATTTTATGCAACAAAATTTTTAAGACCAATATTTTGTGAAAAACGTGATTATTAGCATACGAATTTTGGGCTCAAATAAAAGTGAAACTTTGTGCGACGTTTTTTTACCACATAAAAAACATAGCTAATCGCTTTGCGCTATTTTAAGGAAAACTTTTTTTCAGATCGATATTTTGTAAAAGACGTGATTATTAGCATACGAATTCGTGCCTCAAATGACCAATGAAACTTTGTGCGATGTATTTTTACATTATGAGAAACATACAGAATCGGTTTGAATAATTTTATAGAGCAATGTTTTTCAACCAATATTTTGTAAAAAACGTGAATATCAGCAAATAAATTCGGGCCTCAAATGACAAGTGAAACTTTTGTGCAGTGCATTTTTATAACATGAAAAACGTACGTAATTACTCTGAGAAATTTTAGAGATGCTTGTTTCTGGACCTAAATTTTGTAAAATCGTGATGATTAGCACACGAATTCGAGTTTCAATGGGCAAGTGAAACATTGTGCGATGTATGTTTTACATCATGAGAAATATATGGAATCGTTTTGAGCAATTTTATGCAACAAAATTTTTAAGACCTATATTTTGTGAAAAACGTGATTATTAGCATACGAATTTTTGGCTCAAATAACAAGTGAAACTTTGTGCGATGTTTTTTTACCACATAAAAAACATACCTAATCGCTTTGAGCTATTTTAAGGAAAACTTTTTTTCAAAACGATATTTTTTAAAGGACGTGATTATTAGCATACGAATTCGTGCCTCAAATGAACAGTGAAACTTCGTGCGATGTATTTTTACATTATGAGAAACATACAGAATCGGTTTGAACAATTTTATAGAGTAATGTTTTCGGACCTATATTTTGTAAAAAACGTGATGCTTAGTATACGAATTCGAGCCTCAAATGACAAGTGAAACTTCGTGCGTTGTATTTTTACATTATGAGAAACATATAGAATCGGTTTGAGCAATTTTATAGAGTAATGTTTTTCAACCTATATTTTGTAAAAAACGTGAATATTAGCAAACGAATTCAGGCCTCAAATGAAACGTGAAACCTTTGTGCGATGCATTTTTACAACTTGAAAAACATACGTAATTACTCTCAGAAATTTTAAGGATGCTTGTTTTCGGACCTAAATTTCTTAAAATCGTGATGATTAGCACACGAATTCCGGGTTCAACGGGTAAGGGAAACATTGTGCGATATATCTTTTATATCATGAGAAACATACTTAATCGTTTTGATCAATTTTATAGAATAATGTTTTTCCAACCTGTATTTTGTAAAAAACCGTGAATGTTAGTATACAAATTCGGCCCTCAAAGGACAGGTGAAAATTTTGTCGATGCATTTTTACAACATGAAAAACATACGTAATTACTCTGAGAAATTTTAAAGATGCTTGTTTCCTGACCAAAATTTTGTAAAATCGTGATGATTAGCACTCGAATTCGGGTTTCAATGGGCAAGTGAAACACTGTGCGATGTCTGTTTTATATCATGAGAAACATATTGAATCGTTTGGAGCAATTTTATGGAGCAAAATTTTTTAGACCTATATTTCGTAAAAAAAGTGACTATTAGGATACAAATTTTGGCCTCAAATGACAAGTGAAACTTTGTGCGATGTTTTTCTACAACATAAAAAACATACCTAATCGCTTTGCGCTATTTTAAGGAAAACTTTTTTCAGATTGATATTTCGTAGAAAACGTGATGATTAGCATACGAATTCGAGCCTAGATTGACAAGTGAACTTCGTGCGATGTACTTTTACATTATGAGAAACATAAATAATCGGTTTGAGCAATTTTATATAGTAATGTTTTTCATCCTATATTTTGTAAAAAAAACGTGAATATTAGCAAACGAATTCGGGCCTTAAATGACAAGTGAAACCTTTGTACGATGCATTTTTAAACCATGAAAAGCATATGTTATTACTCTGAGAAATTTTTAAGATGCCTGTTTTCGGACCTAAATTTTGTAAAATCGTGATGATTATTACACGAATTAGAGTTTCAATAGGCAAGTGAAACATTGTGCGATGTATGTTTTACATCATCAGAATTATATTGAACCATTTTGAATAATTTTATGGAGCAAAATTTTTCAGACCTATATTTTGTAAAAATACGTGACTATTAGCATACGAATTTTGGCCTCAAATGACAAGTTAAACTTTGTACGATGTTTTTTTACAACATAAAAAACATACCTAATCACTTTGTGCTATTTCAAGGAAAAATTTTTTCAGATCGATATTTTGTAAAAACACGTGATGATTAGCATACGAATTCGAGCCTAAAAAAAAGTGAAACTTCGTGCATTGTATTTTTACATTATGAGAAACATACAGAATCGGTTTGACTAATTTTATAGAGTAATGTTTTTCGACCTATATTTTGTAAAAAACGTGGATATTAGCAAGTGAATTCGGGCCTCAAATGACAAGTGAAACCTTTGTGCGATGCATTTTTACAACATGAAAAATATACGTAATTACTCTCAGAAATTTTAAGGATGCTTGTTTTCGGACCTAAATTTCTTAAAATCGTGATGATTAGCACACGAATTCGGGCTTCAACAGGTAAGTAAAACATTGTGAGATATATCTTTTACATCATGAGAAACATACTGAATCGATTTGAGCAATTTTATAGAGTAATGTTTTTCAAACCTGTATTTTGCAAAAAACGTGAATGTTAACATATGAATTCGGGCCTCAAATGACAAGTGAAAACTTTGTTCGATGCATTTTTACAACATAAAAAACATATGTAATTACTCTTAGAAATTTTAAGGATGCTTGTTTTCGGACCTAAATTTTGTAAAATAGTGATGATTAGCACACGAATTCGGGCTTCAACGGGCAAGTGAAACGTTGTGCGATGTATCTTTTACACCATGAGAAACATACTGAATCATTTTGAGATATTTTGCGGAGTAATGTTTTTCCAACCTGGATTTTTTAAAAAACGTGACTATTAGCATACAAATTCGGGCCTCAAATGACAAGTGAAACTTTGTACGATGTATTTTTACAACATGAAAAACATACGTAATTGTTTTGAAAATTTTTAAGGGTGCAAATTTTCGGATCTAAATTTTGTAAAATCGTGATAATTAGCACATGAATTCGGTCTTCAATGGACATGTGAAACATTGTGCGATGTATCATTTACATCATGAGAAACATACTGATTCGTTTTGAGAAATGCTTTGGGGTAGCGTTTTTCGGAGCCATATTTTGTAAAAAAACGTGGTTATTAGCATACGAATTCAAGTCTAAAATGACAAGTGAACCTTTGTACGATGCATTTTTACAACATGAAGAACATATGTAATTGCTTTTAGAAATTTTGAGAGACATACTAAATCGTTTTGAGTAATATTATGGAAAAATGTTTTCTTAAAAAACGTGATGATTAGTATATGAATTCGTGCCTTAAATGACAAGTGAAACTTTTTGCGATGTATTTTTACAACGTGAAAAACATACATAATTGCTTTGAGAAATTTCAGGGATGCCTATTTTTCGATTTTAACTCACGAATTCGAGCTTCAACGGACAAGTGAAACATTGTGTGATGTATCATTTACATTATGAGAAACATATTGAATCATTTTGAGTAATTTTATGAAGAAATGGTTTTCGCACCTATATTTTTAAAAAACGTGATGATTAGTATACGAATTCAGGTCTTAAATGACAAGTGAAACTTTGTGCGATGTACTTTTACCAAATGAAAAACATACCTAAAATGCTTTGAGAAATTTTAGGATGCCTATTGTCAGACCATAATTTTTGTAAAAATGTGATGATTAACACTCGAATTCGGGCTTCAACGGGAAAGTGAAACATTATGCGATGTATTTTTTACATCATCAGTGTCATACTGAATCGTTTTGTGCAATTTTATTGAGTAATGTTTTAGGACCTATATTTTATAAATAAAAAAAAAACGTGATGATTCACATACGAATTCGGGCCTCAAATGACATGTGAAACTTTGTGCGATACATTTTTACAACAAGAAAAACATACCTAATCGCTTTGCAATATTTTAAGGAAAACATTTTTCAATCTTAATTTTGTAAAAAGGTGATGATTAGTACACGAATTCAGGCTTCAACGGGCAAGTGAAACATTGTGTGATATATCTTTTACATCATGAGAAACATATTGAATTGTTTTAGCAATTTTATGGAGTAAATTTTTTCCAACCTATATTTTGTTAAAAACGTGATGATTAGCATAAGAATTCGGGCCTCAAATGATAAATGAAACTTTGCGCGATGTATTTTTACAACATGAAAAACATACGTGATTGCTTTGAGAAATTTTAAGGATACCTATTTTCGGACCTAAATTTTGTAAAATCGTGATTATTAGCATACGAATTTGGACTTCATCGGGAAAGTGAAACTAGCTGCGATTTATCTTTTACATCATGAGAAACGTATTGTATCGTTTTGAGCAATTTTATGGTGTAATGTTTTTCGGACCTATATTTTGTAAAAAACGTGATGTTTAGCATACGAATTTGGGCCTCAAATTACAAGTGAAGCCTTGTGCGATGTATTCTTTCAACATTAAAAACATTCGTAATTGCTTTGACAAATTTTAATGATGCCTATTTTTTGTCTTAAATTTTGTAAAATCGTGATGATTAGCACACGTATTCGGGTTTTAACAGGCAATTGAAACATTGTGCGATGTATCTTTTACATAATGAGAAACATACTGAATCGTTTTTAGCAATTGTATAGAGTAATAATTTTCCGACCTATATTTTGTAAAAACGTGATGATTAGCATACGAATTCGGTCCTCAAATGACACGTGAAACTTTGTACGATGTATTTTTACAAAATGAAAAACATACGTAACTGCGTTCAGAAATTTTAGGGATGCCCTTAATTTTGTAAAAATGTGATGGTTAGCACACGAATTTGAGCTTCAACTGGCAAGTGAAACATTGTGCGATGTATCTTTACATCATAAGTAACATACTGAATCGTTTTGAACAATTTTATTGAGTAATGTTTTAGGACCTGTATTTTGTTAAAAAACGTGATGATTAGCATACGAATTCGGGTCTCAAATGACATGTGAAACTTTGTGCGATACATTTTTACAACATTAAAACACACCTAATCGCTTTGCACTATTTTAAGGAAAACTTTTTTCGGATCTTAATTTTGTAAAAAACATAATGATTAGCACACGAATTCGGGCTTCAACGGGCAAGTGAAAAATTGTGCGATTTATCTTTTATATCATGAGTAACATACTGAATCATTTTGGGAAATTTTATATAGTAATGTTTTTTGGACCTATATTTTGTTAAAAACGTGATGATTAGCATACAAATTCGGGCCTCAAATGACAAGTGAAACCCTGTACGATGCATTTTTACAACATGAATAACATACGTAATTTCTTTGAGAAATTTTAAGGATGCCTATTTTTGGACCTAAATTTTCTAAAATCGTGATGATTAGCATACGAATTTAGGCTTCAACAGGCAACCAAAACATTGTGCGATGTATCTTTTACATTATGAAAATCATACTGAATCGTTTTGAGCAATTTTATGGAGTGATGTTTCCGGACCTATATTTTGTCAAAAACGTGATGATTACCATATGAATTCGATCTTCAAATGGCAAGTTAAACTTGTGCAATGTATCTTTACAACATGAAAAGGATACCTAATCGTTTTGCGCTATTTTAAGGAAAAAAAATTTCGAATCTTAATTTTTTAAAACACGTAATGATTAGCACACAAATTCGGCTTCAATGGGCAAGTCAAATATTGTTCGATGTATCTTTTACATAATGTGAAACATATTGAATCGTTCTGAGCAATTTTAATCAGTAATACTTTTCAGACCTATATTTTGTAAAGAATCGTTATAATTAGCATATGAATTCGGGGCTCAAATGACAAGTGAAACTTTATACGATGTATTTTTTCAACATGAAAAACATTCGTAATTGCTTTAGGAAATTTCAAGGATACCTATTTTTTAACCTTAATTTTGTAAACACATGATGATTAGCACATGAATTCGGGCTTCATTGAGCAATTGAAACATTGTGCGAATGTATCTTTTACATCATGAGAAACATACTGAATCGTTTTCAGTAATTTATGTAGTAAAATTTTTCAGACCTATATTTTGTAAAAAACGTGATGATTAGTATACGAATTTGAGCCTGAAATGACAAGTGAAATTTTGTGCGATGTATGTTTACAACATGAAAAACATAAGTAACTGCTTTAAAAAATTTTAAGAATGCCTTTATACGATGTATCTTTAAAATATGAAAACATACATAATCCCTTTGCGCAATTTTAAACAAAACTTTTTTCGAATCTTAATTTTTTAAAATACGTAATGATTAGCTCACAAATTCGGGCTTCAGGTAAAATAAAACTTTTTGCGATATATCTTTACATAATAAGAAACATACAAAATCATTTTGAACAATTTTATGAATAACTTTTTTTCAGACCTAAATATAAAAAAAAAAGTAATAATTAGCATACAGACTGAAGCTTCAAGAAACAAGTGCAACGTTGTGCCATTTATCGAAACAACATTAAAATCATACAGAACCACTAGCAAATTTATGGATAACTTTTTTCGGACTGAAATTTCTTAAAAAAACGCACACAGATTCAGACTTTCAACAAAAAAGTGAGACTTTATGCAACATATTGTTACAAGATGAAATACATACAGACTCAGTCTTCACTATAGTTTCTTTTAATATATCTCAAAAGTGTTTTTTACTGTTCAAAGGAATATGAAGGGCGTTTACAGAATCTGATTCTTACTCAAAAGTTATGATCTAATTGTGAAAGCTTCACAGTGCTATAAGGAGAATTCAAAACTTCGACCTCCTTTTCTATAAAATTATACCGCGCTTACTCTATTGCGCCAACTCACCAATTTTGTTTTTTTTTTTTTTTTTTCAAGGCCTTTACTCTAGTTTGTTTGAATTTTCAAGTAAAAGTACAAACATATGCCTTTTTAATATGGATTTCTTTACTAATAACAATGATTCAAAGCTCATTTGCCATTGGAAAGAAGAGCATCTTTATTATTCATTCATATACATAGCTATCATCATCATCAAAATGGACACCTATTCAATCAATTAACTATTTGTGCAATTTTCTTTTAAATCCCAGGCTGTATGCCCGTGGTTTTACACGTATTGTGTGTTTTCATTTTATTGGATTTTGGTTTATATATATATATATATAAGTCGGCATTTCTTTACCTAATTTACCCAACTTTCTTAGAACTATTCGTTGTTGTTTACACTAAATTTTATGTAGTATTATTGTAATACTATTTAGTGACAGCAGGTTGCTTTCTTTAAGATCCCTTTGTTTCTTATTGAAAGCCATTTTCATCTTTGTCTCCCAATTAATTTCTTATAAAAATAAGTCTCTCTATATATAATAATAATCGGATTAGAAACTTCTAATACTCCTCTTCCATACGAAATAAATATAATGTATTTATATAAGTATAGGTCTAACTATTCACCCTCAACAAGATATTTATGTTGATATAACAAATACTGTTGCTATATAAAGATTGTAGTCATTGTTACACCTATTATGAATTGCGCTGTTGAATTTACAGATTTATGAAGGGACGCTTTTGTATAAAATATGAAGGATAGTGAGTATTATTAAATTCATGAATCGCTTTTTAAGACTTACGAGTCTCGAACATATAAGAATTAAGTGTGACACCGTACATGATGAGAAATTGCCTAAGAGGAAAATAACCACCCAGAAGTTAAGGTCATAACATTAGATAGAGGATGGCGTTTTAAAGCTCCCTCTAGTGTAGAAGGAACCAAGTCATCAAGAGAGGTAGGATCCCACTTTCGGTATCTTTTTTTGTTTTAAAAAAGCCCTTTAAAAGAGCTTTTTAAGACAAGAAAGTGCCCTACAAACCTTTAGAAGGAAGCAAAAAGGCCGTTAAAGGCTAAAAGAGTAAAGGACGAGAAGGTAAGAATTATACTTTCATTTCGATTGAAATCAAGTTCTTTAAAATTAAAAAAATATATAATGCACGCAAGTCGAATCAAACAAAAAGGCTTCCTTACTTTTTGTTTATAGTAAATCTTAATAACTAGTAGTTTGATGGCGTTCGGCACGGGACAACCACTTGCTTTCTATGATTCCTCAACATTATTCACTCTAGCACACAGGAGTCAGTAAATCTAAAACCTGCCTCAAAAATTTCGTAAAATTCCATACCCTAGTTCTGGACTAAATCAAGAATATCTATCAATAACACTATCATAATACACATTTATATTTTATGATATCTAAATACAATTATCAAAATAATGTTTGGCAGTCATTTTCTTGAACATGAGTGTGACAAAACCTCACATGCATGTTATGTAATTAATTTTTACCATTTACACGAAATACGTATGTAATATTAACATTACCTAACTCTTGAAAAATTACATTGTTGAAAGGCATACTTTGTCGGAAAAGTGAGACTATATAGAATGTGATTAATTCTTTGACACGGATCCAAGAAAAAAAAATATATGTAATAATAAAAGATGTTTTGGTAGGCTGTAATAGTCATATATGTCTAGTATTTTTCTTCCTTCTTTTCCTTCCCTTCTCTTATTTGCTGTCTAAACATTCGTTCACGTGGCTTTCAGAGTACCGTACCACAACCAGTAGCTTAGGATGCTTTTGGATATGTTTTCTTGTCAAACTTGTCCCCTAAATTCTTTAATATTTTTTAATTTACTTTTTAATATAATTTTTAATACTTTAATCTGTTAGAATTTTTAGATTTGAACCTAACTCATCCCAAAAAGTACCTCAAGAGAGGAGGACTGCCCAGGAATGAACATTGAAATTTTGCAGAATTAGACATCTGCCGGGTAGCCCAACTCGCGCAGCCAAACAACTGGGTCTGATACCATGTTAGAATTCTTGAGTTTGGACCTAACTCACTCCAAAAGGTACCTCAAGAGGGAACGACTGCCGATGTGGGATTTTCATTCTCAACGTGGCATTCTACAGGATTTGACATCTGCGGGTGGCCCAACATCAAGGCTCTGATACCATGTTAAAATTTGAATTGAACCTAACTCATCCCAAAAAGTACCTCAAGAGAGGAGGACTGCCAAGTTTTTATAAAGTATTTTCTTTAATTAGCCGATGTGAGATTCTCAACATAATCGAGTCAATAATTTATTAACTAATTCAAGAGAAATTAGAAGGTATAAATTCCCCAATCATCATAACACCTCACGTAATATGTCAAATAAAGATACATAAATGAAGAGAATCGCACCGTTACAAGTAAAGAAGTATATCTATATGAAAAAGATCGTAACATCAAATCACAAACCTCTCGTCATTAAAAAAAAAAAAGAAAAACTAATTTGTACGAAGTGAGAGGTATGTATGTGAGAGGGGGTTACCTTCAAATAAGACACCACTTGTCATTCAAGAACTAATTCTAGAGACAACGATGATGATAGTACTCCTGCCTTTGAAGAACTCTATCCTAATTGTCCACTTTAAACAGGGAAAATAGTGAAGAAAGCGACTCAAGGTGGCTTCTATTTTATTGATGTATGTAGAGAGTGGCCCTCCATATTGAGCTGCACGGCATTATGAAGTTAATTGTCTGAGAACCTGATCTTTACGCTTACTAGTGTTTCATTAAAATTGGTACCATCGGAATAAGAAGACAGATAATGATTGATGTTGCATGCAATTTAGCATATAATCCTGTGTGATTAGATTAGACGCCATTTCATTATTGCATCCAGTGAAGAAATTTTAGCTACCAAACAATTTCCAACAACTAAAGTAATCCTAAATGACATTTGACATGTACTTCAGATGGTCCTAGTTCATATGGTCATCTTTGAAATGAGTGGGTTGAAGTTTCTTGATTTAGGGGAGAAATCTGTGGACAATAAATTGTTTATATTGAAATAAAGTCTGGAACAAATAGATGTAAAGATGAAATGTCAAGAAAAGCAAACACGAAGAAATGAAAAAAGGGATGTGAATCGCATGCCAAAAACCTTTTCTATTGATCATCATCGTACATTAGTTCATCAAATCAGAGATACATGCAATTGATGGCTCAAATTTATACGAGGTTGAATTATTGCTTTTACTATACTCTTGATAATTGATAAACTTTTTATCTGGCAAGAGAAACTTAAGGAGAGGGTAAAGGGGCTTGCAGATATGGAGTCAAGTGTTCAGGACAAACCCAATGAATAGTCCCGACTCTGTCACGCTCTTCTGAGGGACAAAACAGACGTCCTTTTTCACCCTGCCTTTGAGCATCACAAATTCATGAAGACGACCCCTCACAGAATTCAACTTCTTATGTCCAAGTGATGTACCATGTGCTTCAGCATTTAGTAACCATAGCCTAATAAAAAGAAGCCAAGTTTAGTCGTGGCCACGCCAAAGTTTCCAACCATGACAAAGTTTAGCTGTGCTTGGCCCAAAGTCATCAATACTAAGAGAAATTACTAATTGACCTTTCTTTCTCTTAACCTAACAAGATTTTCTATTTTATTCATTAAAAGAAATATCATTTTCCAATCAGTAATATTCTTAGGTTGGTCAACAGTAAAACCTGAATTATCCATGGGGTTTCCGGCTGCCACAGGTTCTGGCTCCTTGATTTCCACAACTACAGCATCTGATGTGAGGAATGTCTTTGCAACTGAGGCGGCATGCTCCAAGCAACATCTTACCACCTAAAGACCACATATATACATTTAAGAGTGTGAAATAAGATAGACTTGCAGAAGTAGCTGCTCCGAAGACGATATCAAGGATTCAAGAGGACAACTTCAAGTAAGATAAGAAGCTCAAAATCACAATAAAAGAAGACCGAGGTCTACCAAAAAAAGAAATATAATTACTAGTAGGATATTTGTTTTAAATTCTGCTACTAGACTGTACAATAATGAAGCCACGAGTCACCCAACAGAAACCAAAGAACTTGCCTTTGTAGGATCAATTATACCAGCAGCCATCAGATCCTCGTATTTTCCAGTTGCAGCATTGTAACCAAACTTGGGATTATCATTGGACAGCACCTTTATAAAGAATATAAACAGAAATCAGTATATAGGTCTACATGTGAAGACTTCAAAACCTGTTATGTCAAGTATTTGGAGTTGAGTAAATCCAGACCTTCTCAATCACAACACTCCCGTTAACCCCAGCATTCTTGGCAATCAACTTCATTGGGTAACTCAATGCCCTCCTGACAATGTCAGCTCCAACCTGCACGTCAAATGAACCCAAACACATTATTAATAAGAAATTACAAATGTTAAAAGGCAGAAAAGTAAACTTTAATTCCCACCTTCTGCTCGTCGTTTTCAAGAGTTTCTTTAATGGCGTCTACTTTTGCAGCAAGCCGCAACAAGGTGCATCCACCTCCAACTACAATGCCTTCCTCAACAGCCGCCTGTCATAGAGATTGAAGTTCAATCAAATTACAGCTGACAAGACAGATTCAGATGTTCCAAGAATGATGAGGAAGAAAGGATACCTTTGTTGCATTAAGAGCATCCTCCACTCGAAGTTTCTTTTCTTTGAGCTCTGTTTCTGTCTGTGCACCAACCTATAAAAAAGACCAGAACAAAGATTTGAATGATTCAGTATCACATGGCTAACCAAAGGACCCTGCAAAGGGCAAATCAACTGATCACCTGAATTACAGCAACACCACCGGAGAGTTTTGCAATTCTTTCATTAAGCTTTTCTTTCTCATAATCCTGCTCAGCTGCCTGCACGAATACCATTAGTTATAAAATGTAGAAATTCAATATACCCACCTAATAAGACAGCAGAAAATGAAAAACATAACACCTCAACAAGGTTTCTGATCTGTGCAACTCGTTTGCTTACAGCCTCTTGAGTGCTGCCATCCCCCACAATCGTAGTTGTTTCCTTGGTAAGCACCACTTTTGCTGCATGGCCTAAGACCTCACTCCCTGCCTTGTCCAGGGTTAAACCAACTTCCTCTCTAATAACAGTAGCTGAATAAACAAAGAGGGAAATTAGCCGCTGAACTGTTACAAACATGACAAGACACTGGACAATGCTCTAACCTCCTGTCAATATAGCAATATCATCAAGATATTGGCTTTTGCGCTCTCCGAAACCAGGGGCTTTCAAAGCAGCAATTTTCAAAGCTCCTCGGAGCTTGTTCACAACAAGAGTGGCAAGAGCTTCCTGTTCAATGTCTTCAGCAATTAACACTACTGGATATCCACCCCTGATAGCATCTTCCAAAATGCCAATCAGATCCCTTGCGTTTGTTATCTTTTTGTCAACAAGAAGAACCTGTAGAAATGAACTTCATTTTAGTAAATCTTGGGCTTGAACTCGAATATGCATCATCTTGTACATAATAGAAATAGAAATATTACAGAATAACCCCTCACCTTGCAATTTTCATATTCAGCAGCCATCTTCTCATTGTCAGTTACAAAATACGGGGAAATGTAACCACGATCAAATTGCATGCCCTCCACAACATACAAATTATTGTCTGAACTTTTCCCTTCCTCAAGAGTAACTACACCTTTCCTCCCAACCTTGCTCATTGCTTTTGCTATCATATTTCCTACTTCATAGTTGTTTCCGGCACTAACTGCAGCAACATCTGCAAGCTCACTGTCTTCTACCTACAAATAGATAGGGAGTATGATAAATCTTACATGAAGTATTATAAATAATGTTAATGCCTGCAGCCGACTAAATCAGCACGGCATTCCAACTTTTGTGGTAGTAATAACAGGTAAATCAGGAACCCGGATGAGAACTGTATATAGTATGAGACATTCGAAACCCTCAAACCTCACCTCTTTTGACATGGATTTAAGCTCTGTTACCAAAGCTTTGGCAGTCCTCTCAATACCTCTTGTAATTTGAATAGGATTTGCACCAGCTGCAACCACCTGAGAAAAAGCACAGTCAAGAATCAAGATTCACAGACAGCAAATAATGTGGTAATGATTTTTCCATACCTTAACACCTTCGGTTATAAGACCTTGTGCCAGCACAACTGATGTCGTTGTCCCATCCCCGGCTAAGTCATTAGTCTTTGAAGCAGCTTGTCTAACCAACCTAGCACCAATGTTCTCAACAGGGTCCTCCAGTTCAACCTAGGATGACATATGTTTATAGAAACTGTTAACATTTTATGTGAACTACTTATGATCATTTAAGATATCATACTACATGGCATTTTACCTCTTTAGCTACAGTCACACCATCATTTACTATCCTTGGAGAGCCATACTTGCTCTCCAGAACAACATTCCTTCCTTTTGGTCCCAAAGTGACACCAACTAGATCTGCTAGCTTGTTGACCCCTGCCTGGAGTTCAAAAGGGATAGCATAAGACAGGTTCTGGAAAAGAGAAGAAATTAAACCAACTAATCCAAGTAACTAATAACCACCTGCAGCTTCTTAATAGCAGAACCATCCTTGTTGAAATGCAATTCCTTGGCCATAGCCTGAACCTTGTAGTTAGACCTTTTCCTCAAAACCACATTCTTTCTTCTGCCTGCTAGTGGAGAAGATATTGACGCAAATGAAGATAGAGCCTCTGAAGAATTAACAGATTTCTTATCTGCTGCAAGACGGCTGCTCGAAACAATGCAAGAAACAGCAGAGAATGTGGAAGCCATTGTAGCAAGATCTGTAACAAAACACAACATAAAAGGGGCAATTAAGATCCGCCTAAACACATTAATTAAACACAAGAAGCATCAGACGCCAAATATGAATGCATAGTATAGTTCGAGGAATTTCACTCTCACAAACAAAATTTGACCATCAGACTGCCAAAGCACAAGTATTTGCTCATGACAAGGCTAGAGCCTCTGGTTATTAGAGTAGAGTTCAGTAACAAAAGAACAATTACCCACATAAAGGTAATATATACCAACATGCAACTAAGGTTCAACCACAAACTCTGAAAAGTCTTAATTGGAACTCATACACCCACACGTGCAAGTGTACTATCTGACTTCATTAATGCAACTCCATCATCTTATAAACTCTTCAATTCAGTAGCTTTCCAGTATTTACAAAAATTTCCTTTTGAAAGAAACACACATTGCATTCCTTGCAATGCTACCCCCAAAGTCCTACGTCAAGTAAAAACATTTCAATTTTTGTCTGGCACCGGTTAACAACTTAATTTAGAATGCCAACTCTCTTCAAGGTCATTAATCAGTAATAGCGCCATCTTCTACAATATCCTCTAAGGAAGGAAAGAGATGAGGATCAATTTTCTTCAATTTTACAGAAAATAACAAGAAGAAAAAAAAAAACCTCAATTAACAGAAAAAATCGCAGTATACAACAAGCAGAAACTCAGCTCAAGATGTTCATGGCGACAGATTAATATCCTAAGAAATGCATGTCAGAGCAAAGAAGAAAACAATCAGAGCGGTTGAGAGAGCATTACCAGGATGCTGGAGGCAGGCTGAAGGATGATGGTGGAAATGAAGGAGAGAGTGAACGAGAGGGCTTAGGGTTTTAGGCAGAAGAGAAGATAGATAAGGCTTTGGAAGCTCCCGGTGCCTGAGAACGTTCTAGAATTCCGCCTAATCTCGTTGCTTTCGAACGTAACGTAAAGTTCCACTGTATTTGGGCCTGTGGCTATATTTCAAGCTCCATAATGGGCCGCGTGTCAAGTCCATATCTGTGAACTCCATCATGGGACCTTGTAAGTGTACGCTGGGCTAATGCATTCAATTCTAATTGGGCTTTTTATTTTTGACCCAAAAAAATTGGGGTATCTCCTTTTTTTTTAAAAATAATATTATTACTATCCTTTACCAAAAAAATAAAAAATTAACTTGTTTTTAAAAAAAAAATAAGTGAACAAATTAAAATCTGACAAATTAGGCAATTGAAAAGAAAATGTAAAAATAGGAAATATATTAATATCACTAGGCCATTGAGGTATTAATCAGCCTCAATAATATATGAGTACTACATCAATATTCTAGCAACTAACAATAATGTCAAATTACATAGAAAAAAATAATAATAATATAAATAATATAAAATAATGTCAAATTATCCTTAAAAAAACTAAAAATAACCCATAATTATGACGTCATCAAGCTATCATAAAAAGCAAGAAAGCTGCAGCAGTAGAAGCCGCCATTGACACTGAAAACACAGAGTTGGAGAAGATTTTAATTCCAGAATTGGGAAGAGGAGATGGTCCTGGTGAGTCGGGTTGTGGCGGGTCGGGTACAACAGGAGGAGAATTATGTGAACCGCCGCCCGGATGAAGTTGAAGAACATCAATGAATAGCCTCTGCCCATCTCGACAATGATCAGGATCACCACTTATGAAGAAAATTGGACCTGATTTCTCAAGTGTGATTAGTGTGTTCCCATCGTTGAATACAGAGATAGGGTTGCTTGAATTGCAGTGATAATATGCCCATTTCTCCACCACCACTACAGAATCGTTCTTGTACTCAAAACCTTTAATAAAATCAAATTAAATTACAAGCAAGTCAAAAATATTCCCGATAAATAAATGAAACAAAACAAGGTTCTGACCGAATTAAATATAAATGGATGTAAATATTTAAAAATGAAAAAGAGAGGGAACTGACGAAGAGAATCTCCGACGCGAAATGTTCTTCTGGAAGCCCAGAGAGTATAGAAGTGAGTGTGGTTTTGATCGAGGCGGTGCCATCCATGAGTACCGCCGACTTTGAATTCATGGGGAGGAGCAGCAGCAGCAGCGGAGGTCGAGGTTTTAGTAATGGAGATAAGGAGCAGAATATTGAGGACGGCAACACAGAAGAAAGTGAAGAAGCAATTAGATGCCATGGCTTCTTTTGGTTCGGTGCTGCAGCAGAGTGGATAATATGAATGATATTGAAGTGGTGCCATGCAGGGGTGGTGGTTTATATATATATATAGGAAGAGTATGGTGGAACGTGGTGGGCAGTTTTCGGCAGTTTCAAAGGATTACCATGAGTGGGATAATGTTACTTTGACCAGGTCATTTTTTCTTTCTACTAGCACTATCAAAAAATTTTAATGGTAAAAAAGATAATGTACATGCCTATATATTCTAATGACATTTTTCCTCGAATGTGAATTAATCTGAGCATTAAAAAGAATTAAATACTACGTAAGACGCAAATATATTGAGAATGGAACAGGAGATAAAAGAGTGATAGATCATAAAGACTCACATGGCTCATACACTTTTGACAGATGCTTCCTTCTTCTGGTCTTTCAACATGTTCTGAAATTCTAACAGCTTAGCAGACCTGATATCAAGTATGCTTGGAGGCATTTGTTGAACAGATCCATGCAACTGAACCAAGTTAAAAAATTCTTGCTTTGTAAGACTTTTCTTCTCAACAAGTTCATTAACCACAACATCCATCAGTACTCGGTTTCGCTCAAGTATCTGTATTCAACATCATCACTACAAACATCACCACAAGCCACTAACAAAAAATGGTTTTTTCTCATAGTTATTAAAATGAAACATTCCATCAGAGAACGTACCTCTTTTGCGCGTTCATAGCACATATTTAAGATTCTTAATGCCTCCGAATCAATATCCTGAAAGCTCATGTTCATATATGGATGTCAAAAGCTTGATAAGTACTTAAGCACTAGAAAATACAGCAAAAGAGAAATGTTTCATATCAATAAGAGAGAACTAGATTGAGCCATTACATTTAAGCGATCAGCAACCCAGAAGTTGTTCAGACCATAATATTTTTCCGAAAGACCACCAAGAACTAAAGTACGTGCAGCTGACCTCGCATTATCTGCAGTCTCTGCCCATATTGTACTTAGCTGCAATATATTACCAAAATAATGATAAATCATACAACATGATGATATTTGATCATTCTAAAAATCCCTGAATTTCCAAGTGTAACACAAATTATTGTTCTCAATCATGAATATCAATAAGCTTCGAAGGAGTAGTCTGATACAACAGGCACATGACTAAACACGAGGATGAAATTCATCCTTTAGTGAATGTTCTCTATTCATTGTAAATATAGCATAGCAATTAGTATAAAATTATGAAGTGCAAAACAGGTCTTAGGTTACCATACCCGGTCCTCTCCATACCATAGCTCGTCTGCTGCACGTGGAGCTAATTGAACAGTGATGTGATCTAAGAGGGATTGCCGACTGCAATGAAATCATGATATTGTGAATCACATAATAAAAAAAGATTGCCATGTTAAAAATGAAAATGAAGGGCATTAGTAGGTTCTTGCTTCCAAGAGAGCAATTATGCAGCTAAGGTTCCAGAAATCCCAGCATAGAAAAAATCAAACTTCTTTTTAATAGATATTTCTCATTCTCAAGCATTATCAAGTTATTCATATAAGTAGATAATATTTCAAAAAAAACCATAAAATACACTCATATTACTAGTCACTTGACTTGGGAAGATTATGGCTATGAATGCTTGAAAGGAAACTTAGAAAGAATAGGTCATTAAAGCAGTCACACCTTAGCATTCCTTCCTTAAATTTAACATGATCCATTTTCATGCGGACATAACCCAGTTCCCTGCCAGCTCTTGGAGCGATTGTTACCTGCAGAAGGAAGCAGGGATACATGAATCAGAAGGAATCACTGCCAATACAAAAGGAGTCATTAACTAGCCATTTTAAGTGGAAACATCTGCAAAAACCACCTACAAGCAAGTTGGGTCTTCCCTGAAAAAAAAAAAAAAAGAAAAGAAAGGTTGGTCTATGAATCATACAAACTCAATATTTCTAAGGTCAGGGAAGTTCACAGCCACAACAGCCATGGCCGCCTCATTTATAGCTACTTGCTTCCATGTCTCTGGGCTCCTCTCTTTTCTATCTAGCATCCCTCTTTCTTCCATTTGTGCAGCTTGTAACAGATCATCGGTCGTTATCTGCAGAAATGTGAGAATGCTTAGTGGTATTATCTTCATAAGAGCCAATATATTCACATCAGTGCCCATATCATATACACATGTATGAGCTCAAACTTCCTTCAGAAAGCACATCGTAATCAAATACTCATCCCATCTTTTTCTGAACATTGATACCCAATAAATTCAAAAAGGTAAAGAGAAAATTGAAATGGAGAGCTCTCTAAGGCATATTAGCAAATCAGGTCATCATTCACAACTACAATGGCAATATATAGTTCCTTCCACTAATACTCTGAAATGATTAAAAACACAGAAATAGAACCAAAAGAAAATTACTAGTATTCAAGTCCATATACTTTCAGGAATCCAGAGAGAATACCTCAGTTCTTCCATCACGCATCATATTAATAGCAGCAACCTCAACAATGTTGGCTAGTTCAGCACCAACCATGCCATCAGTCATACTAGCAACAGCCATGTAGTCCACATCTGGAGCCATTGGCTTCTTACGAGCATGTACCTAAACCAGATTAACTATTTCAGATAGGAAAATATCCACTTTCAGCCAAGGCACTTCAGTATTAGGTACAATAGAACCACTAAAATTGTATTCCTGGATGAGGTAAGTATATGAGAAATGGCTCTTACCTTCAGAATTTCAATTCGACCTATCAAGCCAGGCTTAGGAATATATATTTTCCGATCAAACCGCCCTGGTCTGACAAGTGCTGGATCCAAAATGTCTGGTCTATTTGTGGAAGCAATAGTGATTACTTCACCTCTGCCTTCAAAACCATCCAGAGACACAAGAAGCTGGGAAATAGGATAAAATAACACGTCAATTGTGATCACCAATTTATAAAACAGTTGAGAGGAATCCTGTTAAAGAAATTATGCTCAATAAACCTGATTCAGGGTAGCATCACGTTCTTGTCCACCAGAACCCTTAATCAAACCACGTTCCCTTCCAACAGCATCCAATTCATCAATGAATACAACCGACGGGGCCTGTATGTGAAACATATCAGTGCTGAAATATTATTCAGATTTTTTTTTTCCTTACCTTGGGGGCAGGGTGAAGTTTACATGTCAAGAAATATTTACTTGAACTAAAAACTCTCTATTTCAGCATCAATAAGATCTTATAAAAACAAACAAAATATAAGTAAAGAGATCTCTTTTCCTTAGGAAGATGGGTGAAATAAAGAAATGGAAGAAGTAAATATTATCCTTTTAGACTGAAAATCATCAAATTCTATACAAACCACTATGAACATCCAAGAGGGAAATGTAATCAAAATTATATAAGTTGCAGCAACAAAAAAGAAAGAAAGGAGCTTACATTCTCCTTTGCTTCTTGATATAGAGCTCGAACACGAGAAGCCCCTACACCAACATATATTTCCACAAATTGAGATGCAGAAATAGAAAAGAAGTTCACACCTGCCTCACCAGCCACAGCTTTTGCTAATAAAGTTTTCCCCACTCCGGGCGGACCACAAAGAAGTATGCCTCCTGTAAGCATTGTCAGATAGAGAGTCATCGAATGGAAAAACTATGACTGACATAAACACACATTAATCCATAGTATCTAGTTTGCTTTATGTATAGAAATGAACTTGTAGTTAGCCACAAGGACCAAGACATGGCTGAGAAGCTGATCTGAAGAAGATACAACAGAAGAAACTATGCAAAGGTCCAAGTGCATGCAAACACAAATTCAAGAAGGATAAAGTATGCGAATAATGCAATACACAGGCCTTCAAACTCTAATCAAATATTTAATAAAGGGAGAAGATGATAGTAAGGATAACAATTGGCAATAGTGCTGGATTTTATTTTGAGAGAGAGAGAGAGAGAGAGAGAGAGAACCATGTGAAAAAAGGCGGAAAGAGCAAACTACTGCAATGTGTGAAATACCCTCTGTTGGACCATGATCCTTTAGAAACAAGATGATGAATATATCCAAAATGCTCATCAAGGATTGTATGACTAATTTGATTTCAGAAAATGCCAAATATGTGGCAGATGCAAACTGAAGGACAACTCAAGAAAGGTGCTAAATCAACAGAAAATTTATCGACTTATCTTGTGGGTACACAAGAAGCCTAAGACAGATACCAGAAAGAAATATATGAAAAATCAAAGTTTTTGACAGGAAAACACCAACATCCATACAGTAGAGAAAAAATTGTACCTATGTTTTCATCATCCTATAAATACCAGTAAACAAGATTATCTATCTAAAACTTGTATCAACTTTATGAAACAACTTAAATAGAAGAGGTAAAACGAACAAAGTCCGAAACAAACTGACCTGGTATTTTAACTCCTCTCCTACGATACATCTCCCCATGGGTAAAAAACTTTACAATCTCCTCAAGCTCTTCCCGAATTTTCCCAAGTCCGGCAACATCTGAGAACTTCACATCGATACCTCTTTCCAGATATTGCGGAAGTCTCTTGCTCTGTGCCCTTCTTACACGAGCACCAGACTTCATGAATTGCATTGCCATCTTCATATAGGGATTCTGCTCCCCCTTTCCTCCTTCCTCTTCTTCATCATCATCGCCCTCAATCCCTGCCATTTCCTTCTCTAGCTCCCTCATCTTTTTCTTCTCCTCAGCCTCTGCTTTCTCTATCTTCAACCTATCCTCATAATCCCTCTTTTGCTTCCTATAACTAAGAACAACAGTCTGATAGAATATAAAGAAAAAAACGAACCCAAGAGCTGTTGCTACATTAGAATCACTTGCTAAATTTGCCCATAATCTAGCCATGTCCTGAGAACTCTTCTGCGCTTTGCGAAATGATTCCTCTGCCTTAATCTTCCTCATCTCCCTCCTCTTCTTCCTCTCTTCCATTTTCTTCTGCATTTTCATTGCCTTATCCATCATTTGCCCATCTTCTCTAATCTTCGCCAACTCCTCCCTCGTTCCCTTCTTAAGTTCCTCCCTCATCCTCTTCAACTCCAATGCCTTCTTCGACTGTGGCTTAGGTTTTAGAAATGAAAACATCCACGCCGGGATTTTCCCCAAAATTCCCAAATAAGGAGAAGGAATTTCAGGTTTCTTCAATGGTGGAGTATAAGCATTCACACAAGCCTCATCAAGTTTCAAATCATCCCACTGCACCCAGAACTTTGGGTCAGCTTCAACTGAAGGCAAAACTATCCTGACAACCTTAGAATCATCCAAAACAGCCAAAACCACCTCAGGCCGCTGCTTAAACCCAACGTTAGGCGGTTTAATAATTCGTTTCAACCTATTTTCCCTTTTCAAATCCAGAATTTCAGTATAAGGTAACCTATGGGTCACAGTAGGAAGACCTTGTGACCATTTCTTCAATTCTTGTGGGGTTAAAGCTTCAGACCTTTTAGCTGAACGCCTTTTTTCAGATACTTTAGCAGCTAATGAAGGTTGGGGAAGCGAAGCAGAAATTACAGTTAAAGTTACAGAGAGCTTGAGTAAATTAAATTGAGCTCTTCTAAACTTTGTTTCTGATTCTAAATCTTCTTCGTTAGGTTCAGAATTTCTACAGCTCTTGAGGCAGAAGACAACAGTTCTCGGGACGATTCTACTAGTTGTTGAGGAAAATTTAGATTGATTTCTCCGAAATAAAGCGGGTGATAAAATGGAAGAACTGAGAATACAATGACAAGCCATGAATGAACAATTTAATCAAACTTAAGACAAGTTCAGAGTGGATTACATTGTTAAAGCTGTAGCAGAGAAGAGCTCCGGTGATCCGCCATTAACACTATCTCCCTAAAAACCCAAAACCAAATTCCGCAAGCGAAGTCATTCATCGTCTGGGGATTGCCTTGTGTTTACTTCACGAATAGCATTAGCGCATTTAGAGAAAGTATTAGCTATGCGTTGGTAGACTGTCCAAAATCTTGACATATGAACGCATGCTATCCTTTTATTATAAATGCAACGGTAATGCGTTAGCTATGTTTCCAAATTTTATCCAGGAAGCTCACGTTTGGGTTGAAGACGGCCCATGTGAGTTGACAGGCCTAACTAGCGGTCCAAGAGTGTTTTTGGGCTGACTCAACCTGACCCAATCTCTTCTTCTGTAGCAACCCCACCACAAGCATAAACAGATTTAAGAATGTTGAGTACTTGTCTATATCCACGAAGCTCAATTGATTGTAGAATTGCAGCGGCAGCGTCAAATTTCAACTTCTCTAATATGAGGTGATTCCTTGTGCGCACTAGGACATAGACCTTCAGTCTGCAGAATTGCTGAATCACCCTCCACATGGACGTCGGGCAGCAGTCTAGTAGGGTCCTGTGGGCGAGAGATTTCATTTTTTTGTACCAAGAATGTTGAGTACTTCAAAAATAGATAATTTAAACTAATTTAGACTCGATTTACGAAGTAATTATAGAATCCTACTCTTACTCGAGAGTTAAGACCTCACCTTGTATATTTTCACAACATTTTGAGGATTCAAACTTTCGATTTTGTGTTTTTAACCGTTTGTTAGCCTTTTCCACCTTATATTAATTTTTTTTCAATATCAAGTGGACGAAAACTACAACTTCAAATTTTTTTCCTCTAATAGGAAGGTTGTGCATTGATATAAAATGGGCCGAAGTCATTACAATAAAAACATTCTTAAACTGTTTCTCTATTTTAACATGTTAAATGAGAAGTTTTAAGTTTGAGTCACGCAATAAAGTGATTTAATATCGCATGCCAGTCTTATATTGCTGTTTGAAGGTTTTGTACCGCTAATTCCTCTCTGATTAATCAATAAATCTCGACTACCGGATTAAAAAAGTAAAAATAAAATATACTTCGCGAAAACTATTAGATCGCAAAAATTATAAAATGGGCCGAAGTCATTACAATCAAAACATTCTTAAACTGTTTCTCTATTTTAACATGTTAAATGAGAAGTTTTAAGTTTGAGTCACGCAATAAAGTGATTTAATATCACATTCCAGTCTTATACTACTGTTCGAGAGCCCTGTACCGCTGATTCCTCCCGGATTAGTCAATAAATCTCGAGTACCGGATTAAAAAAGCAAACATAAAATATACTCGGCGAAAACAACTACAAGATCAAAAGTTGCAAAAATTATATTGCTATTTAAGTAAATCCATAAGTTGGCATAGAAAATAATTAGTTACATAAAAATAAAAATAAAAATGCATAGATATTAATTAATTAATCAATAGTGGGAGATGCAGAGTACATCAAGAACCACTGAAGCAGAAAGCAAGAAACAAGTGAAGAATGTGAAAGCTACAGAAATGGCGATATGGTTGCAAAAGACACTTAAGGGCCTGCAGAAATTGGGAAGAGCAGAATGTTGAATTCCAGTTCTGTTAAGATTTGTGACTCCAGAAGCAGCTGATCCACCACTTATCATTCCATATGCAAATATCTACAATAGTCATTTCACACACACACACAATTAATTAATTCATTAATTAATTAATACCCTTCTTCTCTACTTTGCTTCTCCTTTATAGTAATTTTATTAATCTCTATTAATAATTTTAGTTAAAAAAATTTATTGAAAAATAATGATTCGGTATCAAAAAATTTAAAATTTTTCAAAATTATCATTTTGCGTATAAAGATTCTTATTTACTTACTGTATATTAAGACCATAATACCTTACTAAATTTATATATATATATATGATAATAAAGAAGTAAACTAAAAAAATGATATTTACGAAGATTTTTAAACTTTTGACCACAAAATTATTAGTTTCTAATAAATATTTTTTGATTGAAATTAGTAGTACGAATTAATTATTTATGAAAAATTAAACGATAAAGATGTATTTGTAATTTATAAAAGATAGAGAGATTAAATTGTAGTTTGGATAAACCTCAAGAGAGAAATGTAATTAACCTTAAATATTATTAAAAAAAGAAATGTTACAAAAGTAAATGGTTAAAATTCTGTAATATTTTATGTAACATTAATTCATTGTGTAATAATATTATAAAAAATGTTACCGATGATTCTGAGTAATTTATATATATACCTGATCCCCAGCAAAGAGAAGCCAAGCATGGTTACGAGAAGGAATGATGGGAGATTTATGTAAAAATCTTGAAGCGCTGATTACTAATTGAAGCAAAGAATGAACTGAAACTGCAGCCGAAACTCCCACTAGATACCTGTTCACCGTTAAAAAATATAAATCCTTTTAAATTTATGCACACAAATTAATATTTTTTAAATCAAAATATCTTTTAAGTTTAAATATTCAAATTACCCAATTCTTTTTTTTTTTTCTCAATTCTTATCAAGAGTCACAACACTATTAAATTCTAATGAAATAAATGAAGGCATATTTAGAAAGGAAGCATTATCCATAAAAAAAATACAAAAGTACTCTAAAAAGATTATATTTCCGACAGGAAGTAGTACTTCTTTTCATCATACAAACTAAACCTATCTAAATGTTATTGCAACATCTTTGAGAATTCTTCTCAGCAGAATCTGTTGAGAATCCCACATCGGCTAATTAAAGAAAATAATTACTCTTTATAAACACTTGGGCAGTCCTCCTCTCTTGAAGTACCTTTTGGAGTAAATTACGCCAAACTCAAAATCTAATATAGTATAAGAGCCAGTTGTTAGACTGGCCGAATTGGACTATTCGCGCAGATGTCCAAAATATAATAGAATCTATTATTATAACAACCTTATAAAAAGACAAAAATAACATCAAAAATCATACACAAAACAAACACACACCTATAATTAAAATTTTAAAGTAAACTTGGAAAGAAGCAAAAATAATAATAATAATAATAATAAAGTTTGCAGCTGAATAAGCAGCAAGAAAAATAAAAGTAAAAAAGAGTATGGAGGAGGGTAAAGAAGTAATTATGGAGAATTACTCGAAAGAATCGGAGAAGGACCATTTGGAGTAGACGGGGATGCTAAAGCCGTAGAGGGAAATAGTTGAAGCTTCTTTAGCAGTAACCATCAGTGACAGCGCTGTCACGGAAGTCACAAGACAGACCAACCGAAGAACAACCTGAGCTGCTTCCATCTTCCGGTGAACACCATGATTGAAAGTCCTTGTAGAAGAGACTAACGGCCCACTCATTGTACCCACCATTTCCGCTGTCACTTTAGTCTCCGGCAGCTGAATGTTCACTTCCCCCACACTTTTTTCCATCATTCTTAATTATCGTTGTGGAACCAAGGAGGTAGGGAGGGAGGTTTTAAAAATGGAGGAAGGGAGGGGGTACAGGGACACGTGGCACGAATATGTATGGGTCAAGTAGGTCAAAGGAACCCGTGAATTGACAGTACTATGGAAAATTGTTCGCTACTGTTTTCTTCTGTTTTTGTTTTTATTTGCTTCTTCCCCTAATGAAACTCGGATTATATTTTTTTTTTAATGGAAAAAACTTGGAATTATATAGTTTTTAATGATGGCGTATACAAGAGTTATCAATTAATTTTATTTTTGCGACTAGATTTTAAAATTTGACATATCAATAATATATCAAGTGAAAATATTTAAGTGAGAAAATCACGTTATCTTGGGATTACATAGTGCTATTTCATGCTTCTTTTCTTTTTCTTTTTTTGGTTGGAAAAAGCGCATATGTTTTTATAAATTGAAATTGTGATTTTGGAAGTGAGTATTTTGACATAGTAAATAAATACATTGTAATCATCTTAATGACAGGGTTCATTTGGTTTAGAAATAAAAATGGAAAAAGTGAAAATTTTTTACTCAGACATACATTAAAAGTTGTTAGAATTTTTGAACTTGGACCTAACTCAGACCTAACTCATCCTAAAAGGTACCTCAAGAGGGATGAAATTTTACAGGATTGGACATCTGCACGGGTGGCCCAACTCGAACAGTCCAACAACTGACTCTGATACCATATTAGAATTTGGACTTGAACTTAACTCACCCTAAAAGGTACCTAAAGAGGAGAGGACTGCCCAAATTTTTATAAGTTGTAATTATTTTCTTTAATTAGCCGACGTGGGATTCTCATTCTCAACATATAAACCTACTACTACACACTAATTGATGCACAAAGAGTCGTATATGAAAGATTATAAGGGCAATTTGGCAGCCCAAAAAATCTGTAGACTGACTATATGATAAGGACATTTTGTAAATACGAACATACAAACCAATCAGAAGAACAAGTAGAAGATTACAACCTCTTTCTATATGGTTGGTTCCGATTTGCCATCTTTCAAAAAATGCAGGGAAGAACAAGAGATATATATATGATCTAGACACCAAACATCAAGTCCACTATTTTGGAAACCACAGATTTTGCAGGTGCAGCAACTGTACCAGCAGATTTCAGGTTGCCAGAGCTTCCATTCTGGATATACTGAGGATAAGGAGAAGTTCTAAAACAGTTCGACTCTGGAGTTCGACTTGAGGATGCCGGTGGGAAAGTCATAAATCCTTGATTGTTAAGCTTTTCATTCAGCACCTGACGTTGCATGGGGTCAACAGGTTTCACGCCGATGATCAGAACTCCATTTATTTGCATTCCATTTTTACTAAGAGCTTTATGAGCATCAGAACGATTCTGCAACACGAAAGCAGTAAAATGAAATCCCTAATTTCGGTATGACTATATAAAACACAAAACGGGCAGTTGACAAGGATTTTTGGCTGCAAGGATTAGATATGAGCCCAAAAAAGTTAATGTAATCTTCATGATCCCAACTGGCAAATTAGCAAATGGAAGTCTCCAATTAGTGCAGGGCCTACATTACAGAACTTACAAATGATTTCACCGGCAAAACATCATTTCCACAAATTGTTTAAAAGCCCCAAAATTAATAAATATGCTAAGACCTGGTAAGTCATATTCACAGCATTTTCCACCTCACTCAAAAGATGAATAGCAGTAAGTGAAACAATGTTGGACTCTCATGTAACATCCGCATTTCACATCGATAATCACATACAATCATGAAATGCAGCATATTCACAATGCTACCTACTATATTCAGAGAATTTTGTCCACAGCTCCAGGCTTGGTCATTAATTTTTGGAGTCAAATAACAAAAAAGATCCGCAAAAGTACGACTTGGCTGTTTTACCTATGTATCCCAAAATCCAAGAATCGAGGCTGAATGGTAATGTTAAAAACAGCATAGAGATACCAACATGAAAACAGTTCCTCCCAAAAAAATGGAGAAGGCCATAGAAAGAAATTGTGAAGAACAAGGCATGTAACCACAAAACATTTTCCAAGCTTCCTATGCACAAATATCAGAAATCATTAATCTTCAAGAATTTCAAACAAGCGTTTGCAAATGCTTGTGTCACTTTAACACTTACTTAGAAAAGAAGTGACAACAGCTCATTATAACTTGCCAATATCTGAGAATAATTTACTTTATATGTCTAAGTTGGTCATCACAAGATCGATAACATAATCAAGCAATCACTTCCATTTCAAAAATACAAAATTTAAACATGAAATTGAACCTATTGCTTCTAGCACCCTGTTTAACATGAAGCATATTAGCCTTTCAACGAGAAAGTGTAGATCAAGTAACCGATGTTCGAAAAATAGATATCCTCAACAGAAAGTTATTCAGAGAATATCAAGATTGAAACAAAGATAACAATCTGATTTGGTTAGTAAAATAGCATAACCATTCTGTCTGTATAAGTACACAGTCTGTGTCGGGCATCTTTGTAAACAAGGAGATACCTTTCAAGCTGTTTGTTAAAAGGATGTATGTACAATGCAAAAGTTCCACCAAGTCAGAAGAAAATCTTTAATAATTGCAAATATAGAAAGAAAAGAACAACTAGTTCATCTCAGAACTGAAAAGACTGAATTACAAAAGAGCTAAAGTTTTGGGTAAACAAAAAGCAGAACCAGATTCAGATTTAGCCCTTCTAGTAATTAGCAGAGGGAAGTAGAAGATTAAGGGTTGACTGAGGAACTAGTGCATAAATCTAACAAGTATTTATACACAATGAACAACAAAGGCACCTATTACAGAGAAGGAAAAAAAAAACCAACAACAACAACAACAGAGGCACATGGACATTGAAAAATGAAACACTCTAATTCTTAGCAGCATGGTTAAAGCAGAATACCTGATATAGAATGTGCATCCAATTGGCTTCTCTTGGACCAGGAACGTGTTTCAGAATCATACCACATTTTTCGAACTCCCTCAGGACAAGATTGGTGTCAGCAGGAGAAAAGCTGAAAAATACATGCATATTTAAATCATCATAAGAAAACTTAATCAAGATAACACTGAAACAAAATCAAACGCAATAAAGGTTGACTAATGTTCAAAATGGAAGGGAAAAGCATTCTTTCTTAAGATTACATTGCATATGTACTATAGTAACAAAGACTCCATAAGAGATGCTCTAACACTAGAGTTTACTCTACAAAGTTCTGTGCATCAACTATAGAAATGGCAATAAAGTTTCGAACTTTGGCAGAAATTAACACTTTCCAGTCAGTGAAATTAAGTTTATCTATGTCTGACACCAGAAATTCCAATGTCACTAAATATTCAGCATCAGTAGTTCTGTAAAAGTGTAAAGCAATTATCTCATGAATGCCATAGAAAGCCGAAAACTGTTCAAGTTAAACAATACCCATAGACTGTCACCCATTCTTCCTCATCAAGGCTAGCAACAGGAACTGAATTCCTCTTCATCTCAGGCCTTGCAACTTCCCTCGGGGGTGGAAGCGTTATCAATGCACCAGGTTGAACAACACCTTCAACAGGAGAGCCCTTTCCCTTATCATCTTGTTCAGTACTACCTCCAGTCTTTGCAGGTGACCACCAAGTTGAACCGGGTAGAGGGCTTTGCTGATTCTGCTGCAGCTTACCAGTAACAGCATATGAAGTGCTGGCCTCAGACTTGCTTTTAGGAGCCGAAAACTCCCTGCCAAAATTATGGACTGGTGTTCTTGGATCTGACTTGACTTCTGGGGAAACAGGATAGTCTGCAATCCCAGATTCTGGAGAAAAATCAGACCGGTCATCAAGAGTGAAAACTGGTGGAGGTGGAAGATCAGTGTTGGCAAAATTCTCTCGCCACAGAGCTGAAACTGCAGCTGCCTGCCCTGTAGTTGCAAATTTTCCAGCAGATTTTCTGGAAGAAATAGGTGTAGCTAAATCCTGGAAAAATAAGGACTGCCTCCCACCGGACTTTGGGGTTCTCTGAATAGTTGTGCTCATTTCTCTTTACAACCTCTGTTAAGTGCATAATTGAAACGCCAAATTACTCACACAAAGCAAAGAAATATATATATATATATATAGAACAGATTGAAATTTCAAGGAGACAGCTTATACAACTCAATGAATCAGAGAAAAGGCTATGCATACAGATTTCACATAAAAGCAGTTGTATTTAGCTCAAACTCAATCAATAAACAACAATTCAGGTCGAGAATTTAGCAAAAAGACAATAAGCATATTCTAGTGGGAAGAAAAGTTCAATCTAGAGGCAATACCCGTCCGGTGATGGAGATGAAGAAGATTGACAGGAGGATAGTCCGTGGCTGTCTCCGGTTAGCACCGAATCCCAGAGCAGGCAAATGAAACCCTAAGTAGACCTTCGTATCTCCAGCTTTTCTAACAAAGCTCCCCCCAACCCAACGTGTGCGTGGGTTGGTTTTCCAGAAATGAAATATACGCATTTCTGGTTTGTATGCGTCCATATTATCTTACCTTCACAATGAATTATGCGTTCAATATTCAGGTTAATGCGTTGTTTCCTTCAGGAAAATTCAAATTGTCAAGGCGTCCGCTCCACGCTGAAAAAACGGAAACCTCGAAACTTTTGAATCTTTAGCGAAATGACAGTAATGGCCTTCGCACAAAACGACAATAAAGTGTGGGTTGGACCAAAAGGTCCAATGACATGAACCATCAAGATTGATTAGAATGGGCATCCAGAGATTAGAGTCCATGAGGCCCATAAGTATTAAGGCCTTCTTTGGTAGGCCCAATGGGCTCTCTGGCCCTATGGCGCAGGTTGCACCAACAATTTTTTCAAATTAGCATAAATTTTTTTTTTTTTTAATATAAGAGATGCTAAAAATGGTGGAAATTACATCATAATAAAAATAAATTATTTAAAATATAACCATAAATAAGAAAAATGGCAATTCTACTTAAAAGGAGGGTAAATCAAAATGAATCCGTCTTTATTTTTTAATTATACTTTCTCTCTCTACTTTGTTCTCTCTTCTCTTTATTATTCTACTTTATATTATGTCAATATTCCAAGCAATCGATGTATCGCATCTATCAAATTTATAATAATATGTTAATTTTATTATTAATCAATATTTATTTTAACTATATTATTAATATAGCATTAATAATTTATAAATATTCACCTATCTAAATAACGAGTCATAATTAGTTGAAAGTAAAATAACAATGTTGTGAAAAAAGATAAATACATAAATAAATTAAATGCCTCCCATGTCCTTCTTATTATCTTAATAACATGAAATACGAGATATGATATACTAGAATGATATGAAATTGAATCTTTCACAACTTGGAATCCTTTTTCATCCGAAATGAAATCTTATTTTCATTTCAGTGTTTAGAAGGAAACAGTAAAATGAAATGATGATTCATTTTCTTTGTTTGGAAATTTATTATTTTATATCGAAATGGAATTAAATTATATATAATATTAACATAAATACCCTGCTAGCATAAAATGTATTTTTCATATTCTAACACACATGAAAGCTAAAAAGATTAAATATTTTATTGAAGTGTAAATATTTATATATAATATTGAAAATAGTCATAAAATAATTTTTAAAAATCAAAATATATAAAAATTAAATAGTTACGAGAAATTATCATCTTCACCCATTCAACTTTCTTATTATCATCAATAGTGAAGAAAATTTGAGTTAATTCATAATCGCGACCAATAATTATAGTTGCTTTGTATACATCTTCCTCTAGTTTATTTTTAAGAGATGGTAGATAGATTATTCTCTCTGACAGGATTTAGTTTATGAAATATTTTTAAATTTAAGCGTAATACATGGAATATATTTAGTGTATAAAGACTAATATTTTTTAAAATGATTCTAACTTCTCTTGAAAAGGCCTTTCTATAAGTTTTAATGTTTGAAAGTTTCCAGTTGAGAAAACAATCTAATGTTTTCTATTTCATTATGGCAAAAATATTACATTATATAACGGTTACAAACTAGTCATCTAATCTATAGGAAATTATTACTATTAGAAAACTGCATAAACTGAGGATATATACGTTATCAAAATATCCAAATAAAGAAAGTATGTAAATATGGAAACTAATTAAATATAGTTCTCAACAGTATTGAAAGATCTTTTCAACTTTTTCTTAGAATGAATTTTCTCGTAGAAAACTATTCTTACTTCTGATTTTAACACCAAATACTAGAATATAAAGAAAGGGTAAAAAAGTCATTTCATTCCACCCAACGAGCACGTACCAAACATGGCATGTTGATGGTGATTAAAATGGAGCTGAAAGAGGCTCCTTAAATTTAGAATGAAGAAGAAGAAGAGGAGAATCCATTATTGTTGTTGTTGTTGTTGTTGTTGGTGTTGGTGTAGGTGAGTTGAGGTTGAGAGCACACTGGCATTGGACGACGTCGTCCGCCTTAGACATGGACATGGACTTGGAGGAGCTGTAATCTTCTTCTTCTTCTTTCGCTTTCTCCAGCTTGCTTGTCCCCGCCGCCGCCGGAACCACCATTACGGCCGTCTCCTTCATTGCACCAACTCCTAATTCTAACTCCTGTAAAAAAATTGAGGGAGTAATACATTATTTATTATTGGGTTAATTGCAAAACCCCCCAGTCGGGGAGGGTATAAGTAGTTTACCTCCCGAAGTTCAAAAATAGACAGTTTACTCCCTTTCCTCAAAATATTTAAAATGGTTTTATAATAAACTATAACTATAAATTAAACTATGATCTAAAATGGTTTTATATCAAACTTAAGCGGTCATTTGCAACGAATCATAACTTAAATAAAAGGGATTCTGGGCATTTTACATATTTTGAGGGAATCAATGTTGGAAAGTAAAGTGCATTTAACCCTCCACTTGATGGGGGTATCTTGCAATTAACCCTACATTATTGTACTCCCTCCAATAAGAAATATAAGGATTTTGAACTTATGCACAAGAATTAAGGGCATTGAAAATAAGACAAGTTTTGAATCAAAATACCCTCTATACCGTTAATAAATAAAGAGATATAGATAAAATAAGGTGGAATAAATAATAAATGATGAGTAAATATGGAAAAAATACAATAAATACTCATTGAAAAGTGTAAAAAAACTTACTATCCTCAAACACTCTAAAAACACTTTATATTTTTTACCGGTGGGAGTATTTTTTCCAGTACAAGAAGTGCCATTGTTGGAAATTACATAAACATTGATCAGTATAATCCTAAAAAGGGCGACTATAAACCCTAGACAACAACAACGTGTATAATGTAAGTGTTGAATTCTCAATCATCTAATCAGAAGATCTCAACTCTTTCTACTCGAATATAAGGCCGTTCATGAATATACATTATATTATAATAATTGAATTAACAACACTACCAAACTAAAACGAATAATAGATTTGGAATAATCACAGTTTATATGTTTCAATTTAATTGATGTAATAGATAATACTATATATTAAAATTTGTATAAATACAAGTTTTATCTCCGTCTAAAAATTCCAACATAAAATAAAATTAAAATAAATAATTGTTTTCTTTATTCTCCTTTTCATACAATTAAAAGAGAAAAATGTGATTAAAATTTAAAATTTTTGCCCCGATAAAAAGTATTTTTACCATTAAACACATATAAGAATAGTATTATATATGCATACCTCCACAAATACATTTGATGCTTCATTAGGTTGATTCATTTGAATTATGCCAACAGCAATTTCCTGAATAAATCAAAAATAATTAATAAAACACTATAATAGTTTGATAGCGTAAAATAATGAAAAAGGATATTGAAAGAATAATTAAAAAGGAGATAAATTAAATTAAATTAAATTAAATAGAAATTTACCCTAGCTTGGTCGAGTTGTTGTTGCTTCAGAGTTCTGGGCTCAAGTTCAATAGAGCAGCAAAAGTTCGCCATGAAAGAAGAACAGAAACAAGACCTAGAAATTCATATAAAAAGGCCAGAACGTCGTCGTAGTAGCCCCCATCAAAAGTCAAAAAATTTGTGTTAATTTTATTAGTTGAAATCACAGGAGTCTTTCTTTAATAAATTTTACTGCGCAACGCTCTAAAGAAAGAGGGGCTGTTAATTTTATCACGAGAACAATGGCTTCCACCATCAATATTTTGTTAGTTGAAGAGATAGTAGATGCCCACAAAAAAATAATGATAAATAATAGGGAAAATTAGTTATATATATATATATATATATATACAGGAACGGAACTATAGGGGGTTCGGGTGGGCTCGAGCCCCCCCCCAACAATTTTATTTTTTAAAAAGAGTTTTAAGGTTTTTACATTTAAACTCTTTAAAATTTCTTTTTTCAATTTAGCCCCACAAAATTTAGGGATTGATTTATAAAAAAAAACCTGAAAACCCTCGGTAGTAGCAGAAACCAAAAAAAGAATCAGCTTTCTCTGTTCGATTCCCTCCTCCTCCTCTGTGTAAACAATCGATCCTCTTCCTCGGTCCGAGCTCGACGGCAGGTGGGGTCGACGGCGACGGAAACCTCGCGACGGTGGAGCTGCGGATAGCAAGCTGCAGCACTAGCAATCAGGCAGACGGAGGATGGCGGCGGGCCGACGGCTTCGTTCCCTGTTCTTCAAACTTTGAAGAAGAAAAAAAAGTAAGTTTTTTAGATTAATCTATGTAGAAGATTTTTTATTTTTTATTTTGGTAAATAGATTTTAGAGTGCTTAAATTTTGATTTTGATAGTAAAAAAATTTCTTAGGTTTTTTTTGGTAAAAATATGATTATTATGTAAATTTAGAATTATAATGCTTATCCCGTGAGTGATGGGTAATCATTCCTCGTGAGTGATGGGTGATCACTCCTCATTGGTAATGAGCGATTACCTATTCTTTTGTTATATTATATATAAATTTGGAATTATTTGAACGTCTTTTGTACATGGAATGCATCATTTATAGACAAAATTCTGGTAAAAAATTTTTCTTCTCCAGCCCCCCCAACAATATTGTTCTGGTTCCGTCCCTGTATATACATATTTGGTTGTGAGGATTTTCTCGTTGAAATTTAATAAAAATTGTAATTGTTCGTGAGAGAGAGAATCGTAAAACTAAAATTTTTATTATATTTCGGGAAAAAAATCCAATCTGACCAATAGTAATTTTCTGTTATATATATATTTTTATTTTTCTCTATTTATATTTAGAGAATAACTCCAATATTCTCCGTACTACAAGTTATTTACTTTCTTATTGGACTAGTTTCTTTACTTTCCTAGGCCGTGTAACCAGGTAGTCTTCTAGTATAGTTATTGTTTCCTAGTATAATTTGGATTGTATTCCGTGTACATGTTCTTTTCATTGACTCATAATGAATAAAAAATACGATTTTTTTCTTTACTAGAAACTTTTGATTTATATAATATACTACTTTCGAATCTATATATATATATTTATATCATGCCACTAATATTCGGGGCTAAATCAGAAAAGGCATATCACACACTTAACACGTGTGTTTACAGAACTTCAAAATAATAATACTAGACTGACATGGGCAATAAACCACTTATTAAGTGATTCGAGAAAATATTGCAGTTGTTGAGTTCAATTATCTTCTCTCTTATCAAGGGGCCTCTACTTCACCTGCCCAAACACTCTTTTTTAACATTTACTATTTTCTATAATATTTTCTTTTATAATATTTTTTTAAAAAATTTATCTTTTATTTGTAAATTTATTAATAAAAATATATCTTATAAGAAAATATTATCGAAAGTTTTATTAATTTTTTAACTATTTTTTTCATTTTGTTATTAGCTGTAAATTTTTCTTTGACTATGTAAATATCATAAAATCTTTATGATCAATTTGGCAAAAAGGGGTCAAATATACCAAAATAAAAACCTCTTTCTTTGAAGAACATAGTTGTATAATTTGTACCTAATAATGGTGTGGTACATGATATTGATATATGGCCATAGACCACGTGAGAGAAGTGTGATAGAATTCGACTTGTTTTCTATTGAGAATCGGCTAATTAAAGAAAATAATTACAACTTATAAATATTTGGGCAGTCCTCCCCTCTTGAGGTACTTTTTGGAGTGAGTTAGGTCCAAGTCCAAAAAATTCTAACATGGTATCAGAGCGCACCAGATGTCCATTTCTGGGCGTGAGGGGTGTGTTGAGAATCCCAAATCGACTAATTAAAGAAATTAATTACAACTTATAAACATTTGGACAGTCTTCTCCTCTTGATGTACCTTTTGGGGTGAGTTAGGCCTAAGCTCAAAAATTTCAACATTTTCTTTTGATCACTTTCTCTCTCTAGTTTATATAGTTTATTTGCATATATATATATTATCCTTTTGCTAGCTCCCTCTCTCTCTCTCTCTCTCTCTCTCTCTCTCTCTCTCTCTCTCTCTCTCTCTCTCTCTCTCTCTCTCTCTATATATATATATACCTTTGAAAAGGCTCCTCTCCTTTTGATACTATATATATTATATACTAGTATCTTATTCTCTTTACTTAAATTACATTTTATTGAATCCCATTTGCAATTTTCAGAAATATTCACCTTTTCCTTTTTTTTGGTCATTTTCCCTTTTTGACTCTAAATATATACCTTTTGCAACAAAAGAGTTATGCATTAATCTAAATATAGACACAATCTTTCCTATATATGCAATAAATATAGTAATAACTAATAACCTTCATTATATATGCACACACAATAAGAGAGATCACTAACTATCAGTAGTAAGAGATAACTATTAATTAAAAACGTACGTTTTACCAGCTCAAAAAATGAGAATTACTAAATTTATGAAATATGGTCTATATCGGAACAAACCCAATAAAAAAATAGCTAACTTAACTCTCAATATGGATGGTGAGTCGGGTTGGTAGTCAAACTGATTTGCTTATTCAGTTAGTCAATCTTGCAGGTCAGAAAACTAACAATTCTACATAGAAAGTAATTACAGTGTGAAAATCAAGAGAAGTAACTTAAAGATACATCTCTTATCATTAGTTGGAGCTCGTGAGACCTTGTCAGTTGCAAGTTCAACTTTATAATGCATGTTGTTGCAAGAAAGCAGGCTTAGGAATGAATCAGGTCTATGTCCGCTTGGAAGATTTCGTTTTGCTATTCGGCGAACCATACCCCTAGGGAATAACGTCCGATCTTGTTTCTGGATTGAGTAGAAAAAGGATATATGAAGTTCGTTCTATTCTTCTGTGCATCTCGATGATGGGTAAATCTCCATGAAAAAGGGACAGTTGAATGCTTTTTTCTTTTCTTAATTCTGTTTAAGAGCTAATCCGGCGAAAGGACAGATTTGACTTTATTCGTTGAACGAAGGTAAGAGGTTACTGTTGCAGCACCCTTGTTTGATATTTCTAAGATCATCTATTTATATATATATATATTGAAGTATTGGGGGAAAATGTATGTAAAGAGTTTGTGCCATGATCAAGTGTAAAAGATAGTGTCAGAAAAGAAAAAAAAATAAAAGAGAGAGAGAGAGAGAGAGAGAGAGAGAGAGAGAGAGAGAGAGAGAGAGAGAGAGAGAGAGAGAGAGAGAGAGAGAGAGGAGGGAGACAAGAATAATGGCTTATAGTTACAAGTTAACATGGAAAGATCCCTAGACATGGACACAAAGCCAGCCATACTCTTACGACTTTGGATATATTATCCAAAAACCAGCCCCCAAGCCAGCCCAGCCAAGCCCTGCACTGCATCAAAACAGTCATGGACGTCACCACTCCATGTGCTCTTTACTTATCTCTCACATGCAACCTTCCACCACCCTAAACCACCACCCACCCCTGCCCTGTGCCGTTGATTGATGGCGGTTCCCGGCCGCCCCGCCTGCATTGGTCCCATGTCATATAATGCCATTATTTGACGTTTCTACATGCACATACAATGTACTTTCAAGTACTCATCCCCTTCTTCATATGCATGTGATGTGTTCAATTCGTTTTTTTTTTTTTTTTTTTCCAATTCAATAAACATGGTATATGTATTTTGGCATTATTTTGATTTTTTTGAAAATAAAAAATAAAAATAATATAAGTCGATTCTCCATATCTTATGATTTCTAGACTGGAAAAAGAAAAAGAAATAATCTTACTTACTTTTCTAGACAATGTAAGGAAAGGTGGCAGTTCTAAGTATTTTTTACGCGATTTGAATTGTCTGTATCACTTTCATATATTATTCTATTATTCATTTCTAGTTTTATATATTTTATTGATAAAACTTATTAAATAAAAGATAAACTTATAGAGAAAAATACATTATAAAAAAAGTGAGATAAAAGATGGGCCAAGAAAATGATACAGACAACTGGGTGCTTTTTAGATATCCATTTCTTTCTACTAGGATCGTTTAATACCTCTTCTGATACATATTTTTTATAATAATTTTAATGATATAAATCTTATATATTTTAAAATAATTATTATTATTAAGAAATACATTAAAAACTATACTAATTACAAAATGTATTAAATGATGTTTTTTTAAATAAAATAATGAAAAAAAATAAGGATATAAAAGTGGAGCCCCTATGTAGGGGGAAATGTCTAGGATCAGGTAGACAATTAAATCTCCCAAATACCATGGCTTAATTATTTAATGCATCCCCCAACCCAACTATGTGATCACCTACACATCTTCAAATTAATACACAAATGCTATTACATAAATTAAAAGAATATAAAATTAAAAAAATTCTTTGTGTGTATAGATTAAATTACCCTTAATGTCAATCTCTCAATTAATTTATTAATATTGAAAAACTTCAAAATTTAACTTGAAACTTATGTGGAATAATGAATACTGGTTAGAATGGATATTGGAATATGGTAAAAATTATTAAAAATGAGCAGTTATATTTTTTCATAACATGGAGATTGAGAGAAGTTGACATGTTAAAAGGATACGATATGAAGATTTTACAAGGTGCATAGAATTAATTATGTAACAGTCTGGTTTAATGGTGAAGATTAAATCAGCCCGTTTCTTCAGCCTATAAATAGAGTTAGTTTTCCAGCTAAAAAAAAAAACACACACACAAGTTTTCCTTCCAAAATTCCTTCCAGCTCTCTTACTGTATTGTTTTTTCTTGCATACAGTTTTCTTTCAGTTCATCCACACTGTCTTGTTCGAATTCATTAGAAAAAACAGCTTAGGTGCTGAATAATTTTTTCAATCTCGTTTTATTTTGAGAAACAGACGTTCTATAATAATTATAGTATTATCAACAAAGGAACGAATCGATTTTAAAGAAATTGAACAATTTCAAAAATCGAGTTTAATTATTTATCTTACTATTTTTTTTTATTATTTCTCTTCTCGGCCAATTCCAAAATAGATTCTAAAAACGCACTTCCATGCGAATTAACTTCGTACACTGCACGATGTCCTTCCTTCGTTTCACTGAAATCCCCAAACTCTCTCTCTCTCTCTCTCTCTCTCTCTCTCTCTCTCTCTCTCTCTCTCTTGCTTTCCTATTACGAGACTCTCTCCTTCGCTCAACAAATACTCCATTTTATTCTTTGACTTTCCTTTCAAGCCTTTTTCCCTTTTTCTATGAATTTTTCCATCTGCCTACATATTCTTTTTATTATTAAAATTGACAAAAATACCCTTCTATAATTTATATTTTTATCACGTGAGTGAATGAGGATATTATTTATTCTATTAACCATTTCCCAGTTTAATAATTTTTTACAATAATTGAAAATGTCCATTTACAATAGCGATTAGTAGTTTTCAGTCAATTTGTATCATTGGAGTATCACATGTCATGTTAACTAAGGGTAAAATTGTCCAATTACTAATTTAAATGCCAACACAGGATTGAAATTGGTAAAAGTATCACGATAATGTATTCGAGTCAGTTCATAAGTCAGATTATTTTTATCCATTTCAATCACTGGTTAACACGTAAATTAGTAACTGGATAATTTTACCTAATAAGGATAACATATGAGAGCCGCATGACATAAATTAGTAAAAAATCATTGATCGACGTCGTATATCTTCATAAAAAGTTATTTGGACATAAATAGCTAGTAAAATAAATAATATCCTTATGCGAAAAAATATAAATTATACATGGGCATTTCTAGTCAATTTCTCTTTTTTCTTCTCCAAAAAATGTATACATTTATATAATAAGTTCATAAATTAATTATAAATAACCATGAACAGTTTTAATTTTTCATTTTATAAACATAATTATTCTTTTATCTTTTTCTAATCATAAGCATCATCCACCTTAAAACTCACATAATATCAAAGTTGAGAATAATTTTTTTCAACAAACAAAATGAAGTGTAATTTTACAAATTTAAATAAAAAGTCAGCCAAGCGTGTTAAATAGTAAAATTACCTTTCATTTCACTTTCTGTTGAGAATCCCACATGGACTCTGATACCATGTTAACATTTTTTGACTTGGGCCTAACTCACCCCAAAAGGTACCTCAAGAGGGAAGGATTGCCCAAGTCTTTATAAGGCAAGGAACGAGCATTCACACCAGACAAGAAGGCAAGGATTGGCATTTCTCATGGGAGGAACTAAAAATTCGGCTCATGGGGGTGTCGCTAAGGGATGCCGTGGGTCATCCTAACCGGTGTCCGAATTGAAGTCGGACCGGTTCAACATTCTGAGCCGGAACTTTCCTCACGGAAGTCCATTCCTGAGCGTACCTTTTGGGATGAGTTAGGCTCAAACCCAAATATTCTAACACTTTCGCTTGTAAAATGACAAATTACTCTTAATTTTAACATCACATTTAGTATTTAGGAAAATAGTAACATGGTATCAGAGCCAGATGTCCATTCCTGGACGTACCTTTTGGGGTGAGTTAGGTTCAAGCCCAAACATTCTAACACTTTTGCTTGTAAAATGACAAATTACTCTTAATTTTAACATCACATTTAGTATTTAAGAAAATAGTATATAAATTTAAATGTATTAAAATTTGATTAAGTGATGGGCTTTGAAAATTGGGTTTGGAAAATGTGATATACATATACTAAAACAAAAGAAAAGATTTAGAAATGAAAGATGATCACGAATTTTCAGATATTGGGAAGCATTGTTTAATAGAGTCCATATGAAAAAATTGAAAATGAGGCCCGCCATGTGCAAATTCTTTAAAGATATGGGCACCAAACTCATCTCCCCCTTCCCTTGTTCCGTGGACCATGGCTTCCCTCCCTCCCCTCCCTCCTTGACAAAAGTGTTGCACCCCATTTCTATCATTGCAAACTACTTTCCAGCTGATATTTCACCATCTTTACTTTGTCAACAAGCGATTCATCTTCCCCTTTTCTTTTCCCCCTTCTTCTACTTTAACCCAAAAATTAAAAAAAAAAATTAAATACCACAAAATAATTACCGCATCTGTGTCAAATCGAATGTTTAAATTCTCTTTATAACGTTTTAAAAATATGAGTCAGATTTTATAGATCCTTCTAACTAGAATGATATAATACAGCTTTTAATACACTATCTTGAGTGCTTATCCTTCAAAAATTAAGTCCCAATAATCAGAATGGTATAACTTAAATATCAAGCATCTCTCATAAATTAAAAAAGAAAAAAAAAGGAAAAAATAATAGTGTAGTAATAGTATCTAATGAATTAATTAATAACAAAAATTAGCAAGAAATTACAAAAGTCTACAATTAATTCACCAATGCCTTTTTCTCCAATTTTTGCCCTTGTCTTTCTAGTCTCTAGAATCTCATCTTTAATTTCTTCCGTTTTTTTTTTTTTTTCCCTCAAATTAAAATTCAAATATCTAAAGCAAATTAACTACTACTATCACTAGTAGTAAATTAGATAAATTAAAACAAAAAAAAAAAAAATGGTGGAGGTGCATGTTTGTTTCGATACACCAGTCCACTTCAGATCATAAGCCTATAGTCGGGACCGACATTTTGCTGCTGGTGAGGATGATGGTGATGAATCAAGAATTCATCTCCACCGTTGGATACACCAAAAATCGAGGCTTGACTCAGCAATTGTTGCTGCTGTTGCTGGTGTCTCTGCATCTCCTTCTGTCTTCGGAGCTCCATTACTTTCCGGTGTGAATTCGAGTGCTTTGTTGACATAAATGTGGGGCTCGCAGCGGGTCGGTACTCCGGCACCAACCGACCCGATTTGTAACGGACGCCACAAGCATTGCACAGAGTCTTTGGACCCATGGGTCCAGTCCTCCATTGTGGTGTCTTCTCCGAAGCGCAATGAAGACATTTACGTCCTGGAGTTTCATTAGCCTCTCTTTTCTTCGACGGAATTGATTTTGGGGCTTTTGGCTGAGTTTCGGATGATGAATTCGCTGGCGAAAGGAGAAGAAGGCGGGAGGACCAATCGCAGGGGGGAGCGCGGGAACGTTTGCTTCGAGCTTTTCCCGGGACAGAGACGTCAGAGGGGAAAATTGGGGATATTGTTGAAGAACTCTTGCTGTTAACAATGGTGGTGGCGGAAGATGAACTGTCGGCAATTGCGGTGGCGGCTACTGGAGCAGCTTTAGAATTTGTATTTGGAGAGATTAGGTGAAGATTTTGCAGGTCGTCGGTTGAGAATGATTCCTCCACAAAATTCGAGAGCCATTCAAGCTCAGCCAAGTCGTCATACTGTTCACGAAAATCACACCAAAATTTTAGAATTCGGCCAACATTCACGTCAATTTAATTATTTAAAATTTAAATTTTTGCTCAGCCAAAATTTGCAAAAAATTGTTTGAAGAACAATTGAACCTATTCTGGCATCATTCTCAAAATGTTTCAAACATTACAGCTGTTCATTTCCATACAGAACGCGGAGGAGGAATATTTTGAAGAATTTGTAAAATGAAATTACCAAAAATTAGAACGAAAATAATTCAATTCAATAATTTATCAGAACTTTATTTAAAAATAAAAATAAATTAGAACGAACAATTATATCCATATGTCTCTGTACGGCATTTATTTAGGAGCGAAAAATTCGTTTTAGCAAAAGCGATGAACGAAAGGAGGGACGAATGGTAATAGTACCGGAACGCAAAGTTCGCCGCCGGAAAATTGGGCGTCAGTGAAGCTACGAGAGCTAAGGCTGCCGTTAAACTGCGGTTCACCACCGGAGATAGAGGAATTACAGCTGTCGACGACGGTAAGAGAAGAGGAATCACCAGAATTTCCAGTAATGCTGTCAAAAAAAGCATCGGTCATGACTTCATCTTCTTTAGGAAAATCCAAGAGGTCATCCACTGCAAAATTGTTGTTGTTGTTGTCGACGATGACAGCCGGTTTCTGCTCATGATGAAATTCTCTGTCTCCGCCGTGGCTGAAATAGCCGCCGGTGAAGAATTCTGATGAAGCTTCCATTTTACGTACTTCAATGAATGACGGTTTGTTTTGGTTGCAAACTACTTCTAGAGAGAGAGAGAGAGAGAGGAAGAAGACAGAGTTGAGTTTGAAGAGGACGAGGCGGAGAGGGCTGAAACTTAGGGGGGTTTTTGATGAGTGAAAAGAGGGGTTGAAATGGAAATAAATAATTACTAAATCCACTTATTATTGTTTTTCTATTTACATTTCTACATAGCATCTTTACCTGCTCTCTCCATCAATTTATTTTTTATTTCAGTAAAAAAATCAATTTATTCTTTATAAAAAAAAAATTCTTTTGTAGAATTAATTTTTTTTTTATCATTTATACATATAACATAACTTTGTAAAAAAAATATAACATATAAATTATTAACAAATAAGAATAGTATTATACTTATTTTATCATTTTCTGAACAAATCTTATATAACATATGATATTTCTATCTAAAAATACTGAAACTCACTATATTGGCAGAATTAGCCGGAAAAGAAGACCCTGTTGAGCTTGACTCTAGTCAGACTTTGTGAAATGATTTGAGAGGTGTATGATAAGTGGGAGCCCTCGGGCGAAAGTGAAATACCACTACTTTTAACGTTATTTTACTTATTCCGTGAATCGGATGCGGGGCCTACGTCCCTCTTTTTGGACCTAAAGTCGCCTCGGCGGCCGATCCTGGCGGAAGACATTGTCAGGTAGGGAGTTTGGCTGGGGCGACACATCTGTTAAAAGATAACGCAAGTGTCCTAAGATGAGCTCAACGAGGACAAAAATCTCGTGTAGAACAGAAGGATAAAAGCTCGTTTGATTCTGATTTTCAGTACGAATACGAACCGTGAAAGACGTTTTTTACTAATTATAAAAAATATAGTGATATTAATAATAACAATACAAAACGTTAAAATGTGAATAGTATTTTTAATTTTTTTTTTACATAAATATTCTCTTACTTGCTACTAATGTAAAGTTATTTTCTAATTCTTTTCATTTTTTATTTTATCCTTATTTTGCTTTCATTAACAAAAATGAAACTCAAAAAAAAAAAATTCTAATTTTTCTCAAGTTTTTTTCCTTGTTTATATTAATATTTCACGTTAAAACCTATAACTTTTTCTTTTTTAATTATTTCACAAGTTTGAAATTATTTTTATTTACCATTTTTACAGAAAATATGTTGGATTATTGGTATGGCAGGAATAAAATAAAGCAAAATGCTTCACAGTTCACACTCATCAAGGCTTGCAGAACCTTCACTGACTTTATTCTGTGAGAATGGCAGTGCATAAATATATATTTATTCTTTGAAAATAGTACTTATTCATATTTTAATTCTTTTATTGTCCAATAAGCTCCAATCCAACCTTCTGAAATATATTTTTTTTTCACAGAAAAAAAAAGTAAAAATAAAATGAAAGCCAATGTTCATCTCTGAAGGTTGTCATGTGATTATCAATAATTAATTCACAAGCTCTATGGTTATTATATGATCACAAGGAGATTTTTAAAAAAGTACGTAAAATTAATTAATTATATATATATTTACTATATTAATACGTCCAAAGTGTGTTACATAACTGTAAAAATTTTAATTTTTTTGCCAGATGTAAAATTTTGCAATGAAATTAAAAGGTTGTAATTTGTAAAACTATAATTATTTCGTGAAGGTTACGTACAATTAATTTTGTCTAATGAGTGATATAAGTTTGAAACGTGCAACTTAATTCAACATGTTTAATTTAATAATAGATATTTCTATTATTTTTGCTATTGTTTCACTACAAAGCTCGAGACAGTTAATATTTGATAAACACATATGCCTTTTCGAAGTCAAATTAAAAGTTTCTTCAGATAGATCTTTTATAAGTTAAGAAGAGTTTTCGAATATGAATTATGAAAATATATTTATATTTTATACGAAAGTTTTGTCGTCGTCATTGTATGTATATAATATTCAGATAGAAAATAAGTGTATGTGTGTTGTACGATATTAAAATAAAGTTTTAGTTGGATCTATTATGCTCCTCAACCAGGGGAAGAACCCCTCCCCCTCCCCCCCCCCTTTAAGGAGCGCACGGGACTTAACTCAATTCCCATAATCGCAAGGACGAAGAGATATCCAAGACCAGACTATTAGCCGCGGTAATTCCAGCTTCAATAGTGTATATTTAAGTTGTTGCAGTTAAAAAGCTCGTAGTTGGACTTTAGGATGGGCTAGCTGGTTTGCCAATCGGTGTGCACCGGTCGTTTTGTCCCTTCTGCCGGCGATGCGCTCCTGGCCTTAATTGGCCGGATCGTGCCTCCGACGCTGTTACTTTGAAGAAATTAGAGTGTTCAAAGTAAGCCTACGCTCTGGATACATTAGTATGTGATAACAATATAGAATTTCGGTCATATTCTGAAAACTCCAAAAGTAAGACGTTAAGCGCTTTTAATAAAGTAAATGTTGGGTAGAACTAAATCGTTGTTTTCGAAGAATAATCACAGTATTAGACTCTTAATTTGTTAAGTACGGCGCGAGAGGTAAGAAGAGAAGGAGACGCTAAAATGGAAGAGATGGAAACCGAAGCGAGATACTAGATAGAAGGAAAAAAAAAAAGAAAAAGAAAAAGTATAAGGAGTGGATAAGAAGGGGGAATTAAAGAAGTAAATAAAAGAGAGAAAGGGTGAAAAAAACAAAGAGAAAATCAAAGGTATTTCCCTTAAGAATCGATCTAGCAGGTTTTGTCGCCGGCGATTCTCCCATTAGTGTCCAAGTTTACAGCCGGATTCCCCTGCCTCTCTCTCTCTTTCTGGGGAACTGTGCTTTGCCCTCATTTTTAATTTATTTTTCTTCATTTCTGATTTTCTTCCATAATTAATTAAATTAATTTATTAATCAGGCATTGTTATGTTAGTAGTATTTTCTACTTATACCAGTAATTCACCATGTTATTATATTCCTTAAGGCACGTTAATGCACGATGCTTACAGCTCAACTCTAACCCACCATTGCCCCTCCATTTCACTCCTCTTGTTTTTTACCTTAATTATCACTTGAATTATATATAATAGTATATTTATCTCATTTTAAAAATATTAATAATATTAAAAAAATAAATTATATTTATTTATAAAATATTTATTACAAAGGTATTTTATAAGTTCTAATATTTTAAAAAATATTTATCTTTTACTTTATACCTTAACTAAATAAAGAGAAGTAAATTTGATTTATTGTTCTTCTATTGAAATAAATGATATACTTTTTAACGAAGTAAATCGTATCATTCACTTTCCTCTTTCCGCCCTAAGTCCTCTCCTGCTAACAAAACTAAAAAGGTTAGTTTTTTTTTTTTTTCGTATCTTAAGAGAAAAAATGTGATTTGAACCCATGATCTCTGATTTGATAAGTACCCATTGCGGATTCTAAATGTGATATTTAATCATTAACTTCAAAATATATCTAATAATTAAATTAAGATTTTTTTTTATGAATATAAATATTATTTAAATATGAATTGAATTATTAAATAACAATATCAATATTTACATTTATATTTGTCATAAAATATATACAAAATAAAATAAGATATTTATTTTTCTTATTAAAAAGTGAAATAATATACATTCTTTACATAAAATATTTGTTAAAATTAATATGTAAATAGAAGGCCTAGTTTTTTCTTTCTTTTTTTCGTACACTATAAAAGAGGGATTTTATTTTATTTTATTTTTTTAAAATAGAAATACTTATACCAGTGAATTACTATATTTCCACAACTAAAAAACTTAGTTATTATTGCGACGATCACTTCATTTTATTTTAAAATTTATCTTTCATTCAATTAACTATAATGTGGAATATGTCATCAAAATTAATTTTTAACATAATTATTACTTACTATGCATATAAAAATAACTTGTATTGACTCTCCAATTTGTATTTTAACAAAAAAAAAAAAAAAAACTAGGTTTTACATGGAGAAGAAATTATCTTTTATATATTCTTCCCTCTCATGCTTTAGCCAGAAATGGACAATCTATCTTACCAATTGTAAAGGTTGCATTTAATTGGTTCATCTCTCTTGATATGTCACATTGAATTAGGACACATCAAAATAAATACTTTTTTTTTTCCCCTAGAAAATAAAGAATTAAAATAAATAATTTTGGCATTCGAATTCTTTTGTTTTTTTCTTCCTCGTACCGCTATTAATTATCCTAATTCTAGTAGTTTTTAGATTTCTAAAAATATGAGGGGACATAAAAACATTAAATATTGAATAATTTCCCTCAAATAACAAAACCTTTTCTTTTTGTCGGTGAAGCTTAGAGCATATTTTCTTACAAAAGTTTGTTTTAATATAAATTAAGAAAAAAAAATGTCTTGCTTGGAATAAAAGCATGGCTTGGACTTAATAGGAAAAAATAAAATAAAATAAAATTCACTTTATTACTCTTTTGTTTAATCATTTGACGATTTAATATTACATTTTTAATCAAATCAATTTTACCGGAAAGATTGTGGGTCATTGTTATGAATAATTTTTTTTACTATTTGTAGAGATTTAAACATGAAAGTTCATATATTTCATTCTCTCTGTTAGGGGTAAAATGAAAATTTATATTTAAATCTTTATAAACAGTAAAAAAATCACATATGGATAGTGAGACATAATATTCTTGACAAAATTAATTTGCTTAAAATTTTGAGTTGATCACTCAACTAATATTTTTCATGTTTAAATCTTTAAAAATAATAAAAAAAATCACACATAACAGTGAGTCATAATATTTTTAAAAAATTAATTTGATCTAAATTATAATTTAATCACTTAATTATCAATCAATAAATATATAATAAATCATTCTAAAATAAAAAAAAAAATTACTAGGACTGCTCCTAAATAGAGTGGGAGTGATGAGTACAAATCCCCAGGTTAATTGCTGCCAACAAAATGGATAAAAGTTGGCTTATTACTGTCACCAATCATCACTTTGTCTTTTCATTTTTTCTCCTTATATAGTAAGTTTTTTTTTTATTCTCTAATATTCAAAAATCTTTTTAAAATATTCGCTTAATAGGTCAATTAAAGTTTAAAAGGGAAAAAAATCTCGTCATCAATAATAATTTTTAGCCTTTTCTTTTCACTTTCTGATTTTAGTCATCTACCATTTATTACCAACTATTTTAAATAATCCATCTAATAATCAAACCAAATTGTAAAAAATAAATCACAAGTAAAAATGTGAATATAGAAAAATATTATATATAAAAAAACCAATTTTTAGTGAAAAAAATACATTTTTCCACAATAAATACTAATTCAAATAAAGTCATAGATTTTTTTTTTTTTTAATAACTTAGGAATAGGATGGATGGTTATGAAATGCAAGTTCATGGGGTACAACTAGGCACGTGACAAAGGTAAGGAGACGGTGTCAGCCATCATGTGAGGACTTTGTGCATGGTTTCCATATTATTATTATTTTTTACTTAAATATTTTTATATAAAATTTTATTGCAGACGTGTTCATATAACCTGTATAAAATCATAAATTTTTCGTTTTTATATAGTATTTATTATTTTTCATTATAAAAAATAATATTATTAGATCCAATTTCTTTCTTTTATTAAAAAAAAAAAAAAAAAGAAAAGGTCCAAAAACGGTGGTCAAATCTGAAAGGGCTTTTCCTAGTGAAATGTCATGGGCTAAGCTGGAAATGGGGAACCCGGTTTGATATCGGGGCTAAGTCCAAATTTCCAATCTCGATAATCGTCTCTTTTTCTTTGATGCTTCCCACACGTGCGTCAACCTCTCTCTCTCTCTCTCTCTCTCTATATATGCATCTTCTTTCCCCCACCAAACCAACGTGGCTGCACGTGTAGGGATATCACGTGGATTCCAAGCACTTGCACGTGCCTCTTGCTTAATCCCTGCCTATGATGACTGAGCTGCTGCTCTAACAAACCTCAACAATTCCCATAATAATCATTTCCCTTCCATTTTCTCCTTTCCTTAATTAATTTTTGCAAGAAATAAAAACCAAAATGATAAACGAAATCTCTACTTGAATTGGAAAGCCCATATTATATCGTTCCCTGAATGATTCGAAATAAAAACCTCATATTTAGCATGTCAAGTAAAGAGGTAAGTGAGGAGTTCGTGCCTTCGAATCACACATCTCTTATTAATTCCTCCCATTTTTTTACTTGTCATATTTCATATATTTAATAATTTAAGAAAACATGAAATAAAAGTTAAAAACAGAGGGAGTAAGAGTAAATTGTTTGCTAAACGAAATTGAGATTAATATTTAATATAAAAAGGGTATTTTTAACGAAAAGTTTTGTTATGAATAGCATATTCTAATAAGAATAATATATATATATATATATGAATAAACATATCATATAGTATAATAATTAAAATTTATACAATTTAAAATCTAATAAAAATTGTTAAATGTAAGAAAATTTATATATTAAATTGAAAATTTAATTATAATAACGTAGTAATAAGCCACACATTAGACAAAACACATTAAAGTTAAAGAAATATTATTTAGAAAAAAACTTGAAGTAATAAAAAATATTAAAACAAGATTCAGATTTTCATTTTCTTCACACTTTTGTGAAGAAAATGATATTCTAACCATTTCTACTAATTTAATTTCCTCACTCTTTTTTCTCATTACCAAACATAGAAAAATATTTTATAAAAGAAAGCGTTTTCTTTTCCACACCAAAATCCTTGAACCAAACGGCCCCTAAAAGTTGGTGACACCCAAACATAAGCTAATTTATCATCCCATCTACACAATTCATGGGGGAAAAGAAAAGTACATTGTCTTGCCTTGGGTTCCCATAGGGAATTGCTTCCCAATATTCTACTCCATAAAATATATAAGTAACCAAAATAAAATCAAAGTCATATACTACAAGATTCCACCCAAGAAGAAGAAGAAAATGAAAAGAGCTAACAATCATCAATATGATGGAAGGAGATGGAGGGATAGAAGAAGTGAGAATAAGGAGGAAAACACAGCAGTTTCAAGCAAAAAATTCTATAAAATGAATATCATATTCAGCAGTTTAGAGAACAAAACGAGAGAAACCATAAAAAAGCATCCTATTTCCTAATTCTTACTTTTAAAAAGGGAGGAGGCACGAGTCATCAAGATATGCTCTGTCAAGGAGGTGGCAAAAAGAGAGAATGTGCAGGATGATATTCAAGGATCGACTGTTGTGACCTGCTGCCACTCTCCATCTACTGCTTCCTTCCACAATGTTACATTGTCCTTTCCATCTGCTACTGCAAGTATGTTTCCTGTCAATGACCATGAAACTCTCCACACAGGGGTTCCGAAATCCTTCAAAACTTTACCCTCCCACTGATCACCTTCTTTGGCAAGAGTCCATATGATAACCTTTCCATCTTGAGAAGCACTGGCAATTGTGGATTTTGGAAGTCCTAAGTTTGGTGCCCAAGAGACGTCCCGCACCCAATCCGTGTGCATTTGTAGAGCAGGGTAGCAATCAATCTTCCACATGCCATCATGAAGCTTCCACACTTTCACTGTACTATCACATCCACCAGAGACAAGCTTCTGAACAGGATTGAGCAGAGCAGAGCCTACAAAAGCACCTGGAGGTGTTGATGGAGCCCATGAAACAGAGGTAACACCCACTGGGTGAGCTGATTCAATCCGAGATGTATCCCAACTGCCGTCAGATCTTGCAGTAAAAACTGATATGTTCCCATCTGAGGATCCACATGACAAGCAAAGCCCAATCTCATGAGGAGCCCAAGCAATAGAGTTGACAGAAGCTTTATGGTCGTTGAAAACATGGGCCTGGGTCCACTCATTTTGCATTCCTTCCTTCCATATAACGACCATCCCATCGTAAGAACAAGAAGCAAGCAGAGACCCAAATTTGGGGTGAGCCCATGCTACTTGCCACACGGGTCCTTGATGTCCGCTTAAAGTTGCAAGATGCTGCGAGTTTGAGTTGCCAACACCAATGATCTTAATGGTGTTATCTGAAGAAGCTGTAGCAAGACGCTTACCATAGTAATCCATTGTAACATCATGAACTGTATCCTGATGACCAGTTTCAACCTTCTGCGCAGGCATTTTTACTGTCCTTGTAGCTTTCCTTACAGACTGCTATGATCTCTGGACTGAGTGCAGTGCCTAGGGGACAGTCAAATTGATCAAATTTAGTTAAGTTTAAATCTCTCAACAGATAATTCTTTCTTTCAACAAAACAGATTCTAACACATCAAAACTTCAACGCTTACCCATTTTGCAGTTTTTTTCCCATGTTAGTTTATTAATAAACTTCGTACCTATGTATGTTTGGCAAAATTAAACTAACTCTTCACAGAAACAGCAGACTAATCATGAAAATGGTTTACCATTACAGGCAAGAATCAAAAGTCATGCTGTCAAGGATTAGCCTCTCAATGTTATTGTAATGGCGGGGGCAGCAAGCTGAAAATGCACAGGGGGTTTTACCAAACAGGCTTAAGGGAATGCTTAGGTTCTGAGGACTAAACACCTAATGGTATCTTGAGATAAATAAATGAAAAGAACATTAAACAATTCTTCCACATGTTCACAAATATTATCCCTGAATCTGTTAACTAAAGTGTCGAGGACAATGCAGGTGGGAGAAAATATGGATTGATAACAAGAAAAATAGTTAAAAGCTTTACATAATGAATCAACAGGTCGAGCTGAGAAGGCCAAATGATGCACACTGTAATAGGTAATAATATCCATGGATCAATTAGGGAGGGAAGGGCAGAAAAACGTAGATGGGGAGAAACCATAAGAAGAAAAATGTGTATAAAAAATCCAAAAATTTTGGCAAACTCTTCGCAAGTGGTGAAGTAAGTTATAAAAGGTTAAGATATTATTGCAAATAAGAAAATCCAAATATCAAGACATTGCTAAGTACAACCTCCAATATAGAGTCGAAAGAGATAAGATCAGGCAAAAGACAAAAGATAAAGAAAAATTATCAGAGGTTTAGGGGGTAAGGCAATACTGAGTTGTGGGTGGATTGAGTATATTTCACTTTCACACACCTTAAAATCGAATTTTAACACATAATAGGATATGGGTATATCTATATTTCAAATCTAATGAATTGAATAATAATCTCAATCAACCACAGCAAACTGATATTCATCTCAGGCAGAAAAAAATTTCAAAATTTCAAGACAACAAAGAGCTGTACCTACAAATAGAGTATTCAATTAAAGTAAACAATTAAGCTCGTCCGGTGAATGGTCATTATTGGTTATCATAGTGGAGAAAAGCAGTTTCTTCTGTATTGATTGCTAAATGCTAACCTCCCCTTCCAAATTCAATCCAAACAAAGTGATCATTCATATGAGTCCCATTTCATTGTATAGCTCATTCTTTCACTAACTGATACTGCATAAGCATTTACATGATCTAATTCGTAGAACCATTTTAAAACTCCAGACTAACATTTTTAACTAAAAATAAGACCTTTTTCCCCAATAATCATCACATATCTCAACCCAATCACATATGATCAAACACTGGACAATGCAGCCCTTGGATAATTGAAAAAAACAAAATTTAAATTCCAAGGTCAAATATAAAAAAAGAGAAACCCTAATCTTCAGAATTTTGAAATTCAGTAGTAGATGAATAAACCTGAAGAAAACAAGAATTTCCGCCGAGACGGCTGAATCAAGAGTGTCCGCCGATCTAATTCTTGAATTTGCGCTTATGTAGTACAATCGTAATTTGTATACATACGAGTACGGCAATGAATCTTCGCCGGTATCGAGGATTCATATTCATAACCGTAACCGAACCTGACGTAACGTTAAATCGATGAAGTAGATTTCATTTTATACTTATACTGGGCCTCACTTACCGGCCCATTTTGTAGCCCAAACTATTAAGTTATAACAGATGGGCTTATTTTAGATCTATCTGGGCTGTGGACAGGGAAAGGGGAAGCCGGCGTAAAGGAGTCCTCGGTCCAGTCCACTTATATTTACATTCTCCACCTGGCGTCAGGCAATCTGATAGAGATTTTGTAGGTGAGGGATTTTACCTTTCAGTATCAAGATTAGTAATAAAGACGCGTAAACAAGGGTAGTATTGGTACCAATGTTTATTGATTATTGAATTCGATACAAATTATAACTTATTTTTATTGATTCTAAAATTGATAATTGATTGATAAATTATTTTTGTTATCAACAGGTGTATCCGTATTTATAACAGTTTTAATTTTTGTATTTATTTTAATTGCTGGTCAAGCGTTTGGAAGGTGAAAGAGCGGTTGAAGCAGACATTTCGAAATGAGAACATCGAAGATATATATCTATACGATTACGGTTAAAGTGGCCTACTTGTTGAAAGACAAGAGTGCCTTTCAACCCCACTATACTATTCATAGTTTCGGGGCACTATGAACTTACAGCCTCTACGATAAGCAAGTGAATGGGCCGGTGCGTGGCAAACAGAACGGTTCATCAAGCCGTTTTTCGCCTCAACTCCCTAAATCAGATTCGGTCCCAGCCATCTTCAGCTCATTTCACTAATTGATCGTTCTTCGAAACCACTGTAAGTTATTCACAATTTGCTGGGTTTCTAGTACAAAGATCACTACTTTACTTTATATGATATGATACGTTGGGATCCCCTTTTTGAGTTGGTTACTGAAATCTTCCTGTTAAGTATAATTTTTCCGATAATCTCTACTGAAGATGGCTTCATACAATTGATGAGAGTACTCTGTTTTATCGTCCTGATTATCAATTAAAACTTAAAAAATTAAAAGTTTTTAATAGAATTATATTTTAAAATGCTCAGAAAAAATGAAAAACGTGAAATAAAAAGTTTTAAAAAATTAAAAATTATATTTTGATTATTTAAACAATAAAATAATTTAAAATATATTAAATACAATATAAATAAATAAATATAATACATATACATATTGTAACAAATATTAATTAAAATCTTTTGACTGTTTTATTATTTTAAATTGAAATACACAATTACCATGCTTACGTGTAAGGAAATGGGAAACGTGAGGGGGTTAACGGGGAAAACGGTGGAGGAGTTGTTGCCAAGTGGATAAGTCCAGGTAAGCAAAAGGCTGGTCCGGCTCCGGGGGTGTCGTTGCAGTGGAGCCCACAGATTTTGTTGTCTGGTCATGCCTGTCGTGTTCTTCTCCCACTCAGATCTCTCTCTCTCTCTCTCTCTCTCTCTCTTCTCCTTTTCTTTTCCAGCAGTAATCAGTTTGCCTTAACAACCGTGGAAATTAAAAAATTTCCCCAATAAGAAAAATAAATTTAGAAAATCATAAAATTACCTTTCTCACCCCCTCCTTGTAAAAAAAATACAATAATCTAGGTTCGAATCCTGACAGCGACAGTGTAGGAATTTTAATCTCTATAATATGGGAGGTGGTTCCTTGTGCGCACCAGGTCCTGGCCTCCAGTCTGCAGGACGGCTGAGTCACCATGATTTATATCCTCCATCTGGGCATCGAACAGTCTAATGGGGACTCTGAGGGCGAGGGATTTTGCCTTTTGGTCAAAAAATACAAAAATCTATTTTTAAAAAATAAATTATTGCTTGGGATGATGATGATGATATATATGTATGGTAACATCATGCTTGGATGACGTTTGTATAGCATGCTCACTTCATGCTATGTAATGTAAAGGAAGAGTTATGTAAGAGGATTGATATGATTGCACTTTCAATTCCAAAAAATATCTTCTCAAAAATTACTATTAAAATAAAGATTTCTGTCTTAAAGATAATTAATTTAAAAGATTAAAAATCACGCATATTTATTGATAAAAGAAAATCCGACACAGAATGCTTCAATAATTTAATGTCCTTCAAAATGATGGTTTCAGAACAAATTAATTCTAACAAAATCCTCATATATATATAAATGAGCAATAATTTAATATTGATATAAGTCTATTATTGTTTTATGAAGAAATTCAGGTACCTGATTCCAATATCTTATTGTATCATATCATGATAGAAATATATGAAACCATATAATAACACAAACACCGACAATAATTTTGTACATGCTATGATTATAATAAAACTTCAATTAAAAGTTTGTAATTTATTCGCGACTTGACTTATTTATATCCCTAATATTGATGCTTTGAGGAGTTTTGCTAGCTCAAGTTTTCTTCTTATGATTGTTTTATTAAAAAGAGTCACTTAAACTCAATTAAGATTATTGTATTTTGTATTATAATATAATTTAAGCTAAATTAAAATGTGTATAATATAATAATAAGAAGAAAAGGAAATGGAGGGTTCCTGTGCGCACGAGGTCCTAGCCTTCAGTCTGCAGGATCACTGAGTCACCATGATTTACATCTTCCACCTAGGTATCGGGCAATCCAATGGGGTCCCTGAGAGTAAGGGATTTCACTTTTGGTACCAAGAAGAAAAGGAAATGGAATGCCCGCATGGGCGTAGCTCAGTTGGTTTTAGGGCTGTAGAGTTGGTCCCTAGAGCCAAGGTTCGAATCCTGGCAGCGGTAGTGTGGGAATTTCAATCTCTCCAATGTGGGAGGTGGTTCCTTATGCGCACCAAGTCATGACTTCCAGTCTGCAGGATCGCTGAGTCACCATGATTTACATCATTTATCTGGACGTCGGACAGTCTGGTGGGGCTTTGAAGGCGAGAGATTTCGTCTTGCAATATGGCATCCTCCCCATATATGGACATGGGCATTTGGCGCAACGACTTTGTCATCCTATCATGTCATGTCATGTCATGTCAGACATCATGCTGATTAATTACAGTAATTTTCTTTTTCTGTTCATCTGTTGTTGAGTATAATTAATTAATTAAGGGGTCATGTCATGTCATGTCATGTATGCGAGCATGTTATGGCGCAGGCATACCGATGGATGGACATGTCATGTACCAAAGAGAAAAAAAAGCCGCATGCTGACCTGGGTCTACTGCACCCCCCCCCCGGGCCCCCCACATGGTAAAATCAAATCAAAATTTACTGCCCTGCCCTGCCCTGACCCATCTTTATGTTGTTCACTGCCCAACCCGCTTTTATTTTCTTTTCATAAAAATTTTTTGAAAAAAACAAAATGCCTTTTTTTCCTTTTTTTTTTTTTTTAATGAAGGAAACAATAATACTATTATTTTCTCTACTTCTTATTAATTACCACAATTCTCGCCTTTCACCTGGTTCTATTAAGAAAGAAATTTCACGAATGCGCTAGCGATTGGCACATAAGACGATAGTCAGATTTTGATTAAATATCCTTTCGAGCGTCTGTTTTGTATTGAGGCCGCTAAGGAAGAAACGAGTAAAAGTAGGTAACAGAAGGTAGTTTATTTGCTTACTTGTGGTCACTTAACCTCCCCAATGTACCCGAAAGGTAGAGTAGCTGGTTCTAGACTAAGCTTTTAGAGCAATTCCCTGGTCGTCTAGGTGAAAAAAGAAAGCTAGTTCGAAAGAAAGGAAATAATTGTCCAATGGAATATCACATTCTTTAAAAAATACAAAATTTTAAATAATTTTTTGTAAATTATGCTGATGAAAGGATATAATAAAAAAATTTCTTAAATATTATCTTCGAATCATAATATATGACAAGAACAAAAATGTAAAAATTACTAAAATATAACAAGAAATAAACGAATTGATAGAGTATTATGACTACGATTTTATTCTCTATTACTTAAAATCAACACGTTTTAATAAATTATTTTCGAGTTGTTCTTAATTGCATATTATATAAGCTTTTAGTTTACACAAAATTGAAAAATTATTTTGAAAAGTTATTATGGGATACTTTTTAAAACTGTTTTTACTTATTTATATTATTAATAATAAATTGTTATATTAATTAATTTAATTATAATCACTTATTTTTAATTGTTTAAAAGACAAATAATAGGGTTATATAATAACATAGAAATTTAATTAAAAAAACGTTATTTATCAAGTAAAAAGTTATGAGTTCGAATCACATCTCTTCTTCTCGTGTATTAAAAAAAAAAAAAAAAAAAAAAAAGTAATTCGAGTATATTTTTTTAAAAATTTTTTGAAAGAAAAAAAAAGAGTAGGGGGAGAGGGTAGGATCGAGGCGCATGCAAAACTATAATCATGGTGTCCTCTGTGACCCACGCAAACCTTCCCATGCTCCCCCTCTTCTTTTCCTGTATCTTCTGATTCCCGCCCCCGCTTCCCAATATTACCCTTCCTCTTTTTAATTTATTACTTTCTTGCCATTCTGGTCCTATCATGACCTCAAAGAAAAAAAAAAAAGAGGAATTTTTAATTAACAGTATTTATTCTTTACTTGGATTGATTTTTTTTAATTTTAAAAAGTGTGTTTTTAATAGTTTCGAAAGTTAATTATTTGTGAAAATTATAATTTTAAAACAAATATTGTATTTATACAACAAAATTAATTCTTATTTATTATATTGTATGTAATTTTTATTTTTAAAACGTAATAGTTTCTTGATTAATTTTAAGATTTTATTAAAATTTATGGTTTTTATTTGTCATGTCACGAGATTCATGTATTCAAACGACAATATCATGATAAATTATTTACTTTTTAAGATGTTTCTAAATCAAACAAAATTCTCGTGACTTTATTAAATTTAACTATTATTTGTTAACATTTGTAATGATCATGTAAGTAATCAACTAAGTAATAAAACCAAACAATTAGATATTATATTGTTCGCTTTCACAGAATTTCAATTTATATTATATTCTTTTATTTACAAATAAAGACTTCTAAAATTAATTTGATTTCACTTGTACAAAATATTGTACTAATAATAAAAAGTGAAGCCTAATCCATTTTTTTAAAGTTAATTATTTAGCAATTACTAGAATAAATTTATAAATCACAAATTTTTTCCCCAAGAATATTTCAAAAAAATAGTAAGCAAGGAAAAAGGAAAGTGATAAAAGAATTTGGGCAAAAAAATATAAAGTGAAGGCGGGAAAGGGGCAAATTTGTCCAGCTAAAAAGATTTTCACTCAAAAAAAAAAAAGGCCGAATCCCAGTCTGCGCTGCTACTGTAGAAAGAGAGAAGTAGAGAGAGCACAGTGAATGAAAATGGTACTACTGCTACTACTACTATCCTCCTCTGCTGTATCTCTCTCTTTCTCTCTCTGTAACTATACGACCCTTTTCCCAGTCGCCTCTCCTCTTTTAACCAGAATGACAAAACTGATGACCCAATGAAAAACCATTGCAGAAACCGACGACGATTCAATTTCAAAACCTTGATTGATCATACTACTACTCAATAATAATAATAATAGTAGCCCACCCATTGGATTTCTCTTTTACTGTGGTAGATCTTGAGCTATTTCTCAGTATGTCTTCACCTTTGTTTTTGCTTTTCTTTGAAACCCTAGCTGAATTATGAAGATCCACTTTTGTTTTCGTCATCAAGCTCTTAAAAGTTCCGATCTTTTTATGAATTTCATCGTCCCTTTTGTTCGTTGATTGTGTAAATTTGTGGGTTTTTCTTGAGCTGTTAAGGTTGTGTGGCATCATCATGCGGATGTTTTAGCTTTTCAGTGTGAAGAAGCAAGGAGGACGTTTTGGTTTTGGGAGATTATTTTTTTTTTGTTTTCTTGTGTTTGGTGTTGAGGATAACGCCGTTACCAATCAGGAATTGCTTGTCCGTTCTTGGTATTTCATCAGTCCTTGGATTTCGTCATCCAGAGAGAGAACAATGGAGTAATATTTTTATATTTACAAGAACCATCTGGAGGAAGCTAACAAACATTCTCATTTTGTTCAGTGCTCATGTCGGCTCCTTTATTGAGTTATTTTAGCTAAAAAGCTTCTTTACCGTTTCAGCTCCGGTTGTCAAGAGAGAGGGCGAAATTAAGGCTTTTTGGTCCGATTTTTTTTACTTTTGCGGAATCCTTGTTTCATTAGCTGTTGAGAATTTGAGAAGAGGAGCGGTGATGATGGCGACTGCCTGCAAGGATGGTAATTCTAACAAGTCAGCTGTAATGGATAATGGTAAGTACGTAAGGTACACGCCTGAGCAGGTTGAAGCCCTTGAGAGACTCTATCATGAATGCCCTAAGCCTAGTTCCATTCGCCGCCAACAGCTTATTCGTGAATGCCCTATTCTCTCCAACATAGAACCTAAGCAAATCAAAGTCTGGTTTCAGAATCGAAGGTATACTCTTTTTTTTTTTTTTGTTCTCCCATTTTCCACTTTTGATATAATTACAAGTTTCTTTTTTTCTTAATTTTGTTCTTGTGTTATCTATTGGGCAAATTTGTATTTCTTCTCTGTTTTAGCTTTCGGAAATTAAATTTAGTATAATGTAATTGCATTTGTTTTACTTCCATATAATCTGTGAATGTTTCTGTTTTTGGAAATGCAGGTGCAGAGAGAAACAGAGGAAAGAAGCTTCACGGCTTCAGACTGTGAACAGGAAGCTGACGGCTATGAACAAACTCTTGATGGAAGAAAATGATAGATTACAGAAGCAAGTCTCCCAGCTTGTATATGAAAATAGCTACTTTCGCCAGCAAACTCCTACTGTAATATTAAAATTCTTTTCTTTGTCAATTTAATAATGGGCGCATTCTTTATATGCAATAATGGTTTATTTAGTTTCTTGATTTCATGTTGGTTTATCACTAGATTCTTTAATTTCTTGAAGTATTGAGAAAGTTGCTTTCTTTTTCATTTGTCTCAGAGGACACTGGCTACAAAAGATACAAGTTGTGACTCAGTAGTGACGAGTGGTCAACACCACTTGACACCTCAGCGTCCTCCAAGGGATGCTAGTCCTGCAGGGTTAGTGCGGTTTTTGTTGTTGGGTCATTTTCTTGGTTGCAAAATTCGTGCTTTGTGAACATTGCCTTGTAGTGTGTGTTTGTGGATGGTTTATGGAATCTTGAATGCTTTTGTATTTTTTCCAGGCTTTTGTCCATTGCAGAAGAGACTTTAACAGAGTTTCTTTCAAAGGCCACTGGAACTGCTGTTGAGTGGGTCCAAATGCCTGGAATGAAGGTATAACCTGGAATTTAATAGTCATACCTTTAAGATTAGTATTAATCCTATCAATTTTTCATAAACATAAACTACAGTACCTTTTGCAGAATTAAATAGAACTAATATGGTTTCAATGCATCTTAAGTTTATATTTTGTCAATCCACAAGGGATTGCTGCCTCAAGCTAATTAACATTTATGGATTCCTAGAACTCACATTGAACTTTTTAGACGGACATTATACCAAAGAAACCAAAAAAAAAAAAAAAAAAGAAGAGGAAAACAAAGGAACTACTGCTATACTGCTACCTTGTGCCAAGTGCAGAAATGTCGAAGACATATCTATGCTTTCCTCCCTAAAACTGTCTTCTTCTTAGATAACCACAATTGTTTCCTTTTTTTGGGGTTGGATTAATATGATACTATGTGATGGATTTGGTGATGGATTTTGCTTTTCATATTTTTCTAATGCAAATTCTTCTTATTGTGAGTAGCCTGGTCCGGATTCCGTTGGAATCGTTGCTATTTCTCATGGTTGCACTGGTGTGGCGGCACGAGCTTGTGGCCTTGTTGGTCTAGAGCCTACGAGGGTATGTTTGTTGCATTTCCTCGTCCATTTACACATACAGATGCAATTTGAATCCATGTGCAGCACTAATTAGCTAGCTTGTTTTCTCCAGGTTGCAGAAATCCTCAAGGATCGGCCTTCATGGTTTCGTGATTGCCGAGCAGTGGATGTTATGAATGTGCTACCTACTGCTAATGGTGGAACCATTGAACTCCTGTACATGCAGGTTGTAACTTGTCAACAGTTTTGTCCCCCTTTTTTAACAAGTCCTTGGTGGTAGCTATCTCAGACTATTCTTTATTGGGCTTAACAAACATGCTAATTATTTTCAGCTGTATGCGCCAACAACCCTGGCTCCTGCTCGTGACTTCTGGTTGCTGCGCTTTACTTCTGTGATGGAAGATGGCAGCCTGGTGGTGTGTATTTCTCTTGGTACATTGTAATTGTTATTCTTGTATTACTGCTAGTCACTTTTTCTGCTGTCTATTGCAATGGCTAGGTCTGTGAGAGATCACTTAGCAATACGCAAAATGGTCCAAGCATGCCGCCTGTACATAATTTTGTCAGAGCAGAAATGCTGCCTAGTGGGTACCTGATTAGGCCTTGCGAAGGTGGAGGCTCAATCATCCATATCGTTGATCACATGAATTTGGAGGTACTGGTTTTACAGTCTCCTAGTAAATCTTGGATTCTTTTATTCATTATTTTCTCTAATCCCATCATCCTAATGTTGTAATAATGCTCATTTCTATATTAGGCCTGGAGCGTGCCTGAAGTTTTGCGTCCGCTGTACGAGTCATCCGCGGTGCTTGCGCAAAAAACAACAATGGCAGTAAGATGCTCTTTTATAAATTATATACCAGTATCAATTTTAGGGAGATTCATAAACTTAACTGCTCAGTGATACTGCTTCATTTTTCGGTGAAGGCGCTACGCCATTTGAGGCAGATAGCTCATGAGGTTTCGCAAACTAATGTCACCAATTGGGCAAGACGGCCTGCAGCTCTACGAGCACTTAGTCAGAGGTTGAGCAGGTAAGAACTTTTCAGTTTTATGCTTAGTGCTTGTTTTCTTGGGTATTTCACTTTGGAATGCTTATGTGCCTGCCAGGGGTTTTAATGAAGCTCTAAATGGGTTAGCTGACGAGGGATGGTCGTTGATTGGTAATGATGGCATGGATGACGTTACCATCCTCGTTAATTCTTCCCCCGAAAAACTGATGGGTCTGAACCTTCCTTTCATGAATGGATTTACACCTGTCAGCAACGCTGTCCTGTGTGCCAAAGCATCTATGCTTTTGCAGGTTAGTTATAATACAGTATGCTTTCAAGTCCTTATCTTTTCTTGAATATCAATATCGTTTGTGGAATTGTTAATTTAGAGGAATTACTGGACTTGAGAAAAGGATGAGAAACAGATCTCTCGATTGATATGTACTCTCGGCTAAAACCATACACAGCTAGAGCAAATGATCCCACAGAAGAAGATATTTTAAATAATCTTGAAGCTGACCCTTTATAAAACAAACTCAATATGCTAACTTATATAATTTACCCCAAGATATTGATCTCCTCGTCAGGGAGTCCCTGTTTGTAATTATTATTTTGTTTCTTGTTTTTTCAGAATGTTCCCCCTGCAATACTTCTTAGGTTTTTGCGGGAGCATAGGTCAGAATGGGCAGACAGCAGTATCGATTTTTATGCAGCTACTAGTGTTAAAGTAGGTCCATATGGTGTACCAGGATCTCGAGCTGGTAATCTAGGCGGTCAAGTTATACTTCCACTGGCCCACTCTCTTGAGCATGAAGAGGCAAGTAATCTTTTGTCTACTTGAATTTGCATCCTCGAGTTTATGAAGAAACTCTCTTATGATCCATGTTTAACTCGTCATGAACTCGTTCTTCATTCTAACAGTTGCTGGAAGTCATTAAGTTGGAAAATATAGGCCATTCCCCTGAAGATGCAATGATGCCCAGAGACATGTTCCTCTTGCAAGTAAGTTTTATGTCCTTCAGTGATTATCTAGCTACAGGTTAAAAAGTTGTATATTGACCTATGTTTTTCTGTTGGATTGTCTTTCTCGTGCTTGTTCGATTTTCTTGACATGCCCTCCACTATTTTTTTCAGCTGTGTAGCGGAATGGACGAAAATGCAATTGGTACCTGTGCCGAGCTCATATTTGCTCCAATTGATGCCTCATTTGCTGATGATGCTCCTCTCTTACCCTCTGGTTTTCGTATAATTCCACTCGATTCCAGCAAGGTTAATGTGTATATCATATTAAGCTTTCCCAAACTGGTTTTTTCCCTCTTGTATTCCCTACATAAAATCTTTGTACACTTGCTTACTCCATAGTCTAACATAATACAGGAAGCAGCCAGTCCAAACCGCACTCTTGACCTGGCTTCTGCTCTTGAGACTGGACCGGCAGGAAACAAAACTTCAAGCGATTCTACAGTGGCCGGTGGGGCAGTGAGATCTGTAATGACAATTGCATTTGAATTTGCATTTGAAAGCCACATGCAAGAGAGCGTTGCATCAATGGCCAGGCAGTATGTCCGTAGTGTTATATCATCTGTTCAGAGGGTGGCAATAGCGCTTTCTCCATCTCAGCTAGGTCCCAATAGTAGTCTTTTACCACCTCTTGGTACTCCTGAAGCACATACACTTGCAAGGTGGATCTGCCAGAGTTACAGGCAAGTTGCTTTATTTACGATTCTCATGAGCCTCCTCTTGTCATAGTTTCGACTGTTACACCGAGTTAGATAGGCCTTAGTCAGTCAGTGTTTAGCTATGGACTTATGGCGTATCTGTGGTGTTCAAATTTTTTCATCAGGTGTTATCTCGGCCTGGAGCTCGTCAAAGCCAATGGTGAGGGAAGTGAATCAATCCTCAAAACGCTCTGGCATCACTCTGATGCTATTTTATGCTGCTCTTTAAAGGTTTGCCTTTCTTAGTTTTGTTTGCTTCCCTCGCAATTCTGTGCTTTTCCTATTCGTCTATACTAATATAAGCAACATTTTGCTTCAAAATGATCTGAAAAGTAATAAACCTTGATTTTAGCATCCTGACTGTTTTTCCCGAGCTATACAATACGTGATCTTGAAGCAAATTGTGCAGGCATTGCCAGTTTTCACCTTTGCAAACCAGGCCGGTCTTGATATGCTGGAGACAACCTTCATTTCACTGCAAGACATAACTCTTGAAAAGATATTCGATGATCATGGCAAGAAAAGTCTATGCTCCGAGTTCCCACAGATAATGCAACAGGTATACGTCTATTTCATGTTCTTCGCTCTAGAAGTAGACTATTCGTTCAAATCATACCATAAGGTTGTAGGAAATCGTTTTAAGGATGGCGCGTTCTATTTCAGGGTTTTGCATGTCTTCAAGGTGGCATTTGCTTGTCAAGCATGGGAAGGCCGGTTTCGTTTGAGAGAGCAATAGCTTGGAAAGTTCTGAATGATGAAGAGAATGCTCATTGCATATGCTTTAATTTCGTAAATTGGTCGTTTGTCTAACGTCTTTTATCTTAATCTAGAGAGAGAGAGAGAGGGGGATTGTAAGATTAAGACAAGAATAGTTTTAAGGTTGGGAGTGAGTGAATGAATCTTTGGAAGATTTTCATTACATTTTACCCAATATCGTTATCATCGCTGTTTTTGTTTTCGACTTGTTTTAAGACTTTGGATGACTTTTATTATTAGTATGTAATAATCCCTACTTCTCCCTTTTTGCAATCTTCTTTAGAATTCGCGATAATTTCCTTTCTCTTTTCTTTAGTTGGTTTGATCGTGATTTGTAAGTTGATTTGTATTTAGTTAGTTAGTGTGCTTTATTGGTTGCGTCTAACTCACTTCAAAAGGTATCTTAAAAGGGGAGGATTGTTTAAAGTTTTATAAGGAGTAATTATTTTTTTAGTGGGATTGCTTCAGTTGTTGGACTGTTTTTGTTGGGCCACCCACGTCGCGAAGAAGGTGGCTCCATATCTCAGTTGTCTTGTCAGAATACCCTTGGAGGAAAAATCAGGTGAAATCAGATCGTGTTAGACGGACAGTTGAATCAATCTGGCCTATCTGGCCCCGGCCGTCATTTTTTTTCTATGATTTACTTCAAATTCTTTGGCGTAGACATCGAAATAAGAAAGGTGCCACTTTGGCAAAGAGGAACCAGCCAAGTTCGAAATAAGAAAGGTGCCACTTCTGCTACGGGTGATAAAACCGAGTCCAGATTAGGAATCAGAATTTGTCATTGAACCATGCATTGATCCAGTTCTCTAGAACTGCCTGCTCTCTTGTGGAATGTGCCCAAATGACCAGTCTAAGCATGAGGACGTGTGTTGAGAATGCATATCGATTAATTAAAGAAAATAATTATTCCATTCAAAATTTGGACAGTCCTACCTTCTTGAAGTACTTTTTGAAGTGAGTTAAGCCCAAATCCAAATTCTAACATAATATGTCCGAACTCAAATTCTAACAAAATATTATATTTTGTCATTATTGTATAATTTTAGATTCTAAACAACTCAAATCTGGATTGATTGCTCATGAAGGTGATGATCGTGTAATTTCAAATACAGAAGAACTCTAAGAACGTAAAGTATAGAAAAAAAAAGCTTATTAATTGAATTTTTTAGATTTTTGAAAGTGAAGAAATACATAGCCTTCTCTACTGTCAATTTCATCTCAAAAGTCAGAAATCGACATAAATAAAATGGAAATCCAGCTATAATATACCCTAATCATGCAAGACATCTCTTCTCTTAATTTTTGCTCAAATCCAAGTGAAGATCATACATCCTCAGATTGAAGAAAGGGCCATGCATGGGAAAAAAGAAAAAAAAAACCAACATTATATTATAAAATCAACCCAAAAAACCCCCAAAAAATAGTGGAAAAAGGTTGATCTTATAATAATATATAGTGCTAATAATTAATTAATTAATTAAATTAATTAATTAATTAATTTGTAATATTGAAATTATTCATGTCTCTAGTAATTGCAGGAATGCAACTTGAACTCCTCGCAATTCCACCCGGTTTCGGACCCGATTTGTCCCTCGGACTCATTGATTTTGCCCTAAGTCCTCTTCCGGCGTTCTTCTTAAACATCTCTCTCATGGCTTCCGCTTGGAAAAGAACAGGATAAGCTCTACCGAATTTATTGAATCTAACACAAGCATTCATATGAGTATCAACAGCTTCATTTTTTTTACCTCCATTTTTTTCCATTTCTTCCTTAACAGCTTCGGCACACAATCCACAGATCCACTTACCGGCGAATTTCTCCCGGACTTTCTCGATGTACTCCGGCGTACATTCTTCGCTCATTCCGCAACATTCGCACTTGGCATCTTCTACTTCCGAGATCGTCGTTAACGTCTTCGGATCTTCGATCGTCGCCGCTGCCTCTTTCGCGATCTCGAAAGAGATATCGGAGATCGTTCTTTTCAATCCGTCGTTTGACAGTCTCGGAGGCTTACTCGTGATTTTGTTGTTGTTCGTCCTGGTTTTGTAAGGACTCGTTAAAGCTTCTCCGTGAGGCGCCATGATCGGAATGTGGAAATTGAAGGATTTCGATTTTCAGAAGTCGATTGAGAGTGAGTAAGTTAGAAGGAACTGTGCTTTGAGAAAATCACCATTGAAGAAGATTGTAGGATTGAGGGAGTATTTATAACGGCGGTTTTAGTCTCGTAGGTGGGAGTTTGTGGATGGCGGGAACTTAGATGTCAATGTTCCATTTTAAATGCAATTGGTCTAGAAACCACTACATTTTTCATGAAAAATCTATTCACTTTTTCCCTTTTTAGGTGAACCCAAACTAGTATTAGTACTACACGATTGGGATACGCGATATTTCATTTGGCATATTAGATGAAAGTACTTAAATGAGGAGGTCGTTTCATAGAAACACTCCCCTTTTGTTTATAACACCCAAAGAATGTGAGTTTTATCTGGAGATTAGTGTCTGACTATACCATAAAGAAGACCGGGCGTCCTATTATCATTAGGATGTCCCTTCTATAACCCTTATACTCGCTCCAGTTACTTTGCCTATATAGAGTCTTCTAAACTAAGGCAAGAGGGATGTGTCGTCGAGAGACATACCGCCCTACTGAATGAGGCGAGAAAGATGTCAACAATTAAGTTATCTTTTCTTTCACCTTGTCAGTGTAGTGCACTTACACACTTACAACAAATCATCGAAGTACTTTATGTTTTATTACTCATCACATCTTAAATACCATACTTTTGTTTAAAAAAAAAAAGTAAAATTTTAAAATTTTTTCTTATTTCATTATTTCTTCAATAAGTTGACATGATAAAATAATTTAGAAGGATTTAAATTTTTTTTAATGAAAAATGTTTATTAAATATTACATTATTATTTTTTGCTGAATTTAAATATCTCATTATTTTCATAACTATAACAACTATAAAAATATAAATAATGGTGAAATATAACAAATAAAAACAAAAGGAGGGAGCATTATATTATATTATATATATATATATATATATATAAAAAGAGACATTCAATATTAGCTGGTTTTCACTCTTCATGAAATTATATATGCTTAAGAACAAGAAATTTTCACCTTTAATTTGTTTTCACTGAACCCTAAACTTAACTTTGTTCATTAAAAACAGAACAAGTTGATGGAATTCACATGTTGGCCGATTTTAACCATATAAATTTAGCTCAATGTTTTTCTAAGGATGGAATATGAACAACTATCGATTTCATCTCATATATATATATATATATATATATGATAGCTTTATGAAACTAGTTACAAGCCACATCTTCACGAAGAACAAATCTACCAAGCCCAAGCCCCCCATATATGTTGTTGGGCAATTATTAAAAGAAAACATGTAATTCTACTAATAAAGATGTGTACCTCTCTCTATCTCTACTTTGATTCACATGTTTTATGTTCAAATAAAGGGGAAAAAAAGTTCAATGCACTTTCCAAGTGAAGCAACTGTTTTCTGTTGGTTGGCAGTGAATATTTCTACCTATAATGAGTTAATGGATGCTTTTTTTTTGTAATAATAAGACAATGCTTGGGATTTCCAGAGATTTATGGCTCTATCATGATATCTTATTCGTTGATTAAGGCGTCAGTAGCAATGAAGTTTAGTAGAAATATGCAAGAACTCCATCACTGAGCATCAAGGAAAGGATCTTTGACTTGGAAGTTTTAAGGGTTTACTCAGAATTATAATTTAACTTTAAATATTTTAAAATATCATAAAAAAGAATTTGAATCTTCGATCTCTTGTATATATTCACAGTGTAGGTGATGCTTAGCCTCACAATATTGTGTGGAAATTGTGTAAATCCCTTTATGAAAACGTCAATATTGTATATAACGCTTCTCCCGTGACTGCATGCATGTCCAGTAAGTAGAGCCATGCATGGTCAGGAGAGCCCTTTAGTTTAGGTTAAGGACATCAAAAAATATCTGCCCCCCTTAGCACGAGTGGATCACTAATATCCACTACAGTGATTTTTCACCCAAAAAAAAAAAAAAAAACTCGTATCTCGATGAATATCAAGCTGTCACGTGTCCGATATTTGTAAGACTAGATGCGCGTTTAGGAGCCGATGAAAATCTATTCCCAAAAAACACTCCGATACTTAAGAACTTTTTATATTAAACTTCTTACTTGCTGTTGATCAGTATTGTTCGATATATTCGGCCCGAATTCTCAGTGTGCGGGTCGGTCCATGCGACCCAACCAACTCCGTTAATTATCTTCCCGCCCCGACCCGTTGTTCCGGATCCATCTTTTCAGGGTCCAGAGCTGAGATTCTATTATCCATCACACCTATATTAAAATCATGTACATGAAGGATTTCAACTTTAGCATTGATTTTTTTTTTTTTTTTAAATTTTATGTGATTGAGATCAAAACCCGGAAGATCCAAAGCAGGGAGGTGGGCTGAAAATACTTTTGAGATTGGACTTAACCCGTCCGGCCCATTCTAGGCCCATCAAACTTTATTCAAGTAAGCCCAACCCGTATGTTTCCGGTATGGCCCACCAGATACGTTTTGGCCGAGGTTGTCTTCTCATCGTTTTTGGGGACATTTTCGATATAGCAAATACAATTTTATGAGTTACAAATTATTTTAATGGCGTATTTTATTAAAAAGGGTGTTAAAAAGCTTGCATATCTAATAATTATAATTTTAAAGACAAAAATAAAAAAACCAAATTCTTATTTTTTTTTTTTCATTTAACTTGAAAGTACTATATTACCCAAGATACATATAGGAAGAAGAAAAGAATTATTATTTCATATCGTAAGTATTACTAGTAGAAAATACGAGATAAGATAGTATCTTAGTAATATAGAAAATACAAGTTATCACATTTTTGAATTCGCAAACGTATTTAAAAAGAAATAATGGTGAAGAAAATGTTGATGAAATGACTAAATTAACCTTATTAATGCACACATATCTCATGAAGCGTGTGCGCTTTGTCATGCTTTGTCAAAGAGAGAAAACGTGAGAAATAGAAATTTTATTACAAAAAAAATCATGTGATGCAAGTAACCATTGAATTTCTTTAGGTTGTCCAAACAATACAAAGGCAAAAAAAAAAAAAAGGGCTCCAATGAGAAGCTTAAAGAAAAAAAATGGAGTTTGAAAAGGGTTTTGAATGCTGAATTCAACCAATGAATGTGGCCTAAAGCGTTAGTTTAATTAGACAGAGTTTGGTGAATTTTTTCGAAAGTTGAAAAAGGGATTTCAAAGCTTCAAAAAGATCACAAAAGCAGAGAAAAATACATAATAGTAGTAGTAGTAGTTTTGTTGTACTATATAAATTATTAAAAAGTTTGATCAAGAATGGAGAAATCTAGGGCAAACTCAGGTTCCATGAAAGAACCAATGCATAAACACATATTATATAATATCTCCTTGTAATATGATAATTTTTATAAATTTTATTAATAAAATACTAATATATTATATAATATAATAGAATTGTTACAAATATATATATAAATAAAATAGGGTTAATAAAATATGTTCTTTTTCTGTCAAAAAAAAAAAGGGGTATTTTTAGTTAACTAAGGTTCTAAACTTTATTTTGGATAACTAGTCTCGTTAATCTTCTTTTACCTTTAAAAAATTAAAGAAATAATTATGTTCTTAATTGACAAACTTTTAACTTTGATAAATTTTTCAATAGAAAATTCTTGAAAGTTTTTCTTTCTATTGAAGGAAATTTTAAAATTATAAGTTTATTTCTATTAATTTTTTAAAAAAGAAAGAATATTAGAGGGCTAATTGACTAAACTTCTAACTCCAATATATAAGTATACTTTGAAAGACATTTTCAATACTGTCTTGATGGTTGTAAACAGCTGTGCCCATTGAAGAGGAGGAAAACGGCCGGTTTTAGGGCTTTTGTTTTTAGTCTAAGCTTTTACTTTGTAACTAAGGTTTCTTTAATTCTTTAAAAAAAAAAAAAAAAAAAGTTTAGGGCATGGTGGAACCCTAATAATGGCATTTAGACAGGCATGTACGGCGACCAGTACCCTAAACTTGTCCTTAAAATTATTGGAATGGAGGACTCTTTTCATTGGTTTGTCTTTATTTTCATGGTGTGGCCATTGGTCTCTACTAAATTAACATTCAAAGACAATTAAACGTGACAAAAAAAAGGAGTAAAGAGAAAATTATAAGCCGCCATTAGCTCTTTAAATAATAGCCTCCTATAAATATCTCACATTTTTCTTCATTAAATATCTAAGATTAGCTTTTTTTTTTGGGTAAAGTACATATAAGATTAGCTAGTAGCATTTTTATTCTATGAATTAATTATATTTTTTCTCTCGAATTTTGACCAAATTATTATTTCACATAACTAATTACTTCCTATTATTAATTTCAGTAAAAAGTTTGTAATGAAAATATTACTGATAATAAACCAAAAATAAATTAATAAAATGATATTTTAAAACTTTTTAGCACAGAATTATTATTTTTAGATAAATTATTTTAATTGAAATTAATTATAGGAATTTATAAGGATTTAACAAATCTCGAGGGGAAAAATAGAATTAACCCTTATTATATGCCATTTGTTTGATTAACTTTTAATTATGGATGACATGAAAATTGCTTATTAGCTTATTATATATTTTCTTAAACTACCAAATTAATGAATGATAAAACAAGTTTTTAGCAGAATTCATGACACGAAGCCCCTTACATAAAGCCTTGTTATCCATATATATTTTAATTAAGTTTTCAAGGTTTTTTTTGAAAAAAAATTGTTTTTAAGTTTTAGTTATATTTTTTTAAAAGAAAATTACCTAAATCAATATTTTTAAAATTTTTACCTTTTTAAAATCAAATTTCTAGTCATATCATATAAGATGAACAAATAAAATTAGAGTAATTGACAAATTCGATCGTCCTATATCTTTTATTTTATTCAGTTTAGTCCGATAACTATTTATTTGCTCACATTTAGTCCTATATCTTTTATTTACTCATTTTTATCTATGGTACTAAATTATCAAATAACTAAAAAAAATACTAAAACATAATTAACCCTAAATAGTTATAGCATCAAACTTTGCCAATTAATCCCTAAAATATTTGGAGTGAAAGGGAGAAGGGTTTTTGAAGAAGAGCAGGAAGGAGAAGTTACTTTCACTTCATTTGGATTTATTTCGTTGTTTGATAGTTCCTCCCATGGAAGTTTTTTTCATGATTTTGTCTGATATTTTTGGTTTTTCAAGAAAAAGAAGGGACACGTGTGGAGTGAAAATTGGAAACCTCCCTCGCTAAGTAAACTTTGGGGGGAGGGGAGGGGGGGGCGGGGTTGGGGGAGCTATACATACACTAAAGTTACCTGCAACTTTTTTTTTCATGAACACGTTTAGGAAAATATCATTAATCGTTTTAAAATCACCTTTTAATAAAAATAAATTATTATTTTCTACTTTAATTTGTGACACTTGGACACAGTAATTATTGGTTTATTAAAGTAAACAAATTAAATAATTAAAAAAAAAAGTATATGCAGTGGTCCTCCATCGGTTGCAAACAATGAAACATGCTTTAAGATAGCCGGAAAAATTATTTAATTTATTACCATTTATATTAATTACAAAAAAAAAAAAAAAAAAAGAATGGTTTTGATGATATTTTTTATCTTATTGGGCTACTATATCGGGAAACTTCAAATACTTATTTATGAAGGAAATATCATAATATCTTCTCTTGTATATCCCTTTTTTTTTAAATTAATAATAGTGAAATGGATATTGTTTTTGGATTAGTGTACGGTATTGTTTTTCTTTAGTATTATATAGCTTTCTTTTAAAAAAAAAAAAAAAACTTTAGGGATGAATAGATATACATTTTGATGTATTTTAATTCACTTAATATATAGATATTAATTTATATTAATCATACTTATAACACATAATTAAAAAGAAATTATTTCTTCATATATATATAAGTGTGGTTAATGGCGAGACTTTTCTCCTTTAAGTTCTTTTAACTGAATATGCAAATTTTCTTTAATGAATCGTATTTGATTATAAGCCTATTATACATCTTGATTGTTAATTAATAATGCTCGTGAACAATCTTGTCAATATTTTAATAAATTGCTAAATATATGATATCATTGTTTCTTTATTTTTTGGTTGAAGCCAAAAACTTTTATTAGTAAATGAATTCAACTACAAAATATAGGGATTACGCTGACTCCAACTAAATATGTAAAAGTATCAAATTAAATATTTTTATCTATACGAGTTAGTTTGTTGTTACTGTAAATTTTGACTAGATGTATAGTAATATGTATGTATAGAAAAACAAATTATGTTATTTCTAAAATTTGATAACTTACGACAACTAAAATTATCAATGCAGAAGAAACTCAAAAAATGAATTTATTTTGTTATTGAATTTTGAGGATTAATATTTGACCAGAATTCCTGCCGATATTATACAATTAATTAGCTCAGTTAGGTACCATATAAACAGATATGAGAAAATTTCTTTACGGCTTTGTCGATTTCTCGATAAAGAGAAATATTCGGCAAATAATTGAACCCTTGGGACCTTCTTCAATCTCAAATATTTTGAAATTGTAATAAGGTGATAATTTAATTAGGTAGAAACATACTTTATTCTTATCATGCAATAGATTATGAGTATAATTCATACTGTCTTTCCTAATATATATATATAAAATAATTCAAAATTTCCGTGCACCAATATGTCACTTTAATTAGGGTAACGTTTAAAGAACTATTGTACAAGTCCTTTGTCCTCCCCCACCCCAGCCACTCCCCACCCCACCCCCACCACCGCCACTTCACGACCTTTATATAAAGCAGCACCCATATGTCCACCTTCTTGTCAATTGGAAAAAAGAAACCATTTCACAATTCCTTCTCAACAATCTCTCTTTCTCTCTCTCTCTCTCACACACACAAAAAAACAGCAAAGGAAGCAAAACTGGAATTATCAAAGGAAAAGAAGCCAGTAGAAATGGAGCAAAATCTACCAATAATTGCCAAGAAATTCTGGCACATGGTGCGGGTGGTTTTCTTCATGTTAAGAAAAGGCATTTCCAAGGGCAAGTTAATGATAGATCTCAACATGCTCATGAAACGTGGCAAAATCGCCGGAAAAGCCTTACAAAATCTCATGTTCCACCACAGTCACAATTGGGTAGCTTCAGCCGCAGCCGCCGCAGCTTCCACTTCTCACCGCCGCCCACACGGTGGTGGACTCCCTCCCGACGCTGCGCCGGTGAACGAGTATTACGAATTCAGCTGCAGTAACAGCCCGGCGGTTAATTTCCCCAGTTTCCATCTTCCTTTCCACCTAAGCAAAAAAAGCAAACACCACAATCACAATATTTTTTCCTCTAATCACGCGCCGCCTACGGAGGAGGATTTAACTGCAGTGTTGAAGGCGTTGGAAATGATGCACAGTGAAACGACGTCGCCTGCTCTGCCGGGATTCGGGAGGAGTCCTATGGTTAGGCAATTGCGAATTACGGATTCGCCGTTCCCGTTAAAGGATGTGGAAGAAGATAGCCACGTGGATGAAGCTGCTGAGGAGTTTATTAAGAAATTTTATAAGGATTTAAGGCGGCAGAATGGAATGTCTTCTTAAATTAAGGGGCTTAATTTGCAATTTAATTTGGTCTCCGTCGGATTTTGATGACGTGTCCACAAAGATTGCATGGCGCTTGGAAGGAAGAAAAAAATAATAATAAGGAAATTTGCATGAGAGAATTTGTTCTTTAATTAGATGGAAAAAGCTTGAGGATTTGAGAAGTTGTGGATAGTAACATGTATGTTAATGTTCTGTCTATAAAAATTTCAAACTCATGAATTATAGCCAAAAATTAGATATTTAAAACACCAAAAAAAAAAAAAAAAAAAAAATTTCCCCATCTTGTAATTTAGATATATATATGAATAAAAAAAAAAAGCTTGGTTTCAATATTATGAAAATGCAAAACCTTATACATTATAGCAAATTGTTCTTTTTGGCATTCTTACTTGTGATTTACAATTATTATTTTTTTTTGGGTTAAAACTTTTATGAAACTATTTTCTTTCTAAAGAATTAGGCTTGTTTGAGTGGGTTTTTATTTATTTATTTATTTATTTAACTACTGAAATATTATGTTTCCATGAGACAACTATTCTTAGGCGGAATTATATGAGGGATCAAAGAGGGCCTTGGCTTATTTTTTTAGTTTTTTTCATTTTATCATTTTGGCCGTCTTTAATTTTTTTAAAATTTCATATGAAGTAAATAATATGTTTATTTAGTGTTAAAATTAATATATTTTATCATTTTGGCTCTTCAAATTAATTAAAATTAAACTATGAAGTACAAAACAATAATAATTTAATATTGATTTTTTTACATTTGACTTTTAAGCACCTAAATATTTGGGTCTGATTTTGCCATTGTAATTGTTCTTAAAACACAAGAAAAGAAAGGAAAAAAAGAAAACTTGAAACCTAGTAGAAGGAATAATAGCACATGATTTATATTAAAACCTTGGAACTAATATGAGATAGTTCATTGTGCGTATTAGCACCTGACTTTTAATTAGTAAAGTTTCTGAATCGTCATAATTTATATTCTTTATCTAAATATTAAACACAGTCTGATGATTTCATGTTGAAGCAGAAAATTTCGCCTTTACAAAGAATAAGTTACAAGAAAACCAAAGGAAAGTATGATGTGATTCCACTTGGGGGGTTAAAGGTGTAGCCAAAGGGTCCCAACCTCTTACTTTGGATTATACTATGACTCTCCTATGTTTTTCCAAAGCAAATTTCCCTTCTTTTGAGGTTTTATTGTTTGTCTATTGAAGACTCTTTTAGTTGACACGTTCAAAATAAATTCAACGCAGTATAAGACTGAGACATAATAAAGTGTATGATATTTCAAGTGAATATCAAAGTGAGAGAGAAGAGAGAGCACGTTTTTAGGTGAGCCATGGTATGAATGAATAAGAGAATAAGTCCCCAAGAAAATTGTAGATCTCACATCGGCTAATTAAAGAAAAATAATTATAGTTTGTAAACACTTGGACAGTCATCCCCTCTTGAGGTACCTTTTGGGATGAGTTAGGCCCAAACCCAAAAATTCTAACATGGTATTAGAGCTAGTTGTTGGGCTGTCCGAGTTGGGCCACCTGTGCAGATGTTCAATCCTGCAAAATTCCAGGCACCAGATGTCCATTCCATTCCTGGGCGTGAAAGAAAAATAATTATAACTTATAAACACTTGGACAGTCCTCCCCTCTTAAGGTACCTTTTGGGATAAGTTAAGCCCAAACCCAAAAATTCTAACAAAAATTCAATATTGCACCGTTTGATCTCCTTATAGAAATGAGTAAAGCCATTCTCATCGATACTAAACTATTTATAATTAAATTTCCTATTTAATTAGAGCTAATTAATTAATTTAATTCTTTGAAAAAAGTCACTAACTTAAAAGTTTTGGACAGAATTGGATATTTTATCAGCAAATATATATATAGTTAATTATGGTCCAAAGTTGTCTAATTTCCCACTAATCCTAACTGTGGTATGCTGTCAGAAAATCTAGCTTTACAGTATGTGTGGATTGCCATATCAAAGTATATGCAATTTAGGTACTCATACATAATAAATTATTTTTAAATTTTTTTTCTTTGGTCCTCAAACTTATACAATTCTTTTTTCTGAAAAAATAATATATATATATATATATTAAAAAGGCTGCATACAAAATATTGAAACTAGCCAAGAACGATATTAAAAACAAACAAGAAAGACTTTGTATGTTCAAATATTTAAATTAAACGGATAGAAAAAGGTATAAAATATATTAAAAAAATTTAATAAAGATCAAATCTATACAAAAACAGCTAATGTTTTGTTTATTTATTATTAAATAATAGCAGTGATTATTTAAAAAGTAAACAAGATATTTGATCATGATACCTTCAAAAACTTTCCCAGCCAAAAAAAAAAAAATGATACCTTAAAAAACTTCTAGATCTTCTTCTTCCAAAGAACTTTTACGTTATACATGGAAAATCATTTAAATAAATAGCCGTTATTTGTTACAGATCATAACCACATGATAAACTGAGAAATTTCTTGCTTGTGGGCAACCATCTAATTATATATATATATATATATACATGGAGCTAATTAGGTTTTCAGAAAAGATTATTTATTTATTTATTTATTTAAAAAAACTCTGTTTGTGTACATTTTTCTGTATCAAACAAATTTTAAAAAGACGATAAAAGTTTAGGTAAAATTTTGAAAGTGAAAAATAAGAGAGGAAAGTTGGAAACACTTGTCAACTTCTAAACTTGCCTGAGTTACGAGAAAATCCATGATGATGACTATAGGGGATCTTTTTGCTAGTAAACTTAATTAAGAAAGCTTTCTGGTGTGATAAGAAGGTAATTTAATGATAAAATTTTTTATTTTTTATTAATTTTTAGACTTAAATTAGGTTATTTCTTTTAAAGTTTTAGCGATTAATTTTAATGTTAATGTTAGCTGTCTTTTCAAATAAATCCCACTTTTGAAAATTAATTTAAAAATGATATTCGTTATATTTTTTATTAATGGTTACATTTTGAATATAACAAGAATTTAAGAAAATATGAAACTTTAAATATTTTCTTTTGTGTGGACTAAAATTTGCTTCAAACTATTCTCTCAATTAAGCACTTTTCACCATGCCACAAGTTTGTATTCTCTCTGCTCATTATTATTATTTTTACAACTTTATATATATTAGAAGAAAAGATGTTGAAGTTTTCTTAGTTATAGGATATATTGAAAAGAAATTAATTAAATGTTTTATTATTTTTACTATGTGATAAATAAAAAAATAAAATAACTAAAATGTAACAAATACTTGTATTGAAATGAAATAGAGATGGAACTACAAGAAAACTATTATGAATTTGACCATATATATATATATATATATATATATTCTCAAATTCATTCCAAAAAAAGTATTAGTATCTTCCTAGTTATTGGTTAATTCGAAATGCAACAAATTTGGCACCAATAAATATACAAATAATCAATGATTTGGAGTCGCCTGCATAGGCGTAGCTCAGTTGGTTCTGAGGCTGCAGAGTTGGTCTCAAGAGCCAAGGTTTGAATCATGGCAGCGGCAGTGTGGGAATTTCAATCTCTCCAATGTGGGAGGTGGTTCCTTGTGCGCACCAGGTCCTGGCCTCCAGTCTGCAAGACCGCTCAACGTGAGAGGTGGTTCCTTGTGCGCACCAGGTCCTGGCCTCCAGTCTGCAGGACCGCTGAGTCACCATGATTTACATCCTCCACCTAGGCGTCGGGCAGTCTTCGCCTTTTGGTCACAATCAATGATTTGGAGTCATTTTCATAATTAAGGCCACCAATTAACTATTTTCTTTCTATTATTGAACCCTTTGACATTCTTGTTCTCAAATAATTGCATGGAAAAAAACCTCATTATCATTACTTGCATATTTTCAAACCTTATTCATCTTCCCATTTTGTTTTTTTGTGAATTTTTGTATTTTTTTTATTTGTTACACTATAAAACTAACGCAACAGTTAATAAATCTTTTTTTATTATACTATTCTAAAATGAGGAGAGATTTTAATTTAAATGGCCTTTTTATTTTTTTATAAGACGAATTATAAAAAAGGGAGGAGGGAGAAAATTTAGAAGGATGTATCTATTTTCTTGTTCAATTAATAATATTTGTAAAATCGAGCTGTGATTGAGGAGAAAACGAGGTAGAAGCTGAGATGAATTATTGAGGCCGACCACTGTTCAACGACTAAAACCATTAACTTTGGCATAAAGGTGGCTTTTGTGAAAGCTAAATTTTTTTCATGCCAAGCTTTCTCTCTAAACTAATTAAAAGTAGCCCATCCAATATCAAAAGTTGCTTTCATATATATTATTCAACAAGCAAGCTGCTATATAGTATCTATATATAATATGAGGATGATTTTTTTAATAGCCTTGAATATTCATCGAAAATTTCTATTATATATCAGATTCATAAATCGTAATTATACCAAAAATATTAGCATGAGGTCAAGTTCTGTAATATACAGTCTGTATAAGAAAAAACTGCATGGTAAACGCTAGTTATAGACGGCCGATAACATTGAGGATTGAACTAGAAATGATATTTGAAGGGAAGAAATGTTAATATGTTTTTTAAGGTTAGATGAAGTGAGACGGGAAAGAAAAAATTTTCATTTTATTCTTTTTATTAAGTCGCACGTCATTTTACAATCTTTTAATGAAAATATAATAATTTATAGAGTTTGTCCCAGTTTATAATAGTGGCTGCCCTTAATTTAACCTTGAGCGTCGTTGAAATATACTTTATTTGAGAAGTTTACGAGCAAATGGGGGTCGACGGACTGCTCTTGCCCAAGGGTGATTCCACCACTGTTCATGAGTATGAATATTGAGAATCCTACATCGGCTAATTAAAGAAATTAGCTACTCCTTATAAAAACTTGAGCAATCTTCTCCTCTTGAGGTACCTTTTGGGGTGAGTTAGGCCCAAGCCCAAAAATTTTAGCATAGTATCAGAGTCATGATGTTGGGCCGCCACGCTCCAGGCCCAAGTGATCAGCCTGAGCATTCCATAACACTCTTGTCATGTGACAGGTGCAGAATTTCTTTTATTAATTGACAGATACTAATATATATTAATCAGACGCATTCATAAGATAATAAAAAATAATTTACATATATACTTATATATAATATAACGATTTTGCTGAATTATATTATAATAGTGTTAATACCTTCGTTTTACTAATATTATCAATATTGTAACATCAATAGATCTCACATAAAATGAGAAAATTACACGTGGTGTTGTGTTTTACCATTAATTAGGCTATTAAGATTTAGGATTTGAGGATACTTCAAACGTAATTAATCTCAAATTAATTATATTTTAAATCAATCAATTCTATGACATATTTTTTATGATTAGATGTATCAATGAATTATGAAATATCAATGAATTGATTAACACGTGTGATTATGTTAAACACGTAGTTAATAGATTGGGAAATCTTGATTATACATAATGATTGTACTTTGAAGGTTGATTATGATGTTTTTATAAATATATTTACAAGTAATTACAGGTGTCAAAAAATTATGGCCTTTAGTAAATAACTTTAAGTGGACTTTGTGAAGGATAGTGTGCTTGTTTATTTTATTTATATCAAATAAAATAGCAGAAATTACATTATATAGAATGTTTCTAATTCATTTCAGTGTTACATCAGAATTCAAGGCTATTCTGATTAAAAAATAAACATTTCGATTTTTTTTTATCCTCATCTCGACTGGGCTTCTCTTTGGAGAGTAAGATCCCCCAATCTTGTGGTTGGAACATTTTTTGGTCATTTATCTGAAGTGAGGCGTCGGTACAAAGGTCATCCAGAAGAGAGCAAAGAAAATAAAGTTTCGATAGAAAGATCTGATCGTAGATAGAGACTTAAACATGTACGAGGGTAGGGACGGATGTAGTCAAGTGGATCACTTTCCACTCTTCTGTGAGACCTTTAGCACTCGAACTCTAAGTTTTATAACCTCGTCTGAAAGAATCATTTCCAAGATAAAAGGATAGAAACTCTCTAGTTTCTCACTATTCTAGAGTGAGGTCGATCTCGCTATTTGAACCTCTTTTTTTAAGCTGGAACAGAGTTGATGAACCTTCTACGGTGTCAGAAGCTCTCGATTGAACTGTCTATGCCCTAATAGTAGTTTCAAATCTGAAGTCAATAGTTGATATAAATCAGTCTCTCGTCTCTTCTTTTTATTTTTTTAGGAACAAAGACTTTCAGTTCTTATACGTGAAATGAGACCAATAATTATATTATCTGTCTTATTTATAAGATCTGAAATTAAGATTGTTTAAAAATATTCAAAATTCTCTATCATTGAAAAAAAAATTTGAAAATATGTCACTTTCTTTGGGACACTTTGTTTGCATTATTATATGCACAAGTACATACCTCTAATCATTCATTTGGCTCCTATTGTGATCCCAACTCTTTGCAAACATTTTCCTATTTTATTTTATTTTTTTAATTTCTTTTTTAAAAACTTTAATATTCAAGTTTTTTGCTTTATTGATGTACTTGTGGCTTCACAGATTGGCATTTGCAAAAAGTATACACCATAGATCTATTAACACGTGTCTCCTTTTTCCACATCATAATAAGCACCACCAATTTTTGTGATGTTACACTTAGGTCCACTTTTCTTTTCTTACCCCTAATAATAATAATAATAATAATAATAATAATAATAATAATAATAATAATAATAAATAAAATCTTCAAGGTTCAAATTACAACTCTTTCCACAAGAATTAAAGGAGAAAAACAACCCTAAAGAAAAATGCGCTGATCGGTCAAATTTTCAATAATAACTTTAAAAATATATCTAAACAATTTAAGTATAAAAAGAAAATTAAAACAAAAAAACACCTAATAAATTACCAAAAACATACATCACAAAATGCACTATATATCCACTTTAGAAATGGAATTTCTTAATTAATCCAAAGCTATATATATATATATATATAATGTAGTAACAAAAAGTATAGGGCCTTTGTTAAAAATGGCTTTAGTAGATTCAAATGGGGTCTATACTCTCTCATCAATGTTGAAAATAGATAGGATCCCATAAAGTTCTTGGTCTTGGATGCACATAAGTTGTCACTAAGTCTTTTGATGATCTTATTTTAGTGAGTTTGGGTTCTTCCTTTTTCTACTTTATGAAAGTTGATTTATATTAATATATAATTGTGAATTATAGAGGATTTTATTTAGCAAAAAAAAAAAAAAGAAAAATTTATAGAAGCTGAGAATGAAATTTTATAATGACCACGTTATTTATTTATTTTTATACCTCTGAGAATCATTTGGTATAATACACGATTTTAACTGACTTATAAACTCATGATACATTTGTAAAATCTGACTTTAAATATTTCATAATATTATTTAGAGAAGGATTCAGAGTTTCACTCATTATTATAAAATTTTGCAAAAGGCAAAGTAGCCCTATTATTATTATCCACTTCTTGAAGGAATATAACATATTGCCTTTCATTTTATCCATTTGTTGGGAGATAGAGTCTCATATCATTTGCCATACAAGCCAAATGAGCTGGGACATTCTTCACTTTTTAGGACCCCATATATATATATATATATATATATATATAGAGAGAGTGTTAGAATTTTTTGGTTTGGACCTAACTCTAATTATTTTCTTTAATTAGCCGATGTGGGATTCTCAACACACCCCTTCACGCGCAGGAATGGACATCTGGAGCGTGGCATTCTGCAGGATTGGACATATTCGGGTGGCCCAACATCATGGCTCTTATACCATGTTAGAATTTTTGGGCTTGGGTCTAACTCACCCCAAAAGGTACCTCTAAAGGAAAGGACTGTCCGAGTCTTTATAAGGAGTTCTTTAATTAGCCGATGTAAGATTCTCAACACACAGAGAGAGTTCCAAATTGAATTAGATATACAATAAAGAGAAGACCATGTCATCGCTGTTTAAATTGATGCCTTTCAATTTATTACTATTTTTTTATTTTTTGGGAGAGGTTTATCAAAATATTACTGTCCACATTTTCAATTAATTTTCTTATTTTTTCCCTTAAAAAAATTATTTTATTTTTTACAAAAAACACCTGTAATTTTTTTAACTTACACCTTGGAAAAAGAAAAATTAGATTTTTAACATTTTAACAATTAAAAAAAAATAAAAAAAAAAGAAAAAGAAATCAAGAAAGTCGTTTAGAGAGCGATAAAAACAAGGTCCGGCCCGCGAGCAGATTGATCTATTGAGCCTATAAAGGGCCCAATTCATGTAGGCCCATGCGATGCTGGATTAACAAAAGAGGTCCAGTGGCCCATTGCAAAACAAAATTTGAAAAATAAAAGGGGAAAAATAAATAAAATACGCCCACCGTGGGGCTCGAACCCACGACCACAAGGTTAAGAGCCTTGCGCTCTACCGACTGAGCTAGACGGGCTTTTGTTTAAACATTTAAAATCATTTTACTAATTGACAAATTAAAAATTTTTGGTGATCTCCTCCATCCAATGAACCGGTGTCTTCTTTAAAATTCTCGGCTATACACTTACCCCGAGTATATATTTCAACAGGAATCATAGAGACCTCTAATAAAATATCCGTTTGTAATCCAACAAATAAGGTACATTACATAGTCCAGAGATTAACGATTTACCTATTCAGTGACTTTGATACGACCATTTCAATAATGCCCCAGTTAGCGAATACTCTAGTTAATCTCAAATGATAATGCAATAATCATTTGGCTTCATCTTCATTGTTTATTATAGAAAAATTGCCCACAAGAAAGTAGAAAAAGTATCATAGATGAGAAGATATTGAAATTCGTATTTTTTTTTTCAAATAAAAGAACACGTATGATGCACATTACAAAAAAAATTTACACCTGAATTTAGTTATATCATAAGTTGTGAGAGTTTCATCAACTCTTGATCTAATCAAAAGAACTCAAGAATATACGTAACTCTCACGATTATAAAAAACAACATACTACCAATCAAGTGACGGCTTATTTAGACAAGAAGATATTATAAATATATGAAATCTTTAAATTATGATCTGAAGTATTTATTACGGGCTTATCAACAAAGTATAAAATACTCAAGACGAACACTTTTTACTGAGTATCAAAAACAATATACTGAAGTTTGAAATGCAAATATTACACATTTTGCATTTTTACATCTTGTAACCTATTTAAGCTTCAATAAATCCTTTGTTTATAATAATAATAATAATAATAAAATCTAGACCCATCTATGTTATGTTCTAGATGAAGTTCTCAAATGGATATAGCCCAATATGTTAGGATAGCTCTTAAATGATAGCTGGGCTTATGCAAAGTTGAAAACAAAAGGCCTTTTCACAAATCTTCATCCTTTTGGGCTATTATGTTTTGTTTTATTATTTTTTTAATATCAAATAAGTATTCTTTTGAACAATTGTTGATTTAGTAGACAAATGGCTGTAGTCCAATAACGTGAGTCCACTCACTTAAAATCATTTACTTGATACGTTATGTTATCGTTTCTGTAAGCGACCAAGGGGTGCAAGGTTCCAAATTCAATGCTTCGTTAGATAGATTAGGGAGGTTCATGCCCCAAGCACACAATTCGACAGAGGTAAAATACTCGGTCGAAGGTCCAGTACAATAGGTAGTAGGCGTGTTTGTTCCAATTGTTGATAAACAGGTTGGGCCAGTCTTCCTTTTACTTTTCCTATTTCCTAAATCAACCACATCAATCACTGAACAACTACCTAGACTTCTGAACAAGCAAAGGAATTGCCCTTTCGAGCCCCATTCTCAGTGTAAGCCTGTTAGTACTTTACTAGCTTAGTGTCAGTGGGCATTAAGTAGACCTATCCTCATAGCTATCTATTGGTGCTCCTTTTTCATATAGGAGCATGTAGAAGTCAGTGGTAGAAAGCTAAATCAAGTTTGTCTCTTGTATTAATCAATTGTAGTTCAATAGGTCAGAGCACCGCCCTGTCAAGGCGGAAGCTGCGGGTTCGAGCCTCGTCAGTCCCGACGGATCTACTAAATACATCAATCAATTCGAAAGGGGACAGAATTTCATTCCGAAAAGAAAAAGATTGTGGTAGGAGAAAAAGGGAGTTAATACAATTATTGGTATTGGCTTCGGATGCCATTTGGATGACTTACTCAAGAGTGACTTCCTTCCTCGCCTACTCCTTGCTGCTGAAGAGTCTGATCCATCTCCTTTCCTTCTTGGGAAAGCAGTGGAACTAATGGCTGGCCTAGCTGGCACTTTATACTAATCAAACTAGAAGTGAAAGTCAAGCCGGAGGTCGATAAAGTATCTCTCGCATAGCTTGAGTAATTATTGAGTAAAAAAAAAAAAAAAAAGAAGAAGATAATACCCTAATCTAATTCAGATTTTTTTTTGGGGTTATATCTTAAAGAGAGTTGAAATATGTGGAGTTGTTTGTAATAAAAGAGAGGTTTTGGACTCAAAACAGTAGTAGTGGTACTAGAACTTAGAAGAAGTAAACGCAGTCTTTTAGGGCTGATCCAAGCCACACATCACGATCTTTTAAACTTTCAACGGTTCAGATCAAAACCTCACCAACGAAATAAAATGCACACTATCCCACCACTTCACTTCACCTCCGTTTTCCCTCTTACACCAGCACCACCACCGCTTCCCGCAATATCGTCAGAAACTCAAGCCCTATTTCGTAATTTCACTACCGCCTAATCGCATCTTTCATCTTCACCGTCTATTTTCTCCTCGTCAACGGTTGAGATTTCGCTTTACCCTTTTAAAAACCCTTTTTAATTATTTTCTGACCAAATTATATATTCTCCCCTTTCGCATTCATAGTACGACAAAGGTTTTCCTCTCTTAATTTTTTTTTTCTTCAGTCGGAAATTCGACGGCTCTCTCTGCAAAGATCCCCAAATTTTCTTCTGGAAAACCTAATTTCCTAATGATTTAGCTCGATTAGCTTCACTATTATTTCTACATTCTCTGATAATTCGTTATTTATTTTATGACAAGTGTTCTTGTCGGTTTTTATCTGTAGTCGTCATCATTTCACCTTTTAATTTGATTGTCAATTTTCTATTCTGATGATACATTCTTCCTGGAATCACTGATTCTGTTTGTTATCTAGGAATTTCTTGTCGATTTTGTTAGTTTTATTGGGGGTGGAAGTTTGTGTGAGGGAGAGTGAGGGAAAAGAAGGTTTTTGGGAGAATAATTTGGGGGTTGGAGGGGATGATAATTGAAGGATGAACGATGCCGGTGCTGCGTAACGGAGCGCGCAGAGGCCGGAGAGGGAAGAAGCAGAAGGAGGAGGGAAGGGAGGAGAAGGCGGCGGAGGAACAGCAACAACAGCCGAAAATTCAGATTCAGGAACAGGGAATAGCGACAAGGACACGGAGGAGAAGAGCAGCGGCGGCTGCTGCTGCAGTAGCCGAAGAAGCGCCGGTGGCGGCTGATGAGAACCTAGTAGTGGCGGTGCCAGGAGTACCGGAGGCAGAGGCAAGGGAGATTCGGGAGGAAGCAGTTGCTGGACAAGAGAGGGAAGAGAACGTTGAAAAACCCATGGATGATTACGAGAGTGGTGGTAAGAGCAACGACAAAGGCAACGCTGCTGATGATGAAGGAATGAACGGGCCTATTCCTGAAAGGGTATTGTTACATATCTGTTGCTCTATGCATTTGAATAACTTTATTTGTTGGCTTCAATGTGTTGCATGCATGGAAATGTTAGATAAAGATGCTGTCTTGGAACAGAAAGGTTCCGTTGATTATCAGAATTTGAGACGTATATCACCTAGTCTTCGTGAATCTCTCTATTTTTCTGATTTGCTGGCTCACTCGGTTGTAGAAAGACAGAATCTTGCGAGGATTTAGAGTGAACTTGTGTAATGTGTTTTCTTCCTGATAGGTGTTTGGAATTTCAGATTTGGTAAATCTTTTTAGCTGTGAATTTTCTGTCTTTATATGTTGTTCCTCCCCTTGTTTAGATAGTTGGTGAATTAACAGAATGCTTGAGATACTCATTGCTTTCTTCAAAGGTTTTTCTCATAAGTTGTTTTTGCTTCAAAATGCTATACTTTTATTGGAATCCCTTAAGTTTCACTTTTTTGTGGATAGACAGACTGTTTGATCTGTACCATTTCATTTATACATCCAATGTAGCATGTGTGAGGTTGTTAATTATCCAGCTAGATTACATTTTCTTTTTCTTTTTAATTATTTTGCTCAGGACCTAAGGTATTAAAAATCCTCTATCAGATAGAAAGTGTGCATTTTGAAGCTTTTTCCATGTTTTAACTTGTACAATAGGACAGTTTTTAGTTTGCTGATCATATCATTGACTTATTTAGTCTCATGCTTAGTTTTTTCCTTAGAAATGGTAACACTCCATCAATCTCAAGATACATACTTTTATTTTTGCTGGGAGCAAACATCCATCATCATGGATTAATTGCATCGAGAGTTGTGAGAGAATATCGTCAGAGGATTATTGGCACCGATAGTGCCTATTTTCTTGACCAATAATTTTCAATTCTTGTTATTGTTCTTCTCTAGCTGGCGTGTGAAAGATTTGATCAGTTTTAATTGGAACCTTTACTTTGTTTAGAGATAGATTCATAAGATATGTTAATCCTCCATCCTTCGTATTCGGTACCAAATAGCTGTTTATAATAATGTCTTTGACCCATTATGTTCTGTAAAATAAAAGCTACATGCTATTAATTAAATTGGTTTTTCCTGTTTCCTTTCTCTTACAGGTACAGGTCGGCGGTTCCCCTGTTTACAGAGTAGAAAGAAAGCTTGGTAAGGGAGGTTTTGGCCAAGTATATGTTGGTCGTCGTTCTTCTGGTGGTAATGCAAGTGATAGGAGTGGTGCTTTTGCCTTAGAAGTAAGTACTTATTTTTAGTCTGAGTTGTTGATGCTGTGCAATATGTAATAATACCTATACTTCATGGATTTCAGGTTGCCTTAAAGTTTGAGCACAGGAATAGTAAAGGATGTAATTATGGACCCCCCTATGAATGGCAGGTTTACAAGTAAGCATGCATTGAACCGATCTTTAAAATGAAGTGACAACTTACTGTTTGTGAATGATTTTATTTCATTTCGATACTGGTGCAGTACTCTTGGGGGCAGTCATGGTGTACCACGAGTGCATTACAAAGGTCGACAGGGTGATTATTACGTCATGGTATGTTATTCATTATGTCCCCTGTAAATCTTCTTGTTTCCCAACTTATCCCGAGTGGATTAAAGTTTTCTTGGGCACCGTGGCCACACTTAGATTATATAATTATCATTTGCTTCTGCAGGTTATGGATATGCTAGGACCGAGCTTGTGGGATGTTTGGAATAATAACTCGCACTCGTGAGTGTAACACTTGAAATTCATATTCCTTTGTATTCTTCTAGTTCCATGGTCTCTTTTATGTAGTTGTAGCAGCGTTAATGTTTTTAGCTTGATTCAGGATGTCCGTTGAAATGGTGGCCTGCATTGCGATTGAAGCAATATCTATATTGGAGAAGATGCACTCGAGGGGGTAATTTCCTTTCCTCTTTTTAGGCCTTTTTGTATTGCTGTTTTTGTTTTTTCCAATCATTTTCACCTTTGCTGTTGTTGTTGAATTTACTTGTGAGAACTTTGACAGGTATGTTCATGGTGATGTAAAGCCTGAAAATTTTTTACTTGGTCCTCCTGGTACTCCCAATGAGAAAAAACTGTTTCTTGTTGATCTTGGGTTAGGTATGAGACTTCTTAAATTGATTCTTTCAACCTTTTACTTTTGAATTTTGGTTTTGCATAGTTTACAGCTACATATTCTTTACTTTTCTGTGCCTATCAGCAACTAGATGGCGAGATGCATCAGGTCTGCATGTGGAATATGATCAGAGGCCAGATGTTTTCCGGTATGTCATCTGTCTAATTTCTGAGATTAGTGAAAATTTTCAAATGCTGTTGCTATTCTTGGAGTGCACCTTGACCTTGGCTGATGAATGTTCCGGTCGTGCAGGGGGACTGTTCGTTATGCTAGTGTCCATGCTCATTTAGGTAGAACAGGTAGCAGAAGAGATGATTTAGAATCTCTTGCCTATACGCTCATTTTCCTTCTTCGTGGGCGCCTGCCTTGGCAGGGATACCAGGTTAGTCTTTCCTCAATGGCATGTTCTTTCTCTCGTCCATTTGAAATTGTTATTCTAGTGAATTTCTCATCAACTGTGGGGGTGACAATCACATATTGGTAGGGTGAGAACAAAGGATTTCTTGTCTGCAAGAAGAAGATGTCAACGTCTCCAGAGACTCTCTGTTGCTTTTGTCCTCTATCTTTCAAGTCATTTGTAGAATATGTGGTAAATTTGAAATTTGATGAGGAACCTAACTATGCTAAATGTGTATCCCTCTTTGATGGGATTGTTGGACCTAATCCAGACATCAGGCCAATCAACACAGACGGTGCACAAAAGGTTCTTTTTAAGTTTTATGATATTATATTTCCAAGCTTATAATTATGCATGCAGATAAAATATGATATTGGGAAATTGTATATAAGGAGGTCTAATTTCAATTTTGCACAATGTGAAGCTTATTTATCAGGTTGGTCATAAGAGGGGCAGGCTGACTTCTGAAGATGAAGATGATGAACAGCCCAAGAAGAAGGTTCGCATTGGTATGCCTGCAACCCAATGGATTAGTGTGTACAATTCTCATAGACCTATGAAGCAAAGGTATAATTCTGAAAGTAATTACATGGCATGGTCGTTTATGTGGGAAAATGGCGTATTATGTCTGATGGATATGTACTTTTTTCTCTTCATTCGTTTGTTATCCCGAAACTACTACAAGTAGTTTTGTTTGTTTTATTCTTAGTGTGCTTTGTTTATACATCAACCATGTAGCAAATGTGATGCTAAAAGAACAGTTCTTCCCTCCTTGCAAAGGTATCACTATAATGTTGCTGATGTAAGGCTATCCCAGCACATTGACAAAGGAAATGAAGATGGTCTATTTATTAGCAGTGTTTCGTCTTGTCAAAATCTATGGGCACTAATTATGGATGCTGGTACTGGCTTTACTGCACAAGTTTATCAGCTATCACCTCACTTCCTCCACAAGGTTTCTGGTTGCTTTAATTGTTTCGCGTTCACTTTCGTTATTGTGTCTATCTGCAGTTCTTAGTTTTGTTTGGAAAAAGAATTTATTGTGTCTATCTGCAGTTCTTAGTTTTGTTTGGAAAAAGAATAATAATCTTTGGGCCATTTCTAAAGGAATGGATAATGGAACAATGGGAGAAGAACTATTACATCAGTGCTGTAGCAGGAGCTGCTAATGGAAGTTCATTGGTAGTGATGTCTAAAGGTTGGTCTGGTTATGAAGTCTAGTACCCTATTTTTTTATATTTGGTTTCCTTTTCCCTTTATTAATGAATTTAAATTAATGCAGGCACCCAGTATTTGCAGCAATCATACAAAGTAAGCGATTCTTTTCCTTTCAAGTGGATCAACAAAAAGTGGAGGGAAGGGTTCCATGTTACTGCCATGGCCACTGCAGGAAGTAGATGGGGGATCATAATGTCTCGTGGTGCCGGATTCTCTGACCAGGTTTTGATATTACTTCATATCTGAGGTTGATCGTTGAATGACAATGAAGTTATATTCCACGCTAATTAATTTTTTATTCAGGTTGTGGAGCTAGACTTTTTGTATCCAAGTGAAGGCATTCATCGGCGCTGGGATTCTGGGTATCGTATAACAGCAACTGCAGCAACTTGGGACCAGGCCGCTTTTGTTCTTAGTGTGCCAAGACGAAGGCCAACTGATGAAACACAAGAGACACTGCGTACCTCTGCTTTCCCTAGCGTACATGTCAAGGTGTGTTTAAATCTTTACAGAACTTTATACTCTTGTCATTTTTGCAATGTGCTTTGCAACAATTTTCAGGATGCAAGTTAACTTTTCTTCGGTTTCCTTGCAGGAGAAATGGGCAAAGAATCTGTACATTGCATCGGTTTGTTATGGTCGCACAGTGTCATAGGTTTGGATGGTGAGAGATACAGCTCTAATGGGCTGTTCTTTTGGGTTGGACATCTGAAAAGTAACCGGGGAGGGAATTTTTTTGTGGGTGCGCAAGCTTATAGCTGCCGTAGCTAGTGAAGAGAAAGCTCTAAGTTTGCATGGCTTCTCTGTCGTGGATACTATATGACATGCCAATTCTAGGATGATTATAGGAATACTCAGTCTCTCTCAAATTTTGTATAGTATTTCAAGTACATGTAATGGCAGCTGCGGCCTTATGTTGAATACCTCGTATTGACATTCTTTAGCAGGAAATGACGATACTTTTGTCCTTTTCTTTCCATTTTTGCCCCTCCAAAGCCTCACATTCATCGATAAATTTGATAAAATGCAACTGTATTTTTGGGGGTATTTTGTGGTAGAACATTGCCTGCCCTTATGGTCCTTATCTATACTCAAGAAAATGAAGAAACCATGCAACCAGCATATTGTAGCTATCCGAAAAGTAGTTATCTTGTACATTAATTTGCTCCCTCAGCATGGGTTTTTCGGCATATCTAAGATATGTAAATCATGTTCATATCTCCAAATACACTCCATAAAAGAATGTGATTCATGTCTGGTCTGGTAAGAAATGCTTCTATGTTGGTCGGATACATATTCTGCTTGGCGGAACTTTGTCCTGGGATTAAGAATTTAAAGGAAAAATCATCCTTTTAAGTCAATAAGGTTTTCAAACTAATGACTCCAACAATAAGTAAAATGAATTGAAAAGGTCTATTACATGCTTACCTCAAAATCATCAAGGTCATAACGAACCACAAAGATGCATTTGCAGACTTCATTGTCATGTGATGTTCTTTCAATTTCTTCAATAAATGCATCACAGTATATTGCATGATGTTCATCCTCCTGAAAAAACATATCCAGAAACATCATAGGAGAACTGAAAAGTCCAAGAGATTCAATATGATGGAATTGAAAACTTACCCTGAAGCATAAGACAAGGTCCCCAACCTTAACCTTGTCACATTCTGAAGGCTCCAATGGAATTGAACGTTGACGTACACCCCTTCTCACATTTATCCACTCATCTTGGTCCTTACCAAAACCTGCAAATCGTACACGAACCTCCTGAAATCCATGCAAAATGTTTCATAAGTAGCTTATCAAAGATTGCCAGATGCTGCTGATGAACTCATTTCTTTAACATAGTATTTACCGGTGCAGAAGTTATTTGACACCAATATCCCAGAACAGCTTACTGTGATGAGAATAATAGTTCACATTCAAAATATTACCTCATACTAGAGATATATATTCCACCCCATCTCCTTTGTTCCATATTTCTACATAATCTTTTTGTATAGTAGTATAAATACCAAATTTTCACAACATAAATCAGAACCTACCCTCATAGACTAAAGCTGGCATTTTGCTGTGTTCCAAGGGCAAGCTAATCTGGACCAACCTACAATTGGCCCTTGCCATTGGAATGCATGAACTGCCGGGATATGTAGCACCAAAAGGTTGTATGATCAACATACAGGTGTAAGGCTTAGAATCTTGAGGTCCTCGGAGCGTGAGGGAAGCACATAAAATTCAACAGCCTAGAGGTTATACAATCACCAAAAGGACTCTGGAGGCAGAACCTTTACTTGCTTAATGACTTGCATGCTCAACTCATTCTCTTCTATTGGAATCGGGAAAACAAATGTGTTGCTTGCCTAATGATAAGGCTACAAATTTTGATTTCTAATTTAGAAAAGAAAGCCATTTCCTTGTGATAAAGGTAAGTCCCAATGCTTTTGTACACATTTGACCGAATCTATTATAAGGCGCATATAACTAGCAAATTTCAGTGAGACTAGATATTGAGATAAAAATGTATTTGACCAAAAGAGACAGGCAACAGGGAAAGTAATATGCAATAATTAGAGAGGAAGGAAATTTTCCCTCTTGATCAATTTTTAAAATACTTTCCCTCATATTTTTTTAAGATTTTGAAGATTGTACAGGTCGGTTGGGAGAATAACCAAAAAGAAGATAGATGAAGTGAAGGAACATACAAGCTCGGCTGTACTGGTAATTCTGTAGTGGATGAACGTAGCAACGTCATACCTGGAAAGCCATGCAAATTCATTACCATATGAGACTTTCTTCAAATTGTAACATTAATTAAATGTTTTAGCCTAAAATTGACCAAGTTTACACATTTGAGTTTGCAGCTGGTATCTATCTTTAAGACTTCTTCATATTCTTTTTCTTGGTTAAGATAGTCGACTTTCCATGATGCAATTAAAGAGATAGGACAGAGACTACAAATCCAAATGAAATCAAGTTGGTTGCCATATGCCCTACACATTTTAAGATCTGCAGTCTAGCTGAGAGTGCAGATAAAGGAAGAAAGATGATTCAGCATTTCTCAGCAGGAACATCAACCTTTTTCCAAATTAATTAACTTCCTCTTGTAAAATAAAGTTGCTTAGATAGGTAAAAGAACACTAGGCAAGCCACTTTTAGCACTTGATGATTAAAAAAGGACAAATTAATATAAGAAATTAAGCAAAGAGACAACCACATTCAATTAAAGAAGTGCAATAAAACAGCATGAAGAAGAGGAATTTTCTCATTTTCGAAGTGAGAGATAAACATAATACTGAAACTGCTCACCAAGCGAGATCCTTTGCAGATTTAGCTTCAAATGCCAACTCTGATAGTTCTGCAATCCTCTCAGCTGAAGAAGAGTTAGTTAGTAGACATCAGTACATAATCATAAACTGACAAGAACCAATATACTATGAAGAAAGTCCATCTTATTCTGTTAGTTATCATGAGACCCTTATAGATTACATGAAAACTTTGTGAGAGTCATTATTCAAGATATCATTCATAAAGTGCGATAAACCAATATGCAATATCTATTGATAAGACCAATCTGACAATTCCAATTATGTTAAAAGTAATTATCACCTATAGGCCTTCGGGGGGTTTCAGCTGCAGGCTTTTGGGCCTTTTTAGGCAAGGGAGTCTTGAATGTTTTAAGTTTAAGTGAAGAAGAACTTCCAGGTGCACTTTTGATAGCTAGTACTGCAGGTCGCTGATGTAAAGAGGAAATTTTAGCTTCTAGTTCTTTTTTAGTATCGTGGAACCAACTGTGCACCTAAAACATATGAAAACAGAAAGCTTGTTAGGATTCAACTAACTATTAGAATGAATAAAAAAGGAATAAATCTTTTCAAGGGAAGCACCTGTTGCCATTTTATAAAAGATTTTCCATGTCGATAAACTGAGGAGCTGTAGAAAATGCAGAGAAGCAAACACTGAGAGTAAAAGTCCAACGAAATTTACAGCATAACTATAAAATACCAAATACCTAACCTAAACTTGGTGGCAAGTTCTTCACAAAACTGTTGGTCAGCAGATTTTTCTCCCATTTGCTTGTATAAGCTCTCCATTTCGACAATCTACTAAAACAAAAGGAACACCGTTATGATCTTTATTATACTCAAACCAACAAAATACAAAACATTACGAGTTAGGACACATGTTGAATCAATCAAGCTATACAGATTGCATTTATGTTTTCAGGTAACTTGAAAACATACATTGACATTTATCCATGTGATACACAGCCACATGATAAAAAAAAACCATCAGTTAGCTGAATGCACAACTCTTTATCTAATCTATATCTTTTTACTTCTCAAATTTTCCTCACGATGGATCATAAGCATTGATAATCAAAGAAAAACTTGTCTTCTAGTTATACATTCAGAAGCATTAGAAACAGCCAATCATTCATGGTAGCCCCAAAGACAACGAATTTCAAGCAAAGATTATATGATCTTAAGCCAAAACATAAAATGATATAAAGTATGTCCACTCTGTGCAAAGAATCCTTTAACGAAACGGAGAATACATATTCAAAGTGTATAAAAAAACCCAGAAATATAAGAACGAGAAAACCTAGATAGTTCAAGAAGAGAGCAACTTTCGAGTAGAGATTAAATTTTTTTAAGCCAAAGCATTAAAGGAAAGAAACGGGGCGGAGCTCATTGAGTGGATCTTCAATAACAAGAAATCAAAGTTACCTCAGCTAATGTGAACTCGGACTCAAAGTCATCTTCCAATCTCAATGAATCAAAACCGCCTCCCATTTCAGTACGACGAAGAGATTTCCCCCTCTTCAGTTGACTGTGAAGGGTAAAGCTGCCTGAAGGAGGAAGAAGTGCTTCAAGAACCAATACCGAGTTCGTAGCAGTCGCATTTCTCCCTTTTTCTTGGCTTGTAAGAGGACGCATTGATACAGAATCCAAACTAATGCGTTCTTAGAAGCACATTTTATGGCAAGCCGCGCCAAGTGTCGTTTCAGATGCCGTCAAAGGACTTTGTAGGGTTATGCGTTAAAGGAAACATTAGAAATGGGCCTAGTGTGAGCCTTGAAAGGAGATGATTGTTGGGCCAGTTCCTAAAAATGGGATGGGAAAATTTGACCATATAAAAAACATCCGCTCTTGTCACTCGGATAAGGTAATATATAGACCCGTACTTATTTTAAATCAATTATGTATTTAATTTATTTTTAAATTATAGAATAAATTATGTTTATTTTGAGATTTGTTTAAATTACGAATATTTAATTAACCAATAAACTGCTGACAAAAATACAGATAGATCCTTGTTTTGTTTTTTTAATAATTCTTAATTACTAATTATATTTATTTTTAACTTAAAAAATATTAAAAAAAAGTAACTTTAAAAGTTATATATATATATATATATATACAGAGCACATGTCTTCTCACCTAAGTTACTATCATTGAATTACTTTTTTGCCATTTTCAAAAACTTACTTTAATCGTGAATTTTCAAATCATAAATTTGTAATACCTTAATTTTATAAATCAAGTTACCGTGAATGGGAGGCCTGTCTCCTACTCATTAGTATAACTTATTAAAAATATATATATATATATATATATATCGAGTTATAGTAATATTTGAATATCGTCTAATTCAAAGGAAAAATCTTTCTTCTTTTTATAAATTCCAGATCTTTTACAAAATATATAAAAAAAATAATCATTTTTTCAAACTAAAAACTAATCTAAATACATCTTATAAGTTTTCCTCCATATTGCTGTCTCATGATATTTACAAAGAAATTAAAAATCCATAAACACGAATTATGAGGAGGTAGAGCAGCGTCAAAATAATTGCAAGAACGATCTGTTGAGCAATTGAAATGTTGGTTCCGGTGGAGATGTCCGGTGCCGGTGGTGGCGAATAGAGGAAAGCCATTGATATAAGATTTTGTTGAACGCCTTTAAATATCGGCCTTCCTATAACATGTTTGTATTTTCCATGGCTCCCTGTCTGAAATATAAAGATTTTTAGGTGTAATAGAATATTTAAAAAGAAAACTCTATTCAAAATCCTTATTAAGGGACTTGATGGCTTACCTGAAGTTGATCACCAATGGTGATAACTAAGCTATCCGGGTCGGGTTGAAACGATACCCAACCTTTCTTGGAATAGACATGGAATTCTTGAGCTCCATTGCAGAGGTGCAAGCACAATGCATGAGAGAATTCGGATCCTCTGATCAGCATCCTAATCACATCGTATTTCAATGAATTTATCGATTGATCTTCTGTTACTACCATTTCGGAGTGTTTATGGATATAACATATTAATGAACCATAGTTTTCTCGATCATCTGTTTCGTTCTTTGTCCGTAAAATATGATTTTGCTGCTGCTGCAAGAATTCTAGGGTTTTCTTGCCCACTTCCTCAATTATAAACACAAGCTTTTCCATCTTTTCACTGTAATTAATCAAATTTTTAGTAAAAGTTTGATATAAATCTTGTCATATCAAAATTGATGTAGTTAATTAGATTAATTAAAGGAGGGTAAAATTGTCATCACAATAAAAATATGCTTTCTTTTTCTTATTTGTACAAATATTTTCAGCAATAGATGACACTTTCATCATATTTGATTCAATTTATTGAATTAATGCGTTGATTTCTATAACATCACTTAAAATTTAGTTTGGGAATCAGTAGATATTTTACAGTCTGGATCTTTTATAAGATTCTGTATCACATTTCTCTTCGTTCTGTAACATTCATTATAAAATCTATTGCTTCGTTTCATATTAATTGTCACAAGAATTAAAAAAATAATTAAACTAAATTATTCTTTAATCGTCATTAGTTCTAATGAAAGTTTCTAGACAATTTTTACATTCGAATAAGATATGCGTATACATTGAAAAGTATAAGATAATGCTTTCTTGAATTACTAGTGCGACAAATATTTTAAAAGGAAAAAAATATATCCGAGAGACAGATAATAATCTCGTTGTGAAAACAATGCAACATTAAATGATAGCAGATAATTTTTAGGTGCTTAATAGTTTAAGCGTGTTTAATAAAATTTTTTGTAAATAACTTAATTGTTTATGATATGTTTAATTGTAGTTATAAATTTTAAATGGATTTTTTTACCTTTGAACTCTAAAATATGAAAATATGTATTGTTTACAAAATTATAACACTTACATATATATATATATATATATAATTATTGCTTATTAATTAATTCAATATTTAAATTCAAACTTCAGTTTTCAGTTTTATCAAACGAGACTTTAATGAGTCTTTTTTTTCCTATTATATCCTTCTATTAAAAATGAATTTCAATCTCTTTTAATTCTTTTCACTTGAAAACTTGTAAAAATAATAATGAAGAGAGGAGAAGTTTGAAGGGTATTCTAATTCATACAAGAAAAAAATATCTAAATTTTGTATTTTTAAAATAATGTGATATTTAAAATATGACAAATATATCGCAAAAGAAGAAAATTGATAAAAATTTACCTGAAATTTGAATATCCCAATGGCCAAATTCCCTCCATATCCTTCCTAAGCTCTTCATCAGAGCACCAAACGAATTCTTCACTAATCTCTCTTTCACTTTCTTCCTCACTATGAATTTCTTCGAACCCAAATGGCCTCTCCAAAGACCTCGTTACCAGCTTCCTCTTCTCAGTTGATATGCGAAAAATACCCTCTCCATCAATCAAAATCGATTTCATCAAATCAAGAGGAATACCATGATTGACAACCTCAAAACAACCGATTCGAGCAATTGAATCGATCAATTTCGTAATTTCTTCATTTTCCAGTGATGATCTTAAAGTCAAGAAATCAATCTTCGGAGGATTTTGAATGGATTTCTGTTTAGGGAAGACACGATCAGGGAGCACGAGGTCAGGGACTTTTAAGGAATGTTGTAGAAATTCAGACAGAACATCTTCGTTCCTTACTGAAGATCTCCTTCCTGATGCAATTGGAGATGGCGGCGGCGCACGGAAATCAATGACGGTATTATTCTCCGAGAATGATTCCGGCGTGGCTGCCATTTTTCTTGAGCTAGTTTATTAACCTCCCTCTCTGTAATCTATATAATCTTCTCCATTGATCGAATTTCTTTTCATTTTTTTGGGTTTTTAAATGATCAAGATATTAGTAAAGAGGGAAAAATAAAAGGAAGAGGAAGCAGCAATGATGAGAATGTCTGGAGGGTCCAGAACATGTGAAGAATCAGTATGTTTTTTCACTTTTTCTTTTGCTTAATTACTTTTTTTTTTGGGGGCCATTTTTGCTTTACAGATGGTCTTCTCCTTCTGATCCACTGTTATTTGGAGGGCCAATTGGTACTGTTTCCAGCTGCATCATAAAAAATGGGCTGCTAATAAATTAACATGATGATGATGATGAAGATGGGTGGGTGCTTTTATTGGAGGCTTCTTTGATGTTGGATTCTTCTTCATACTTTCTAGTGTAGAGTTTTTTCATCATTTTATACCATTTATAAAAAGCGGCGACAGAGGCTTCATAATAAATTTTATGAACAGGCAACTTCTCATCCTCGTGGTAAAAGGACATGCAAGCAGAAATCCACCCTTGAGAGCAATCATGAAACTTTGTTTGGTGTATTTAAACAACAAAAAACATATAGAATCGTTTTGAGCAATTTGTCGAAGGACTATTTTTCGGATTTTAATTTTGTAAGAAACGTGATGATTAGTACATGAAGTCGAATTTTAACGAGAATGTCAAATTTTGTTTGGTGTATTTATACAACATGAAAAACATTTTGAATTGTTTTAAGAAATTTTTTATAGAAATTTTTTTCGGACCTGAATTTCGTAAAAAACCTAATGATTAGCACACGAATTCAGAATTTAATTGGAATATGAAACTTTTCCTGGTGTATTTATACAACACGAAAAACATTAAGAATCGTTTAAAAAATTTTGTGGAGAACTTTTTTCGGACCTAAGTTTCGTAAAAAATGTGATGATTAGCACACGAATTCGTACTTTAATGGGAATGTGAAACTTTGTCTGGTGTATTTATAAAATATGAAAAACATTCAGAATTATTTTAAGCAATTTTGTGGAGAACTTTTTTTGGGACATAAATTTAGTAAAAAACGTAATGATTAGCTCACGAATTCGGACTTTAATAGGAATGTGAAACATTATCGGGTGTAGGTATACAACATGAAAAACATTCAGAATCGTTTTAAGCAGTTTTGTAAAGAACTTTTTTCAGACCTAAATTTCGTAAAAAACGTGATGATTAGCACACGAATTCGGAATATCATGGGAATATGAAACTTTGTCTGGTGAATTTATACAACATGAAAAATATACAGAATCATTTTGAGCAACTTTAAGGACTATTTTTTTGACATTAGGTTTGTAAAAAACATGATGACTAGCACACGAATTCGGACTTTAATGAAAATGTGAAACTTTGCCTGGTGTATTTATACAACATGAAAAAAATTATGAATCATTTTAAGAAGTTTTCTGTAGAAATTTTTTTTGAACCTGAATTTCGTAAAAAACGTGATGATTAGCACACGAATTCGAAATTTAATAGGAATGTAAAACTTTTCCTGGTGTAGTTATACAACACGAAAAACATTAAGAATCGTTTTAATAAATTTTGAGGAGAACTTTTTTCGGACCTAAGTTTCGTTAAAAAACGTGATGATTAGCACACGAATTCGGAATTTAATGGGAATGTGAAACTTTGTCGGGTATAGGTACACAACATGAAAAGCATTCAGAATCGTTTTAAGCAATTTTGTGTAGAACTTTTTTCAGACATTAATTTCGTAAGAAAACGTGATGATTAGCACAAGAATTCGAAATTTCATGGGAATGTGAAACTTTGTCTGGTGTATTTTTACAAAATGAAAAACATTTCAGAATCATTTTAAGCAATTTTGTGTAGAACTTTCTTTCAGACTTAATTTTGTAAAAAACGTAATGATTAGCACACGAATTCGGACTTTAATGGGAATTTGAATCATTTTCGGGTGTAGATATACAACATGGAAGACATTCAGAATCTTTTTGAACAATTTTGTGGGGAACTTTTTTCGGACATTAATTTCGTAAAAAACGTGATGATTAGCACACGAATTCGGAATATCATGGGAATGTGAAACTTTGTCTGGTATATTTATACAACGTGTAAAACATATAGAACCGTTTTGAACAATTTTTTTGAGGACTCTTTTTCAGACTCTAATTTTGTAAAAAACGTGATGATTAGCACACGAATTCAGAATTTAATAGGAATGTGAAACTTTGTCTGTTGTAGGTATACAACATGAAAAAACATTCAGAATCGTTTTAAGAAATTTTGTGGAGAAGTTTTTTCGGACATTAATTTCGTAAAAAACGTGATGATTAGCACACGAATTCGGAATATCATGAGAATGTGAAACTTTGTCTGGTGAATTTATACAACTTGAAAAACATACAGAATCGTTTTAAGCAATTTTTTGGAGGACTATGTTTCCAACCTTAATTTTGTAAAAAACGTAATGATTAGTACACAAATTCGTACTTCAATGGGAATGTGAAACTTTGTCTGGTGTATTTATACAAAATTAAAAAGATTCAGAATTATTTTAACCAATTTGTGGAGAACTTTTTTCCGGACCTAAATTTCGTAAAAAACGTAATGATACTAACACACGAATTTGAAATTTAATAGGAATGTAAAACTTTTCCTGGTGTAGTTATACAACACAAAAAAACATTAAGAATCGTTTTAAGAAATTTTGAGGAGAACTTTTTTCGGACCTAAGTTTCGTAAAAAATGTGATGATTAGTACACGAATTCGGACTTTAATGGGACTGTAAAACTTTGTCGGGTGTAGGTATACAAATGAAAAACATTCAGAATCGTTTTAGGCAATTTTGTGGAAAACTTTTTTCCGACGTAAATTTTGTAAAAAATGTGATGATTAGCATCGGAATATCACGTGAATGTGAAACTTTGTCTGGCATATTTATACAACATGAAAAACATATAGAATTGTTTTGAGCTATTTTTTCGAGGACTATTTTTTTTTACCTTAATTTTGTAAAAACCGTGATGATTAGTACACGAATTCGGATTTTAATGAGAATGTGAAACTTTGTCTGGTGTAGGTATACAACATGAAAAGATATTCAGAATCGTTTTAAGAAATTTTCTCTAGAAATTTTTTCCGGACATGAATTTCATAAAAACCTGATGATTAGCACACGAATTAGGAATTTAATGGGAATGTCAAACTTTGTCAGGTGTAGGTATACAACATTAAAACATTCAGAATCCTTTTAGACAATTTTGTGGAGAACTTTTTTCTAGACCTAAATTTTGTGAAAAACGTGATGATCAGCACACGAATTCGGAATTTAATGGGAATGTGAAACTTTGTCTAGTGTAGGTATACAACATGAAAAATATTCAAAATTGTTTTAAGCAATTTTGCGGAGAACTTTTTTAGACCTAAATTTCTTAAAAAACGTGATGATTAGCACACGAATTCGGAATATCATGGGAATGTGAAAGTTTGTCTGGTGTATTTATCTAACATGAAAAAAATACACAATCGTTTTGAGCAATTTTTTGGAGGACTATTTTTCAGACCTTAATTTTGTAAAAAACGTAATGATTATCACACGAATTCGTACTTTAATGGAAATGTGAAACTTTGTCTGGTGTATTTATATAACATGAAAAACATTTATAATCATTTTAAACAAGTTTGTATAGAATATTTTTTCGGACCTAAATTTTGAAAAAACGTGATGATTAACACATGAATATGTACTTTAATGGAATGTGAAACTTTATCTGGTGTACGTATACAATATGAAAAACATTCAGAATTGTTTTAAGCAATTTTATGGAGAACTTTTTCCCACCTAAATTTTGTAAAAAACGTCATGATTAACACACGAATTCGAAATATCATGGGAATGTGAAACTTTGTCTGGTATATTTATACAACATGAAAAACATATAGAATCGTTTTGAGAAATTTTTTTGAGAACTATTTTTTTAATCTTAATTTTGTGAAAAACGTAAAGATTAGCACACGAATTCGGACATTAATGAGAATGTGAAACTATGTCTGGTGTAGGTATACAACATGAAAAGACATTCAGAATCGTTTTAAGAAATGTTTTGTATAAAGAATCGTTTTGAGCAATTTTTTGGGGGACTATTTTTCAAACATTAATTTTGTAAATAACGTAATGATTAGCACATGAATTTCTACATTAATGAGAATGTGAAACTTTTTCTGTTGTATTTCTACAACATGAAAAATATTCAGAATCATTTTAAGCAATTTTGTGGAGAACTTTTTTTCGTACTTAAATTCCGTAAAAAATGTGATGATTAGCTAACGAATTCGGACTTTAATGAGAATGTGAAACTTTGTCGGGTGTAGGTATAAAACGTGAAAAACATTCAGAATAGTTTTAAGCAATTTTGTGGACAACTTTTTTCCGACTTAAATTTTGTAAAAAAAGTGATGATTAGTACACGAATTCGGAATATCATGGGAATGTGAAATTTTGTTTGGTATACTTATAAAACATGAAAAATATACAGAATCGTTTTGATAAATTTATTTGAGGACTATTTTTCGGACCTTAATTTTCAAAATTGTGAAGATTAGCACACGAATTCAGACTTTAATGGAAATTTAAAACTTTGTCTGGTGTAGGTATACGACATGAAAAAACGTTTAGAATCGTTTTAGCAATTTTGTGGAGAACTTGTTTTGGACATTAATTTCGTAAAGAATGTGATGATTAACACACAAATTCGGAATATCATTGTAATGTGAAACTTTGTCTAGTGAATTTATCCAACATGAAAAAAATACGCGATCGTTTTGAGCAATTTTCTGGAGGACTATTTTTCGGACCTTAATTTTGTAAAAAACGTAATGATTAGCACACGAATTCGTACTTTAATGGGAACTTGAAACTTTGTCTGATGTATTTATATAACATGAAAAACATTCAGAATCATTTTAAGCAATTTTGTGGTGAACTTTTTTTCAGACTTAAATTTCGTAAAAAACGTGATGATTAGCATACGAATTCGAACTTTAATGGGAATATGTAACTTTATTGGGTGTAGGTGTACAACATGAAAAACATTCAGAATCGTTTAAAGCAATTTTGTGGAGAACTTTTTTTCGACCTAAATTTCGTAAAGAACGTGATGATTAGCACACGAATTCGGAATATCATGGGAAATGTGAAACTTTGTCTGGTATATTTATACAACATGAAAAAAAATATAGAAGCATTTTGAGCAAATTTTTTGAGGACTATTTTTGTAAAAAAGTGATGATTAGCAGACGAATTCGGAATATAATGGGAATGTGAAACTTTGTCTGGTGCATTTATCCAATATGAAAAAAATACATAATCGTTTTGAACAATTTTTTGGAGGACTATATTTCGGACCTTAATTTTGTAAAAAAACGTAATGATTAGCACACGAATTCGAAATTTAATGGGAATGTGAAACTTTGTCAGGTGTATTTATACAAAATGAAAAACGTTCAGAATCATTTTAAACAATTTTGCAGAAAACTTTTTTTCAGACCTAAATTTCGTAAAAAACGTGATGATTAGCACACGAATTCGGACTTTAGTGGGAATGTGAAATTTTGTCTGGTGTAGGAATACAACTTGAGAAAAACATTCAGAAATGTTTTAAGCAATTTTGTGGAGAACTTTTTTCGAACATTAATTTCGTAAAAAACGTGATGATTAGCACATGAATTCAAAATATCATGGGAATGTGAAATATTGTCTGATATATGTATACAACATGAAAAATATATTGAAGCGTTTTGAGCAATTTTTTTGAGGACTATTTTTCGGACCCTAATTTTGTAAAAATTGTGATGGCACAAAAATTCGGACTTTAACGGGAATGTGAAACTTTTTCTAGTGTAGGTATACAACAGGAAAAAATATTCCAAATTGTTTTAAGCAATTTTGTGTAGAACTTTTTTCAGACATTAATTTAGTAAAAAATGTGATGATTAGCACATGAATTCGGAATATCATGGGAATGTCAAACTTTGTCTGGTGTATTTATACTACATGAAAAACATATAGAATCATTTTGAGCAATTTTTTGGAGGACTATTTTTCAGACCTTAATTTTTTAAAAAACGTGATGATTAGCACACGAATTCGGACTTTAATGGGATTGTGAAACTTCGTTTGGTGTAGGTATACAACATGAAAAAACGTTCAAAATCATTTTAAACAATTTTGTGGAGAACTTTTTTGGGACATTAATTTCGTAAAAAAAGTGATGATTAGCACGCGAATTTGGAATATCATGGGAATGTGAAACTTTGTCAGGTATATTTATTCAACGTTAAAAACATACAGAATCGTTTTGAGCAATTTTTTGGAGGACTATTTTTCGAACCTTAATTTTGTAAAAAATGTGTTTATTAGTACACGAATTTGAAATTTAATGGGAATGTGAAACTTTGTCTGGTGTATTTATATATAATGAAAAACATTCGGAATCATTTTAAGCACTTTTGTGGAGAACTTTTTTTCATATCTAAATTTCGATAAAAACGTGATGATTAGCACACGAATTCGGACTTTAATGGGAATCTGAAACTTTGTCTGGTGTAGGTATACAACATGAAAAACATTCAGAATCGTTTTAAGTAATTTTGTAACAAACTTTTTTCAGACCTAAATTTCGTAAGAAACGTGATGATTAGCACACGAATTCGGAATATCATGGGAATGTGAAACTTTGTCTGGTGAAATTAATACAACATGAAAATATACAGAATCATTTTGAACAATTTTATTGAGGACTATTTTTTGGACATTAGGTTTGTAAAAAATGTGATGATTAGCACACGAATTCGGACTTTAACGAAAATGTGAAACTTTGCCTGTGTATTTGTACAACCTGAAAAATTTTTTGAATCATTTTAAGAAATTTTCTGTTGAATTTTTTTTCAAACGTGATGATTAGCACAAGAATTCAGAATTTAATAGGAATGTAAAACTTCTCCTGGTGTAGTTATACAACACGAAAAACATTAAGAATCGTTTTAAGAAATTTTGAGGAGAACTTTTTTCGGACCTAAGTGTCGTAAAAAACGTGATGATTAGCACACGAATTCGGACTTTAATGGGAATGTGAAACTTTATCGGGTGTAGGTACACAATATGAAAAACATTCAGAATCATTTAAAGCAATTTTGTGGATAACTTTTTTCTAAACCTAAATTTCGTAAAAAACGTGATGATTAGCTCACGAATTCGGACTTTAATGGGAATGTGAACTTTGTCTGGTGTATTTATACAATATGAAAAACATTCTGAATCGTTTTAAGAAATTTTCTGTAAAAATTTTTTTGGACTTGAATTTCGTAAAAAATGTGATGATTAGCTCACGAATTCTGAATTTAATGGGACTGTGAAACTTTTCCTGGTTTACTTATACAACACAAAAAACATTAAGAATCATTTTAAGAAATTTTGTAGAGAACTTTTTTCAGACCTAAGTTTCGTAAAAAACATGATGATTAACACAAGAATTTGGACTTTAATGGGAATGTGAAACTTTGTTGGTTGTAGGTATACAACATGAAAACATTCAGAATCGTTTTAGGCAATTTTGTGGATAACCTTTTTCCGGACTTAAATTTCGTAAAAAACATGAAGATCAACATAAGAATTCGGAATTTAATGGGAATGTGAAACTTTGTGTGGTGTAGGTATGCAACATGAAAAACATTCAGAATCGTTTTAAGCAATTTGTGGAGAACTTTTTTGGACCTAAATTTCGTAAAAAACGCGATGATTAGCACACGAATTCGAAATATCATGGGAATGTGAAACTTTGTCTTGAGTATTTATCTAACATGAAAAAAATACACAATCGTTTTGAGTAATTTTTTGGAGGACTATTTTTCGGATATTAATTTTGTAAAAAAACGTAATGATTAGCACACGAATTCGTACTTTAATGGGAATGTGAAACTTTGTCTGGTGTAGGTGTACAACATGAAAAAACATTCAAAATCGTTTTAAGCAATTTTGTGGAGAACTTTTTTCGGACATTAATTTCGTAAAAAACGTGATGATTAGCACACGAATTCGGAATATCATGGGAATGTGAAATTTTATCTGGTATATTTACACAACATGAAAAACATACAGAATTGTTTTGAGAAATTTTTTTGAAGACTATTTTTCGGACCTTAATTTTGTAAAAAACGTGAAGATTAGCACCGAATTCGAACTTTAATAGGAATGTAAAACTTTGTCTGGTGTAGCTATACAACATGAAAAAACATTCAGAATCGTTTTAAGCAATTTTGTGGAGAACTTTTTTCGGACATTAATTTTGTAAAAAATGAAATGATTAACACACGAATTCGGAATATCATGGGAATGTGAAACCTTGTCTGCTGCATTTATACAACATTAAAAATATACAGAATCGGTTTGAGCAGTTTTTTAGAGGACTATTTTTCGAACCTTAATTTTGTAAAAAACGTGATGATTAGTACACGAATTTGAAATTTCATGGGAATGTGAAAATTTGTCTGGTGTATTTATACAAAATGAAAAACATTTCAGAATCATTTTAAGCAATTTTGTGTAGAACTTTCTTTCAAACCTAAATTTCGTAAAGAACGTGATGATTAACACAAATTCAGACTTTAATTGGAATCTGAAACATTGTCGGGTGTAGATATACAACATGAAAAACATTCAGAATCTCTTAAAACAATTTTGTGGAGAACTTTTTTTCGGACATTAATTTCGTAAAAAACGTGATGATTAGCACACGAATTCGGAATATAATGGGAATGTGAAACTTTGTCTGGTATATTCATATAACGTGTAAAACATATAGAACCATTTTGAGCAAGTTTCTTTAGGACTATTTTTAGGACTCTAATTTTGTAAAAAACGTGATGATATACACACGAATTCGGACTTTAATAGGAATGTGAAACTTTTGTCTATTGTAGGTATATAACATGAAAAAACATTCAGAATTGTTTTAAGCGTGGAGAACTTTTTCGGACATTAATTTCGTAAAAAACGTGATGATTAGACACACGAATTCGGAATATCATGGGAATGTGAAACTTTGTCTGGTGAATTTATACAACATGAAAAACATACAAAATCGTTTTGAGCAATTTTTTGGAGGACTATGTTTCGAACCTTAATTTTGTAAAAACCGTAATGATTAGTACACGAATTCGTACTTCAATGGGAATGTGAAACTTTGTCTGGTGTATTTATACAACATGAAAAAGATTCAGAATTATTTTAACCAATTTGTGGAGAACTTTTTTCCGGACCTAAATTTCGTAAAAAACGTGATGATTAGCACACGAATTCAGACATTAATGGGAATGTAAAACTTTGTCGAGTGTAGGTATACAAATGAAAACATTCAGAATCGCTTTAAGCAATTTTGTGGAGAACTTTTTTCCGACGTAAATTTCGTAAAAAATGTGATGATTAGCACACGAATTCGGAATATCATGTGAATGTGAAAGTTTGTTTGGTATATTTATACGACATGAAAAACATATAGAATCGTTTTAAGCAATTTTTTGAGGACTATTTTTTTTACCTTAATTTTGTAAAAACCGTAATGATTAGCACACGAATTCGATCTTAATGGGAACGTGAAACTTTGTCTGGTGTAGGTATACAACATGAAAGATATTCAGAATCGTTTTAAGAATTTTTCTCTAGAAATTTCTTTCGGACCTGAATTTCATAAAAAACCTGATGATTAGCATACGAATTCGGAATTTAATGGGAATGTTAAACTTTGTCGGGTGTAGGTATACAACACGAAAACATTCGGAATCGTTTTAGGAAATTTTGTGGAGAAATTTTTTCCGGACCTAAATTTTGTAAAAAACGTGATGATCAGCACACGAATTCGGAATATGAAACTTTGTCTAGTGTAGGTATGCAACATGAAAACACATTCAGAATCGTTTTAAACAATTTTGTGGAGAACTTTTTTCGGACCTTAATTTCGTAAAAAACGTGACTATTAGCACACGAATTAGGAATATCATGGGAATGTGAATCTCTTTCTGGTGTATTTATCCAATATAAAAAAAATACACAATCGTTTTGAGCAATTTTTTTAGGACTATTTTTCGGACCTTAATTTTGTAAAAAACATAACGATTAGCACATGAATTCGTACTTCATGGGAATGTGAAACTTTGACTGGTGTATTTATACAACATAAAAAACATTCAAAATAATTTTAAGCAAGTTTGCAGAGAACTTTTTTTCGGACCTAAATTTCGAAAAAACGTGATGTACACGAATTCGGATTTTAATTGGAATGCGAGACTTTGTCTAGTGTAGATATACAACATGAAAAACATTCAGAATCGTTTTAAGCAATTTTGTCAAGAACTTTTTTCACACCTAAATTTCGTAAAAACTGTGATGATTAGCACACAAATTCGTAATATCATGGGAATGTGAAATTTTGTCTAGTATATTTACACAACATGAAAAACATACAGATTTATTTTGAGCAATTTTTTGGAGGACTATATTTCGAACCTTAATTTTGTAGAAAACGTAATGATTATAACATGAATTCTTACTTTAATGGGAATGTGAAACTTTGCCTTGTGTATTTATACAACATGAAAACATTCAGAATGACTTTAAGCAATCTTGTGGAGAACTTTTTTTCGAACCTAAATTTCGTTAAAAACATGATGATTAGCACAAGGATTCGGACTTTAATGGGAATGTGAAAGTTTGTCGGGTGTAGGTATAAAACATGAAAAATATTCAGAATCGTTGTAAGCAATTTTTTGGAGAACTTTTTTCGACCTAAATTTCGTAATAAATGTGATGATTAGTACACAAATTCGGAATATCATGGGAATGTGAAACTTGGTCTACTATATTTATACAACATAAAAAATATATAGAATTTTTTGAGGAATTTTTTTGGGGACTATTTTTCGGACCTTAATTTCGTAAAAACCGTGATGATTAGTACACGAATTCGGACTTTAATGGGAATGTGAAACTTTGTCTGGTGTAGGTATACAACATGAAAAGACATTCAGAATCATTTTAAGAAATGTTCTATAGAAATTTTTTTGGGACCTGAATTTCGTAAAAAACCTGAAGATTAGCAAACAAATTCGGAATTTAATGGGAATGTGAAACTTTGTCGGGTGTAGGTATACAACATGAAAACATTCATAATCGTTTTAAACAATTTTTTTGAGGACTATTTTCCGAACCCTAATATTGTAAAAAACGTGATGATTAGCACAAGAATACAAAATATCCTGGGAATGTGAAACTTTGTCTGGTTTATTTATACTACATGAAAACATACAGAATCGTTTTGAGAAATTTTTTGGATTACTATTTTTCGGACCTTAATTTTGTAAAAAACGTGATGATTAGCACACGAATTCGGACATTAATGAGATTGTGAAACTTTGTCGGGTGTAGGTATACAACTTGAAAAAACATTCAGAATCGTTTTAAGATATTTTATGAGGAACTTTTTTCGGACATTAATTTCGTAAAAAACGTGATGATTAGTACACGAATTCGGAATATCATGGGAATGTGAAACTTTGACTGGTATATTTATACAACATTAAAAACATACAGAATCATTTTGAGCAATTTTTTGGAGGACTATTTTTCGAACCTGAATTTTGCAAAAAACGTGATGATTAGCACACTAATTCGAAATGTAATGGGAATGTGAAACTTTGTCTGGTGTATTTATACAAAATGAAAAAAATTCAGAATCATTTTAAGCAATTTCATGGAGAACATTTTTACAGACCTAAATTTCGTAAAAAACGTGATGATTAGCAAACGAATTCGGACTTTAACGGGAATATAAAACTTTGTCGGGTGTAGGTATACAACATGAAGAACATTCAGAATCGTTTTAAGATATTTTTTGAAGAACCTTTTTTTCCCACCTAAATTTCGTAAAAAACGTGATGATTAGTACACACGAATTCGGAATATCATGGGAATGTGAAACTTTGTGTGGTATATTTATACAACATGAAAAACATACAGAATCGTTTTGAGCAATTTTTCTGAGGACTATTTTTTCGAACCTTCATTTTGTAAAAAACGTGAAGATTAACACACGAATTTGGACTTTAATAGGAATGTGAAACTTTTTCTGTTGTAGGTATACAAAATAAAAAAATATTCAGAATCATTTTAAGCAATTTTTCGTAGAACTTTTTTTGGAAATTAATTTCGTAAAAAACGTGATGATTAGCACACGAATTCGAAATATCCTGGGAATGTGAAACTTTGTTTGGTATATTTATACAAAATGAAAAACATATAGAACCGTTTTGAGCAATTTTTTTGAGGACTATTTTTCGGACCCTAATTTTTTAAAAAACGTGATGATTAATAAACGAATTCGGACTTTAATCGGAATGTGAAACTTTGTCTGGTGTAGGTATATAACTTGAAAAATATTCAGAAATGTTTTAAGTAATTTTGTGGAGAACTTTTTTTGGACATTAATTTCGTAAAAAACGTGATGATTAACACACGAATTCGAAATATCATGGGAATGTGAAACTTTGTCAGGTATATTTATACAACATTAAACACATACAAAATCGTTTTGAACAACTTTTTTGAGGACTATTTTTCGAACCATAATTTTGTAAAAAACGTGATGATTAGCACACGAATTCGTACTTTAAGGGGAATGTGAAACTTTGTCCGGTGTATTTATACAAAATGAAAAACATTCAGAATTATTTTAACCAATTTTTTAGAGAACTCTTTTTGGGACAAAATTTTGTAAAAAACTTGATGATTAGCACAGGAATTCGGACTTTAATGGGAATGTGAAACTTTGTCGGGTGTAGGTATACAACATGAAAAACATTCAGAATCTTTTAAGCAATTTTGTGGAGAACTTTTTCCGACCTAAATTTCGTAAAAAACGTGATGATTAGCACACTAATTCCGAATATCACGGGAATGTGAAACTTTGTCAGGTATATTTATACAACATGAAAACATACAGAATCGTTTTGAACAATTTTCTTGAGGACTATGTTTTGGACCTTAATTTTGTAAAAAACGTGATGATTAGCACACTCAAATTCGAATTTTAATGGGAATGTGAAACTTTGTCTGGTGTAGGTATACAACATGAAAAGAAATTTAGAATCGTTTTAAGCAATATTTGGAGAACTTTTTTCGGACATTAATTTCGTAAAAAAGTGATAATTAGCACACGAATTCCGAATATCATGGGAATGGGAAATTTTGTATGGTGTATTTATACAACATGAAAAACATACAGATTCGTTTTGAGCAATTTTTTGAGGACAATTTTTCGAACATTCATTTTGTAAAAAAAAGTAATGATTAGCACATGAATTCCTACATTAATGAGAACGTGTAACTTTGTCTGGTGTATTTATACAACATGAAAATTTTCAGAATCATTTTAAGCAATTTTGTGGAGAACTTTTTTTCGGACCTAAATTTCATAAAAAACGTGATGATTAGCACACGAATTCGGAATATCATGGGAATGTGAAACTTTGTCTGGCATATTTATACAACATGAAAAACGTACAGAATCGTTTTGAGAAATTTTTTTGAGGATTATTTTTTGGGCCTTAATTTTGTAAAAAACATGATGATTAGTACACGAATTCGGACTTTAATAGGAATGTGAAACTTTGTCTGGTGTAGGTATGCGACATGAAAAGGCATTCAGAATCGTTTTAAGAAATTTTCTGTAGAAATTTTTTTCGGACCTTAATTTTGTAAAAAACGTTAATATTAGTACAAGAATTTGGACTTTAATGGGAATGTGAAACTTTGTCTGGTGTGGGTATACAATATGAAAAAACATTCAGAATCGTTTCAAGAATTTTTTGTAGAAAATTTTTTCGTACCTGAATTTCATAAAATGTATTGATTAGCACACGAATTAGGAAATTAATTGGAATGTGAAACTTTGTAGGGTTTGGTATACAACATGAAAACATTAGGAATAGTTTTAGACAATTTTGTAGAGAACTTTTTTCCGGAACTAAATTTCGTAAAAAACATGATGATCAGCACACGAATTCGGACTTTAATGGTAATGTGAAACTTTGTCTGGTGTAGGTATACAAGATGAATAACATTCAGAATCGTTTTAAACCATTTTGTGGAGAACTTTTTTTGGACCTAAATTTCGTAAAAAACGTGATGATTAGCACAAGAATTCAGAATATCATGGGAATGTGAAACTTTGTCTGGCGTATTTATACTACATGAAAACATACAGAATCGTTTTGAGCAATTTTTCGGAGGATTATTTTTCGAACCATAATTTTGTAAAAAACATGATGATTAGCACACGAATTCGGACATTAATGGGATTGTGAAACTCTGTCGGATGTAGGCATACAACTTGAAAAAACATTCAGAATCGTTTTAAGCAATTTTGTGGAGAACTTTTTCCGGACATTAATTTCGTAAAAAACGTGAAGATTAACACACGAATTCGAAATATCATGGGAATGTAAAACTTTGTCAGGTATATTTATACAACATTAAAAACATACAAAATCGTGATGATTAGCACACGAATTCGGATATTAATGGGATTGTGAAACTTTGTCGGGTGTAGGTATACAACTTGGAAAAACATTCAGAATTGTTTTAGGCAATTTATTGAAGAACTTTTTTCCGGACTTAATTTTTGTAAAAAACGTGATGTGATGCACATGAATTTGGACTTTAATGGGAATGTGAAACTTTGTTTGGTCTAGCTATACAGTACTAAAGCCATTCAGAATCGTTTTTGGTAATTTTTTAGAGAACTTTTTTTCAGACCTAAATTCCGTAAAAAACGTGATGATTAGCTCACGAATTCGGAATTTAATGAGAATGTGAAACTTTTTCGGGTGTAGGTATACAACGTGAAAAACTTGCAGAATTGTTTTAAGCAATTTCGTGGATAACTTTTTTTCAGACCTAAATTTCGTAAAAAACGTGATGATTAGCACACGAATTCGGACTTTAATGGGAATGTGAAACTTTGTCGGGTGTAGGTATATAACATGAAAAACATTCATAATCGTTTTAAACAATTTTGTGGAGAACTTTTTTCCGACCTAAATTTAGTAAAAAACGTGATGATTAGCACACGAATTCGGAATATCCGGGGAATGTGAAACTTTAACTGGTATATTTATACAAAATGAAAAACATATAGAACCGTTTTGAGCAATTTTTTTGAGAACTATTTTTCGGACCCTAATTTTGTAAAAAAACGTGATGATTAACATACGAATTCGGACTTTAATCGGAAGGTGAAACTTTGTCTGGTGTAGGTATATAACTTGAAAAATATTCAGAAATGTTTTAAGCAATTTTGTGGAGAACTTTTTTCGGACATTAATTTCGTAAAAGACGTGAAGATTAACACACGAATTCGAAATATCATGGGAATGTGAAACTTTGTCAGGTATATTTATACAACATTGAAAACATACAAAATCGTTTTGAGCAATTTTTTGGAGGACTATTTTTCGAACCATAATTTTGTAAAAAACGTGATGATTAGCACACAAATTTGAAATTTAATGGGAATGTAAAACTTTGTCTAGTGTATTTATACAAAATGAAAAACATTCAGAATCTTTTTAAGTAATTTTGTGGAGAACTTTTTTGCAGACCTAAATTTCATAAAGAACGTGATGATTAGCACACGAATTCGGACTTTAATGGGAATTTGAAACTTTGTTGGGTGTAGGTATACAAAATGAAAAGCATTCAGAATCGTTTTAAACAATTTTTTTTGAGGACTATTTTTTCGAACTCTAATTTTGTAAAAAACATGATGATTAGCACACGAATTCGGACCTTAATGGAAATTTGAAACTTTGTCTGGTGTAGGTATACAACATGAAAAAAATTCAGAATCATTTTAAGCAATTTTGTGGAGAACTTTATCTCGGACCTAAATTCCGTAAAAAATTTGATGATTAGCTCACGAATTCGGACCTTAATGGGAATGTTAAACTTTGTCGGGTGTAGGTATACAATGTGAAAAACATTCAGAATCGTTTTAAGCAATTTTGTGAAGAACTTTTTTACGACTTAAGTTTTGTAAAAAACGTGATGTTTAGCACATGAATTCGGAACATCATGGGAATGTGAAATTTTGTCTGGTATATGTGTATAACATGGAAAACATACAGAATCATTTTAAGCAATTTTTTTGAGTACTATTTTTCGGACCTTAATTTTGTAAAAAATGTGAAGATTAGCACGCTTATTTAGACTTTAATGGGAATGTGAAACTTTGTCCGGTGTAGGGATAAAACATGAAAAGACATTTAGAATCATTTTATGAAATTTTCTATAGAAATTTTTTTCGGACTTGAATTTCACAAAAGACCTACTAATTAGCACACGAATTCGGAATTTAATGGGAATGTGAAACTTTGTCCGGAGTAGGGATAAAACATGAAAAGACATTTAGAATCATTTTATGAAATTTTCTATAGAAATTTTTTTCGGACTTGAATTTCATAAATGACCTACTAATTAGCACACGAATTCGGAATTTAATGGGAATGTGAAACTTTGTCCGCTGTAGGTATAACAACATGAAAATATTGGGGATCGTTTTAGGCAATTTATTGGAGAACTTTTTTCCGGACTTAATTTTTGTAAAAAAACGTGATGTGATGCACACGAATTCGGACTTTAATGGGAATGTGAAACTTTGTTTGGTCTAGCTATACAACATGAAAACCATTCAGAATCGTTTTAGGCAATTTTTTGGAGAACTTTTTTTCGGACCTAAATTTCGTAAAAAACGTGATGATTAGCTCACGAATTCGGACTTTAATGGGAATGTGAAACTTTTTCGGGTGTAGGTATACAACGTAAAAAACGTACAGAATTATTTTAAGCAATTTCGTGGAGAACTTTTTTTCATACCTAAATTTCGCAAAAACGTGATGATTAGCACACGAATTCAGACTTTAATGGGATTGTGAAACTTTGTCGGGTGTAGGTATATAACATGAAAAACATTCAGAATCGTTTTAAACAATTTTTTGGAGAACTTTTTTCCGACCTAAATTTAGTAAAAAACGTGAAGATTAGCACACGAATTCGGAATATCCAGGGAATGTGAAACTTGAACTGGTATACTTATACAAAATGAAAAACATATAGAACCGTTTTGAGCAATTTTTTTGAGAACTATTTTTCGGACCCTAATTTTGTAAAAAAACGTGATGATTAACACACAAATTCGGACTTTAATCGGAAGGTGAAACTTTGTCTGGTGTAGGTATATAACTTGAAAAATATTCAGAAATGTTTTAAGCAATTTTGTGGAGAACTTTTTTCGGACATTAATTTCGTAAAAAACGTGAAGATTAACACACGAATTCGAAATATCATGGGAATGTGAAACTTTGTCAGGTAAATTTATACAACAATTAAAAACATACAAAATCGTTTTGAGCAATTTTTTGGAAGACTATTTTTCGAACCATAATTTTGTAAAAAACGTGATGATTAGCACACGAATTCGAAATTTAATGGGAATGTAAAACTCTTGCTAGTGTATTTATACAAAATGAAAAACATTCAGAATCATTTTAAGTAATTTTGTGGGGAACTTTTCAGCAGACCTAAATTTCATAAAGAACGTGATGATTAACACACGAATTCGGACTTTAATGGGAATTGAAACTTTGTTGGGTGTAGGTATACAAAATGAAAAGCATTCGTAATCGTTTTAAACAATTTTTTTTGAGGACTATTTTTCGGACTCTAATTTTGTAAAAAACATGATGATTAGCACACGAATTCGGACCTTAATGGAAATTTGAAACTTTGTCTGGTGTAGGTATACAACATGAAAAAAATTCAGAATCATTTTAAGCAATTTTGTGGAGAACTTTTCCTCGGACCTAAATTCCGTAAAAAATGTGATGATTAGCTCACGAATTCGGACCTTAATGGGAATGTTAAACTTTGTCGGGTGTAGGTATACAATGTGAAAAACATTCGTAATCGTTTTAAGCAATTTTGTGGAGAACTTTTTTACGACTTAAATTTTGGTAAAAAAACGTGATGTTTAGCACACGAATTCGGAACATCATGGGAATGTGAAATTTTGTCTGTTATATGTGTATAACATTAAAAACATACAGAATCATTTTAAGCAATTTTTTTGAGGACTATTTTTCGGACCTTAATTTTGTAAAAAATGTGAAGATTAGCACGCTTATTTAGACTTTAATGGGAATGCGAAACTTTGTCCGGTGTAGGGATAAAACATGAAAAGACATTTAGAATCATTTTATGAAATTTTCTATAGAAATTTTTTCGGACTTGAATTTCATAAAAGACCTACTAATTAGCACACGAATTCGGAATTTAATGGGAATGTGAAACTTTGTCCGCTGTAGGTATAACAACATGAAAACATTGGGGATCGTTTTAGGCAATTTATTGGAGAACTTTTTTCCGGACATAATTTTTGTAAAAAACGTGATGTGATGCACACGAATTCGGACTTTAATGGGAATGTGAAACTTTGTTTGGTCTAGCTATACAGCATGAAAACCATTCAGAATCGTTTTAGGCAATTTTTTGGAGAACTTTTTTTCGGACCTAAATTTCGTAAAAAACGTGATGATTAGCTCACGAATTCGCACTTTAATGGGAATGTGAAACTTTTTCGGGTGTAGGTATACAACGTGAAAAACGTACAGAATTATTTTAAGCAATTTCGTGGAGAACTTTTTTTCATACCTAAATTTCGCAAAAACGTGATGATTAGCACACGAATTCGGACTTTAATGGGAATGTGAAACTTTGTCGGGTGTAGGTATATAACATGAAAAACATTCAGAATCGTTTTAAACAATTTTGTGGAGAACTTTTTTCCGACCAAAATTTAGTAAAAAACGTGATGATTAGCACACGAATTCGGAATATCCAGGGAATGTGAAACTTGAACTGGTGTACTTATACAAAATGAAAAACATATAGAACCGTTTCGAGCAATTTTTTTGAGAACTATTTTTCGGACCCTAATTTTGTAAAAAAACGTGATGATTAACACACAAATTCGGACTTTAATCGGAAGGTGAAACTTTGTCTGGTGTAGGTATATAACTTGAAAAATATTCAGAAATGTTTTAAGCAATTTTGTGGAGAACTTTTTTCGGACATTAATTTCGTAAAAAACGTGAAGATTAACACACGAATTCGAAATATCATGGGAATGTGAAACTCTGTCAGGTATATTTATACAACAATTAAAAACATACAAAATCGTTTTGAGCAATTTTTTGGAAGACTATTTTTCGAACCATAATTTTGTAAAAAACGTGATGATTAGCACACGAATTCGAAATTTAATGGGAATGTAAAACTCTTGCTAGTGTATTTATACAAAATGAAAAACATTCAGAATCATTTTAAGTAATTTTGTGGGGAACTTTTCAGCAGACCTAAATTTCATAAAGAACGTGATGATTAACACACGAATTCGGACTTTAATGGGAATTGAAACTTTGTTGGGTGTAGGTATACAAAATGAAAAGCATTCAGAATCGTTTTAAACAATTTTTTTGAGGACTATTTTTCGGACTCTAATTTTGTAAAAAACATGATGATTAGCACACGAATTCGGACCTTAATGGAAATTTGAAACTTTGTCTGGTGTAGGTATACAACATGAAAAAAATTCAGAATCATTTTAAGCAATTTTGTGGAGAACTTTTCCTCGGACCTAAATTCCGTAAAAAATGTGATGATTAGCTCACGAATTCGGACCTTAATGGGAATGTTAAACTTTGTCGGGTGTAGGTATACAATGTGAAAAACATTCAGAATCGTTTTAAGCAATTTTGTGGAGAACTTTTTTACGACTTAAATTTGGTAAAAAACGTGATGTTTAGCACACGAATTCGGAACATCATGGGAATGTGAAATTTTGTCTGTTATATGTGTATAACATTAAAAACATACAGAATCATTTTAAGCAATTTTTTTGAGGACTATTTTTCGGACCTTAATTTTGTAAAAAATGTGAAGATTAGCACGCTTATTTAGACTTTAATGGGAATGCGAAACTTTGTCCGGTGTAGGGATAAAACATGAAAAGACATTTAGAATCATTTTATGAAATTTTCTATAGAAATTTTTTTCGGACTTGAATTTCATAAAAGACCTACTAATTAGCACACGAATTCGGAATTTAATGGGAATGTGAAACTTTGTCCGCTGTAGGTATAACAACATGAAAACATTGGGGATCGTTTTAGGCAATTTATTGGAGAACTTTTTTCCGGACATAATTTTTGTAAAAAACGTGATGTGATGCACACGAATTCGGACTTTAATGGGAATGTGAAACTTTGTTTGGTCTAGCTATACAGCATGAAAACCATTCAGAATCGTTTTAGGCAATTTTTTGGAGAACTTTTTTTCGGACCTAAATTTCGTAAAAAACGTGATGATTAGCTCACGAATTCGCACTTTAATGGGAATGTGAAACTTTTTCGGGTGTAGGTATACAACGTGAAAAACGTACAGAATTATTTTAAGCAATTTCGTGGAGAACTTTTTTTCATACCTAAATTTCGCAAAAACGTGATGATTAGCACACGAATTCGGACTTTAATGGGAATGTGAAACTTTGTCGGGTGTAGGTATATAACATGAAAAACATTCAGAATCGTTTTAAACAATTTTGTGGAGAACTTTTTTCCGACCAAAATTTAGTAAAAAACGTGATGATTAGCACACGAATTCGGAATATCCAGGGAATGTGAAACTTGAACTGGTGTACTTATACAAAATGAAAAACATATAGAACCGTTTCGAGCAATTTTTTTGAGAACTATTTTTCGGACCCTAATTTTGTAAAAAAACGTGATGATTAACACACGAATTCGGACTTTAATCGGAAGGTGAAACTTTGTCTGGTGTAGGTATATAACTTGAAAAATATTCAGAAATGTTTTAAGCAATTTTGTGGAGAACTTTTTTCGGACATTAATTTCGTAAAAAACGTGAAGATTAACACACGAATTCGAAATATCATGGGAATGTGAAACTCTGTCAGGTATATTTATACAACAATTAAAAACATACAAAATCGTTTTGAGCAATTTTTTGGAGGACTATTTTTCGAACCATAATTTTGTAAAAAACGTGATGATTAGCACACGAATTCGAAATTTAATGGGAATGTAAAACTTTATCAAGTGTATTTATACAAAATGAAAAACATTCAGAATCGTTTTAAGTAATTTTGTGGAGAACTTTTCTACAGACCTAAATTTCATAAAGAACGTGATGATTAGCACACGAATTCGGACTTTAATGGGAATTTGAAACTTTGTTGGGTGTAGGTATACAAAATGAAAAGCATTCGTAATCGTTTTAAACAATTTTTTTGAGGACTATTTTTCGGACTCTAATTTTGTAAAAAACATGATGATTAGCACACGAATTCGGACCTTAATGGAAATTTGAAACTTTGTCTGGTGTAGGTATACAACATGAAAAAAATTCAGAATCATTTTAAGCAATTTTGTGGAGAACTTTTCCTCGGACCTAAATTCCGTAAAAAATGTGATGATTAGCTCACGAATTCGGACCTTAATGGGAATGTTAAACTTTGTCGGGTGTAGGTATACAATGTGAAAAACATTCAGAATCGTTTTAAGCAATTTTGTGGAGAACTTTTTTACGACTTAAATTTTGTAAAAAACGTGATGTTTAGCACACGAATTCGGAACATCATGGGAATGTGAAATTTTGTCTGGTATATGTGTATAACATGAAAAACATACAGAATCATTTTAAGCAATTTTTTTGAGGACTATTTTTCGGACCTTAATTTTGTAAAAAATGTGAAGATTAGCACGCTTATTTAGACTTTAATGGGAATGCGAAACTTTGTCCGGTGTAGGGATAAAACATGAAAAGACATTTAGAATCATTTTATGAAATTTTCTATAGAAATTTTTTTCGGACTTGAATTTCATAAAAGACCTACTAATTAGCACACGAATTCGGAATTTAATGGGAATGTGAAACTTTGTCCGCTGTAGGTATAACAATATGAAAACATTGGGGATCGTTTTAGGCAATTTATTGGAGAACTTTTTTCCGGACATAATTTTTGTAAAAAACGTGATGTGATGCACACGAATTCGGACTTTAATGGGAATGTGAAACTTTGTTTGGTCTAGCTATACAGCATGAAAACCATTCAGAATCGTTTTAGGCAATTTTTTGGAGAACTTTTTTTCGGACCTAAATTTCGTAAAAAACGTGATGATTAGCTCACGAATTCGCACTTTAATGGGAATGTGAAACTTTTTCGGGTGTAGGTATACAACGTGAAAAACGTACAGAATTATTTTAAGCAATTTCGTGGAGAACTTTTTTTCATACCTAAATTTCGCAAAAACGTGATGATTAGCACACGAATTCGGACTTTAATGGGAATGTGAAACTTTGTCGGGTGTAGGTATATAACATGAAAAACATTCGAATCGTTTTAAACAATTTTGTGGAGAACTTTTTTTCCGACCAAAATTTAGTAAAAAAACGTGATGATTAGCACACGAATTCGGAATATCCAGGGGAATGTGAAACTTGAACTGGGTGTACTTATACAAAATGAAAAACATATAGAACCGTTTCGAGCAATTTTTTTTGAGAACTATTTTTTCGGACCCTAATTTTGTAAAAAAACGTGATGATTAACACACGAATTCGGACTTTAATCGGAAGGTGAAACTTTGTCCGGGTGTAGGTATATAACTTGAAAAATATTCGAAATGTTTTAAGCAATTTTGTGGAGAACTTTTTTTCGGACATTAATTTCGTAAAAAACGTGAAGATTAACACACGAATTCGAAATATCATGGGAATGTGAAACTCTGTCAGGTATATTTATACAACAATTAAAAACATACAAAATCGTTTTGAGCAATTTTTTGGAGGACTATTTTTCGAACCATAATTTTGTAAAAAACGTGATGATTAGCACACGAATTCGAAATTTAATGGGAATGTAAAACTTTATCAAGTGTATTTATACAAAATGAAAAACATTCAGAATCGTTTTAAGTAATTTTGTGGAGAACTTTTCTACAGACCTAAATTTCATAAAGAACGTGATGATTAGCACACGAATTCGGACTTTAATGGGAATTTGAAACTTTGTTGGGTGTAGGTATACAAAATGAAAAGCATTCAGAATCGTTTTAAACAATTTTTTTGAGGACTATTTTTCGGACTCTAATTTTGTAAAAAACATGATGATTAGCACACGAATTCGGACCTTAATGGAAATTTGAAACTTTGTCTGGTGTAGGTATACAACATGAAAAAAATTCAGAATCATTTTAAGCAATTTTGTGGAGAACTTTTCCTCGGACCTAAATTCCGTAAAAAATGTGATGATTAGCTCACGAATTCGGACCTTAATGGGAATGTTAAACTTTGTCGGGTGTAGGTATACAATGTGAAAAACATTCAGAATCGTTTTAAGCAATTTTGTGGAGAACTTTTTTACGACTTAAATTTTGTAAAAAACGTGATGTTTAGCACACGAATTCGGAACATCATGGGAATGTGAAATTTTGTCTGGTATATGTGTATAACATGAAAAACATACAGAATCATTTTAAGCAATTTTTTTGAGGACTATTTTTCGGACCTTAATTTTGTAAAAAATGTGAAGATTAGCACGCTTATTTAGACTTTAATGGGAATGCGAAACTTTGTCCTAGTGTAGGGATAAAACATGAAAAGACATTTAGAATCATTTTATGAAATTTTCTATAGAAATTTTTTTCGGACTTGAATTTCATAAAAGACCTACTAATTAGCACACGAATTCGGAATTTAATGGGAATGTGAAACTTTGTCCGCTGTAGGTATAAAAACATGAAAACATTGGGGATCGTTTTAGGCAATTTATTGGAGAACTTTTTTCCGGACATAATTTTTGTAAAAAACGTGATGTGATGCACACGAATTCGGACTTTAATGGGAATGTGAAACTTTGTTTGGTCTAGCTATACAGCATGAAAACCATTCAGAATCGTTTTAGGCAATTTTTTGGAGAACTTTTTTTCGGACCTAAATTTCGTAAAAAACGTGATGATTAGCTCACGAATTCGCACTTTAATGGGAATGTGAAACTTTTTTCGGGTGTAGGTATACAACGTGAAAAACGTACTGAAATTATTTTAAGCAATTTCGTGGAGAACTTTTTTTTCATACCTAAATTTCGCAAAAACGTGATGATTAGCACACGAATTCGGACTTTAATGGGAATGTGAAACTTTGTCGGGTGTAGGTATATAACATGAAAAACATTCAGAATCGTTTTAAACAATTTTGTGGAGAACTTTTTTCCGACCAAAATTTAGTAAGAAACGTGATGATTAGCACACGAATTCGGAATATCCAGGGAATGTGAAACTTGAACTGGTGTACTTATACAAAATGAAAAACATATAGAACCGTTTCGAGCAATTTTTTTGAGAACTATTTTTCGGACCCTAATTTTGTAAAAAAACGTGATGATTAACACACGAATTCGGACTTTAATCGGAAGGTGAAACTTTGTCTGGTGTAGGTATATAACTTGAAAAATATTCAGAAATGTTTTAAGCAATTTTGTGGAGAACTTTTTTCGGACATTAATTTCGTAAAAAACGTGAAGATTAACACACGAATTCGAAATATCATGGGAATGTGAAACTTTGTCAGGTAAATTTATACAACAATTAAAAACATACAAAATCGTTTTGAGCAATTTTTTGGAGGACTATTTTTCGAACCATAATTTTGTAAAAAACGTGATGATTAGCACACGAATTCGAAATTTAATGGGAATGTAAAACTTTGTCTAGTGTATTTATACAAAATGAAAAACATTCAGAATCATTTTAAGTAATTTTGTGGAGAACTTTTCTGCAGACCTAAATTTCATAAAGAACGTGATGATTAGCACACGAATTCGGACTTTAATGGGAATTTGAAACTTTGTTGGGTGTAGGTATACAAAATGAAAAGCATTCGAATCGTTTTAAACAATTTTTTTTGAGGACTATTTTTTCGGACTCTAATTTTGTAAAAAACATGATGATTAGCACACGAATTCGGACCTTAATGGAAATTTGAAACTTTGTCTGGTGTAGGTATACAACATGAAAAAAATTCAGAATCATTTCAAGCAATTTTGTGGAGAACTTTTTCTCGGACCTAAATTCCATAAAAAATGTGATGATTAGCTCACGAATTCGGACCTTAATGGGAATGTTAAACTTTGTCGGGTGTAGGTATACAATGTGAAAAACATTCATAATCGTTTTAAGCAATTTTGTGGAGAACTTTTTTACGACTTAAATTTTTTAAAAAACGTGATGTTTAGCACACGAATTCGGAACATCATGGGAATGTGAAATTTTGTCTGGTATATGTGTACAACATGAAAAAATACAGAATCATTTTAAGCAATTTTTTTGAGGACTATTTTTCGGACCTTAATTTTGTAAAAAATGTGAAGATTAGCACGCTTATTTAGGCTTTAATGGGAATGCGAAACTTTGTCCGGTGCAGGGATAAAACATGAAAAGACATTTAGAATCATTTTATGAAATTTTCTATAGAAATTTTTTTCGGACTTGAATTTCATAAAAGACCTACTAATTAGCACACGAATTCGGAATTTAATGGGAATGTGAAACTTTGTCCGCTGTAGGTATAACAACATGAAAACATTGGGGATCGTTTTAGGCAATTTATTGGAGAACTTTTTTCCGGACATAATTTTTGTAAAAAACGTGATGTGATGCACACGAATTCGGACTTTAATGGGAATGTGAAACTTTGTTTGGTCTAGCTATACAGCATGAAAACAATTGCGAATCGTTTTAGGCAATTTTTTTGGAGAACTTTTTTTCGGACCTAAATTTCGTAAAAAACGTGATGATTAGCTCACGAATTCGGACTTTAATGGGAATGTGAAACTTTTTCGGGTGTAGGTATACAACGTGAAAAACGTACAGAATTATTTTAAGCAATTTCGTGGAGAACTTTTTTTCATACCTAAATTTCGCAAAAACGTGATGATTAGCACACGAATTCGGACTTTAATGGGAATGTGAAACTTTGTCGGGTGTAGGTATATAACATGAAAAACATTCAGAATCGTTTTAAACAATTTTGTGGAGAACTTTTTTCCGACCAAAATTTAGTAAGAAACGTGATGATTAGCACACGAATTCGGAATATCCAGGGGAATGTGAAACTTGAACTGGTGTACTTATACAAAATGAAAAAACATATAGAACCGTTTCGAGCAATTTTTTTTGAGAACTATTTTTTCGGACCCTAATTTTGTAAAAAACGTGATGATTAACACACGAATTCGGACTTTAATCGGAAGGTGAAACTTTGTCTGGTGTAGGTATATAACTTGAAAAATATTCAGAAATGTTTTAAGCAATTTTGTGGAGAACTTTTTTCGGACATTAATTTCGTAAAAAACGTGAAGATTAACACACGAATTCGAAATATCATGGGAATGTGAAACTTTGTCAGGTAAATTTATACAACAATTAAAAACATACAAAATCGTTTTGAGCAATTTTTTGGAGGACTATTTTTCGAACCATAATTTTGTAAAAAACGTGATGATTAGCACACGAATTCGAAATTTAATGGGAATGTAAAACTTTGTCTAGTGTATTTATACAAAATGAAAAACATTCAGAATCATTTTAAGTAATTTTGTGGAGAACTTTTCTGCAGACCTAAATTTCATAAAGAACGTGATGATTAGCACACGAATTCGGACTTTAATGGGAATTTGAAACTTTGTTGGGTGTAGGTATACAAAATGAAAAGCATTCAGAATCGTTTTAAACAATTTTTTTGAGGACTATTTTTCGGACTCTAATTTTGTAAAAAACATGATGATTAGCACACGAATTCGGACCTTAATGGAAATTTGAAACTTTGTCTGGTGTAGGTATACAACATGAAAAAAATTCAGAATCATTTCAAGCAATTTTGTGGAGAACTTTTTCTCGGACCTAAATTCCATAAAAAATGTGATGATTAGCTCACGAATTCGGACCTTAATGGGAATGTTAAACTTTGTCGGGTGTAGGTATACAATGTGAAAAACATTCATAATCGTTTTAAGCAATTTTGTGGAGAACTTTTTTACGACTTAAATTTTTTAAAAAACGTGATGTTTAGCACACGAATTCGGAACATCATGGGAATGTGAAATTTTGTCTGGTATATGTGTACAACATGAAAAAATACAGAATCATTTTAAGCAATTTTTTTGAGGACTATTTTTCGGACCTTAATTTTGTAAAAAATGTGAAGATTAGCACGCTTATTTAGGCTTTAATGGGAATGCGAAACTTTGTCCGGTGCAGGGATAAAACATGAAAAGACATTTAGAATCATTTTATGAAATTTTCTATAGAAATTTTTTTCGGACTTGAATTTCATAAAAGACCTACTAATTAGCACACGAATTCGGAATTTAATGGGAATGTGAAACTTTGTCCGCTGTAGGTATAACAACATGAAAACATTGGGGATCGTTTTAGGCAATTTATTGGAGAACTTTTTTCCGGACATAATTTTTGTAAAAAACGTGATGTGATGCACACGAATTCGGACTTTAATGGGAATGTGAAACTTTGTTTGGTCTAGCTATACAGCATGAAAACAATTCAGAATCGTTTTAGGCAATTTTTTGGAGAACTTTTTTTCGGACCTAAATTTCGTAAAAAACGTGATGATTAGCTCACGAATTCGGACTTTAATGGGAATGTGAAACTTTTTCGGGTGTAGGTATACAACGTGAAAAACGTACAGAATTATTTTAAGCAATTTCGTGGAGAACTTTTTTTCATACCTAAATTTCGCAAAAACGTGATGATTAGCACACGAATTCGGACTTTAATGGGAATGTGAAACTTTGTCGGGTGTAGGTATATAACATGAAAAACATTCAGAATCGTTTTAAACAATTTTGTGGAGAACTTTTTTCCGACCAAAATTTAGTAAGAAACGTGATGATTAGCACACGAATTCGGAATATCCAGGGAATGTGAAACTTGAACTGGTGTACTTATACAAAATGAAAAACATATAGAACCGTTTCGAGCAATTTTTTTGAGAACTATTTTTCGGACCCTAATTTTGTAAAAAAACGTGATGATTAACACACGAATTCGGACTTTAATCGGAAGGTGAAACTTTGTCTGGTGTAGGTATATAACTTGAAAAATATTCAGAAATGTTTTAAGCAATTTTTTTGAGAACTATTTTTTTCGGACTTGAATTTCATAAAAGACCTACTAATTAGCACACGAATTCGGAATTTAATGGGAATGTGAAACTTTGTCCGCTGTAGGTATAACAACATGAAAACATTGGGGATCGTTTTAGGCAATTTATTGGAGAACTTTTTTCCGGACCTAATTTTTGTAAAAAACGTGATGTGATGCACTTGAATTCGGACTTTAATGGGAATGTGAAACTTTGTTTGGTCTAGCTATACAGCATGAAAACCATTCAGAATCGTTTTAGTAAATTTTTTGGAGAACTTTTTTTCGGACCTAAATTTCGTAAAAAACGTGATGATTAGCTCACGAATTCGGACTTTAATGGGAATGTGAAACTTTTTCGGGTGTAGGTATACAACGTAAAAAACGTACAGAATTATTTTAAGCAATTTCGTGGAGAACTTTTTTTCATACCTAAATTTTGCAAAAACGTGATGATTAGCACACGAATTCAGACTTTAATGGGATTGTGAAACTTTGTCGGGTGTAGGTATATAACATGAAAAACATTCAGAATCGTTTTAAACAATTTTTTGGAGAACTTTTTTCCGACCTAAATTTAGTAAAAAACGTGATGATTAGCACACGAATTCGGAATATCCGGGGAATGTGAAACTTTGTCTTGTGTATTTATCCAACATGAAAAAAATGCACGATCGTTTTGAGCTACTTTTTGGAGGACTATTTTTCGGACCTTAATTTTGTAAAAAACGTAATGATTAGCACACGAATTCGTACTTCATGGGAACGTGAAACTTTCTCTTGTACTTTAATGGGAATATGAATGTGAATGTGAGACTTTGTCTAGTGTATTTATACAACATGAAAAACATTAATAATCATTTTAGGCAAATTTGTGGATAATTTTTTCCGGACCTAAATTTCAGAAAAACGTGATGATTAGTACACGAATTCGGACTTTAATAGGAATCTAAAACTTTGTCGGGTGTCGGTATCCAACATGAAATATATTCATAATCGTTTTAAACAATTTTATGGAGAACTTTTCTTCGATCTAAATTTCGTAAAAAACGTGATGGTTGGCACACGAATTCAGAATATCATGGGAATGTGAAACTTTGTTTGGTATATTTATATAATATGAAATAGGTACAGAATCGTTTTGAGCAACTTTTTTTTGGACCTTAATTTTTTAAAAAACGTGATGATTTGTACACGAATTCGGACTTTAATGGGAATGTGAAACTTTGTCTGGTGTAGGTGTACAAAATGAAAAGACATTCATAATCATTTTAAGAGATTTTCTATAGAATTTTTTTTCGGATCTGAATTTCAAAAAAAACCTGATGATTAGTACAGGAATCGGAATTTAATGGGAATGGAAAATTTTGTCGGGTGTTGGCATACAACATGAAAACATTTGGAATCGTTTTAGGAAATTTTGTGGATAACTTTTTTCTGGACCTACATTTTATAAAAATGTGATGATCAACACACGAATTCGTACATTAATGGGAATGTGAAACTTTGTCTGGTGTAGTTATACAACATGAAAAACATTCAGAATCGTTTTAAGCAATTTTATGGAGAATTTTTTTCGGACCTAAATTTCGTAAAAAATGTGATGATTAGCATGCAAATTCGGAATATCATGGTAAAGTGAAACTTTGTCTGTTGTATTTATCCAATATGAAAAAAATACACAATCGTTTTGAGCAATTTTTTGGAGGACTATCTTTCGTACCTTAATTTTGTAAAAACGTAATGTTTAGCTCACGAATTCGTACTTCATGGGAACGTGAAACTTTCTCTGGTGAATTTATACAAACAAAAATCATTTAGAATCATTTTAAGCAAGTTTGCAAATAAATTTTTTTCAGACCTAAATTTCGAAAAAACGTGAAGATTAACACAGAATTCGGACTTTAATAGGAATGTGAAACTTTGTCTGGTGTAGATATACATGTAAAACATTCATAATCGTTTTAAGCAATTTTGTGAAGAACTTTTTTCCCACCTAAATTTCGTAAAAAACGTGATGATTAACACACGAATTCGGAATATCATTTGAATGTGAAACTTGGTTTGGTATATTTATACAACATGAAAAACATGTAGAATCGTTTTGAGCAATTTTTTTAGCACTATTTTTCGGACCTTAGTTTTGTAAAAAATGTGAAGCTTAGCACATGAATTCGGGTTTTAATGGGAATGTGAAAGTTTGTCTGGTATAGGTATACAACATGAAATAACATTCAGAATCGTTTTAAGCAATTTTGTGGAGAACTTTTTTTTTCACATTAATTTCGTAAAAAACGTGATGTAACACGAATTCAGAATATCATGGGAGTTTGGAAATTTGTCTGGTATATTTATACAACATGAAAAATATACAGAATCGTTTTGAGCAATTTTTTGGAAGACTATTTTTCGAATCTTAATTTTGTAAAAAACGTGATGATTAGCACACGAATTCATACTTTAATGAAAATGTGAAACTTTGCCTTGTGGATTTATACAACATGAAAAATATCCAGAATCATTTTAAGTAATTTTGTAGAAAACTTTTTTTCGGACCAAAATTTTGTGAAAAGCGTGATGATTAGCACACAAATTTAGACTTTAATGGGAATGTGAAACTTTGTCGGGTGATGGTATACAACATGTAAAACATTCAGAATCATTTTTAGCAATTTTGTGGAGAACTTTTTTCAGACCTAAATTTTGTTAAAAACGTAATGATTAGCACACGAATTCGGAATATCACGGGAATTGGAAACTTTATCTGGTATATTTATACAACATGAAAAACATACAAAATCATTTGGAGCAATTTTTTTGAGGACTATTTTTCGGACCTTAATTTTGTAAAAAACGTGATGATTAACACCCGAATTCGGACATTAATAGGAATGTGAAATTTTGTCTGGTGAAGGTATACAACATGAAAAGACATTCAGAATCGTTTTAAGCAATTTTGTGAGGAACTTTTTTCGAACATTAATTTTGTAAAAAATGTGATAATTAGTACATGAATTCCTACATTAATGAGAATGTGAAACTTTGTTTGGTGTATTTATACAGCATGAAAAACAAACACAATCGTTTGAGCCATTTTTTGGGGGACTATTTTTTGGACCTTAATTTTGTAAAAAAATGTGATGATTATAGCACTCGAATTCGTACTTTAATGGGAATGTAAAACTTTGTCGGGTGTACATATACAACATGAAAAACATTCAGAATCGTTTTAAACAATTCTATGGAGAACTTTTTTCTGACCTAAATTTTGTAAAACACTTGATGATTAACACACGAATTCGGAATATCATGGGAATGTGAAACTTTGTCTGGTATATTTATACAACATGAAAAGTATACAGAATCTTTTTAAGAAATTTTTTTATGACTATTTTTTGGACCGTAATTTTGTAAAAAACGTAATGATTAGCATACGAATTCGGACTTTAATGGAATATGAAACTTTTTTTGGTGTAGGTATACAACATGAAAGACATTCAGAATTGTTTTAAGGAATTTTCTATAGAAATTTTTTTCGGATATGAATTTCATAAAAAACCTGATGATTAGCATATGAATTCGGAATTTAATGGGAACGTGAGTGTAGGTATACAACATGAAAACATTCGGAATCATTTTAGACAATTTTGTGGAGAACTTTTTTTCGGATATAAATTTTGTAAAAAATGTTATCATTAGCACCAAATTCAGACTTTAATGGGAATGTAAAACTTTGTTTGGTGTAGGTATACAACATGAAAAAACATTCAGAATTGTTTTAAGAAATTTTTTGTAGAACTTTTTTCGGACATTAATTTCGTACAAAACGTGATGATTAGTGCATGAATTCGTAATATCATGGGAATATGAAACTTTGTCAGGTATACTTATACAGCATGAAAAACATACATAATCGTTTTGAACAATTTTTTGGAGGACTATTTTTTGAACCTTAATTTTGTAAAAAATGTGATGATTAGCACACGAATTTGTACTTTAAAGGGAATGTGAAACTTTTTGTCTGGTGAATTTATACAACTTGAAAAACATACATAATTGTTTTGATCAATTTTTTTTAGGACTATTTTTCAGAACTTAATTTTGTAAAAAACATGATGATTAGCACACGAATTCGGACTTTAATGGGAATGTGAAACTTTTTCTAGTGCATTTATATGACATGAAAAGCATTCTGAATCGTTTAAAGAAATTTTCTGTAGAAATTTTTCGGACCTAAATTTCATAAGAAACGTGATGATTAGCACACGAATTCGGAATTTAATGGGAATGTGAAACATCTCCTGGTGTATTTATACAACACGAAAAACATTAAGAATAGTTTTTAGAAATTTTTTGGAGAACTTTTTTCGTACCAAAGTTTCGTTAAAAACGTAATGATTAACACACGAAATCGAACTTTAGTCAGAATGTGAAACTTTTTCAGGTGTAGGTATACATCATGTAAAACATTCGTAATCATTTTAAGAAATTTTGTGGAGAACATTTTTCCGACCTAAATTTCGTAAAAAGCGTGGTGATTAACACACAAATTCGGAATATCATTGGAATGTGAAACTTTGTCTGGTGTATTTATACAACATGAAAAACATACAAAATCATTTTGAGCAAGTTTTTTAGGGCTATTTTTCGGACTTTAATTTTGTAAAAAACGTGATGATTAGCACACGAATTTGGACTTTAATAGGAATGAGAAACTTTATCTGGTGTAGGTATACAACATGAAAAGACATTCAAAATCGTTTTAAGCAATTTTGTGCGGAACTTTTTTCGGACATTAATTTTGTAAAAAAGTGATAATTAGCACATGAATTCCTACATTAATGAGAATGTGAAACTTTGTCTGGTGTATTTATACAACATGAAAAACAAACACAATTATTTTGAGCAATTTTTTGGGGGACTATTTTTTGGATCTTAATTTTGTAAAAAAACGTGATGATTAGTACACGAATTCGTACTTTAATGGGAATGTGAAACTTTGACGGGTGTACGTATACAACATGAAAAACATTCAGAATCGTTTTAAACAATTTTATGGAGAACTTTTTTCTGACTTAAATTTTGTAAAAAACGTGATGATTAATACACGAATTTAGAATATCATGGGAATGTGTAACTTAGTCTGGTATATTTATACAAAATGAAAAGCATACAGAATCTTTTATGCAATTTTTTTGACTATTTTTTGGACCGTAATTTTGTAAAAAAGTGATAATTAGCACACGAATTCAGACTTTAGTGGGAATATGAAACTTTTTCTGGTGTAGGTATACAACATGAAAGATATTCATAATCGTTTTAAGGAATTTTCTATAGAAATTTTTTTTGAATATGAATTTTATAAAAAACCTAATGATATGCACATGAATTCGGAATTTAATGAGAATGTGAAACTTAGTCGGGTGTAGGTATACAACATGAAAACATTCGAAATCATTTTAGACATTTTTGTGGAGAAATTTTTTCCGGACCTAAATTTTGTAAAAGACGTGATGATCAGCCCCAAATTCAGACTTTAATGAGAATGTGAAACTTTGTTTGGTGTAGGTATACAACATGAAAAAACATCCAGAATTGTTTTAAGAAATTTTGTGTAGAACCTTTTTCGGACATTAATTTCGTAAAAAACGTGACGATTAGTGCATGAATTCGTAATATCATGGGAATGTGAAACTTTGTCAGGTATACTTATACATCATGAAAAACATACAGAATCATTTTTGAACAATTTTTTGGAGGACTATTTTTTGAACCTTAATTTTGTAAAAAATGTGATGATTAGTACACGAATTCGTACTTTAAAGAGAATGTGAAACTTTTTGTCTAGTGAATTTATACAACTTGAAAAAACATTCTGAATCGTTTTAAGAAATTTTCTGTAGAAATTTTTTTCGGACCTGAATTTCGTAAAAAACGTGTGGATTAGCACACGAATTCCGAATTTAATGGGAATTTGAAAGTTTTCCTAGTGTATTTATACAACACGAAAAACATTAAGAATCATTTTAAAAATTTTATGGAGAACTTTTTTTGGACGTAAGTTTTGTAAAAAACGTGATGATTAACACAAGAATTCAGACTTTTATGGGAATGTGAAACTTTGTCCGGTGTAGGTATACAACATGAAAAAATTTAGAATCGTTTTAAGCAATTTTGGTGGAGAACTTTTTTTGGACCTTAATTTTGTAAAAAACGTGATGATTAGCACACGAATTCGGACTTTAATGGGAATGGAAAACTTGGTCTAGCATATTTATACAAAATAAAAAATATTCAGAATCATTTTAAGCAATTTTGTTGACAAGTTTTTTCGGACCTGAATTTCGTAAAAAACGTTATGATTAGCACACGAATCCGAAATATTATGGGAATGTGAAAATTTGTTTGGTGTATTTATCCAACATGAAAAACATACACAATCGTTTTGAGCAATTTTTTTGGGGACTAACCTTAATTTTGTAAAAAAACGTGATGATTAGCACACGAATTCGTACTTTAATGGGAATGTGAAACTTTGTCTCGTGTATTTATACAATATGAAAAACACTCAGAATCATTTTAAGTATTTTTGTGGAAAACTTTTTTTCAAACCTAAATTTTGTAAATAACGTGATTATTAGAATGCGAGTTTGAAATTTAAAAGGAATGTGAAACTTTTTCTGGTGTATTTATACAACATGAAAAGCATACATAATCATTTTTAGCAATTTTCTTGATGACTATTTTTCGGACTTTAATTTTTTTAAAAAAAATGAATTCGGACTATTTTTGCGTGGTGTTTTTATACAACTTGAAAAAATATTCATAATTGTTTTGAGAAATTTTTTGGAGCAACATGAAACTTTGTCTAGTGTATCTAAACAACATGAAAAACATATAGAGTCATATTGAGCAATTTTTCGGAGGACTATTTTTCGGACATTAATTTTTTAAAAAACGTGATGATTAGCACACGAATTCGGACTTTAATGGGAATATGAAACTTTGTCGGGTGTATTTATACAACATAAAAAATATTCATAATCGTTTTTAGAAATTTTTTTCGGACTTGAATTTCGTAAAAAACCTGATGAATAGCACCCAAATTCGGTACTTAATGGGAATGTGAGACATAAAAAACATACGGAATCGTTTTGAGTAAGTTTCTTAGGACTATTTTTCAGACCTTAATTTTGTAAAAAATGTGAAGATTAGCACATGAATTCGGACTTTAATGACAATGTGAAACTTTGTTATGTGTATTTATACGACATGAAAAACATCCAGAATCGTTTTAGGAAATTTTTTGTAGAATTTTTTTTTTGGAACTGAATTTCGTAAAAATGTGATGATATTAGCACACAAATTCGGAATTTAATGGGAATGTGAAACTTTGTCTAGTGTATTTATACAACATAAAAACATACATAATTGTTTGATCATTTTTTTTAGGACTATTTTTCGGAACTTAATTTTGTAAAAACGTGATGATTAGCACACGAATTCGGACTTTAATGGGAATGTGAAACTTTTTCTGGTGTATTTATTCGAAATGAAAAGCATTCTGAATCGTTTAAAGAAATTTTCTGTAGAAATTTTTTTGGGACCTGAATTTCATAAAAAACGTGATGATTAGCACACGAATTTAGAATTTAATGGGAATGTGAAACTTCTCCTGGTGTATTTATACAACACGAAAAAAATTAAGAATAGTTTTAAGAAATTTTGTGAACTTTTTTCGGACCTAAGTTCGTAATAAACGTAATGTTTAACACATGAATTCAGACTTTAGTGGGAATGTGAAACTTTTTCGGGTGTAGGTATACAACATGTAAAACATTCATAATCATTTTAAGCAATTTTGTGGAGAACATTTTTCCGACCTAAATTTCGTAAAAAACGTGATGATTAGCACACAAATTCAGAATATCATGGGAATGTAAAACTTTGTTTGTTGTATTTATATAACATGAAAACATACAGAATTGTATTGAGCAATTTTTTTTAGGGCTATTTTTCGGACCTTAATTTTGTAAAAAACATGATGATTAGCACTCGAATTCGGACTTTTATGGGAATGTGAAACTTTCTCTGGTGTAGGTATGCAACATGAATAATATTCAGAATCGTTTTAAGCAATTTTGCGGAGAACTTTTTTCCAAACCTAAATTTTGTAAAAAAACGTGATGATGCACACAAATTCGTACTTTAATGGGAATGTGAAACTGTTAGGCGTATTTATACAACATGAAAACATTCAAAATTGTTTTTAATAAAATTTTGTGGAGAACTTTTTTCGGACCTAAATTTTGTAAAAAACGTGATAATTTGCACATGAATTCAAAATTTCATGGGAATGTGAAAACTTTGTCTGGTATATTTATATAAAATGAAAAACCTTCAGAACCGTTTTAAGAAATTTTGTGGAGAACTTTTTTTCGGACCTAAATTTCGTAAAAAACGTGATGATTAGCACACGAATTTGAACTTTAATGTGAAGGTGGAACTTTGTCTGCTGTAATTATAAAACATGAAAAACTTTAAGAATAATTTTAAGCAATTTTGTGGAGAACTTTTTTTTGTACCTGAAATTCGTAAAAAATGTGATGTGTAAGCACACAAATTCAGAATTTAATCATAATGTGAAACTTTGTCTAGTGTATTTATACAACATGAAAAACATTCAGAATCGTTTTGAGAAATTATCTGTTAAAATTTTTCTCGGACTTGAATTTCGTGAAAAACGTGATGATTAGCACACGAATTCGGAATTTAATGGGAATGTGAAACTTTTTCGGGTGTATTTATACAACATGAAAAACATTCAGAATTGTTTTACGAAATTTTGTGGAGAACTTTTTTTCAAACCTAATTTCGTGAAAAATGTGATGATTTGCACACAAATTCAGAATTACATGGGACTATGAAACTTTGTCTGTTATGTTTATACAGAATGAAAAACATATAGAATCGTTTGGAGCAATTTTTTTTAGGACTATCTTACGAATCTTAATTTTGTAAAAAATGTGATGATTAGCACACGAATTCGGTATTTAATGGGAATGTAAAATCTTGTCGTGTGTATTTATACAACACGAAAAAATATTCAGAATCGTTTTAAGAAAATTTTTTGGAGAACTTTTTTTGGACCTAAATTTCGTAAAAAAACGTGATGATTAGCACACGAATTTGAAATTTCATGGGAATGTGAAACTTTGTCTAGTGTATTTATACAGCATGAAAAACATTTAGAGCCGTTTTAGGTATTTTTTGGAGGACTATTTTTCAAACCTTAATTTTGTAAAAAACGTGATGATTAGCACACGAATTTGAAATTTAATGAGAATGTGAAACTTTGTCAGGTTCATTTATACAATATGAAAAACATACAGAATCATTTTGAACAATTTTTTTTAGGACTCTTTTTTGGACATTAATTTTTTAAGAAAAACATGAATTCGGACTATTTTTTTCTAGTGTATTTATACAATATAAAAAAACATTCAAAATTGTTTTGAACAATTTTTGGAGCAACATGAAACCTTTTTTGGTGTATTTAAACAACATGAAAAACATACATAATCATTTTGAGCAATTTTTTGGCGGATTATTTTCGGACATTAACTTTTTAGAAAACGTGGTGATTAGCCCACGAATTCGGACTTTAATGGGAATGTGAAACTTTATTTGGTGTATTTATACAAATGAAAAACATTCAGAATCATTTTAAGGAATTTTGTGGAGAACTTTTTTCCGGACCTAAATTTCGTAAAAAACGTGATGATTAGTGTACGAATTCAGACTTTAATGGGAATGTGAAACTTTATCTGGTATAGGTATACAACATGAAAAACATTCAGAATCGTTTTAAGCAATTTTGTGAAGAACTTTTTTTCGGATCTAAATTTCGTAAAAAACGTAATGATTAGCATACGAATTCGGACTTTGAGGGAAATATGAACTTTGTCGGATGTATTTATACAATATAAAAAATATTCAGAATTGTTTGAAGAAATTTTGTGGTTAGCTTTTTTTCGGATCTAAATATTGTAAAAATGTGACGATTAGCACACGAATTTGGAATTTAATGTGAATGTGAAACTTTGTTTGGTATATTTATACAACATGAAAAATATTCAAAATTATTTTAAGCAATTTTGTGCATAACTATTTTTAGGACCTAAATTTCGTAAACAATATGATGATTAGCACACTAATTCGGAATTTCATTAGAATGTGAGACTTTGTCTGGCGTATTTATACAACATGAAAAGAATACAAAATCGTTTTGAGAAATTTTTTGAAGGACTATTTTTTGGACCTTAATTTTGTAAAAAATGTGAAGATTAGCACACGAATTCGTAATGAAATGGGAATGTGAAGCTTTGTCTGGTGTATTTATACAACATGAAAAAACATTTAGTATCACTTTAAGCAATTTTGTGGAGAACTTTTTTTCTGACCCAAATTTCGTAAAAAACATGATGATTAGCACATGAATTCGGAATTTAATAGGAATTTGAAACTTTGTCTGGTATATTTATACAACAACAAAAAACATTCCGTATCATTTTAAGCAATTTTGTGGAGAACTTTTTTTGGGACCTAAATTTCGTAAAAAACGTGATTAATGCACACAAATTCGGAATTTCATGAGATTGAAAAACTTTGTCTGATGTATTTATACAACATAAGAATATACAAAATCGTTTTGAGCAATTTTTTGGATGACTATTTTTCGGACCTTAATTCTGTATAAAAAACGTGATGATTAGCACACGAATTTTGAATTTAATGGGATGTGAAACTTTGTCGAGTGCATTTATACAACATAAAAAACATTCATAATCGTATTAATTAATTTTGTGAAGAACTTTTTTTTACCTAAATTTTGTAAAAAATGTGATGATTAGCACACGAATTCGGACTTTAATTTGAATGTGAAACTTTGTCTGCTATAATTATACAACATGAAAAATATTCAGAATTATTTTAAGCAACTTTTTGTAGAACTTTTTTTCGGACCTAAATTTTGAAAAACATTCTGATGATTAGCATACAAATTCGGAATTTAATCGGAATGTGAAACTTTGTCTGGTATATTTACATGACATGAAAAACAAACAGAATCGTTTTGAGCAATTTTTTGGAGGACTATTTTTCAGACCTTAATTTTGTAAAAAAGTGATGATTAGCACACGAATTCGAAATTTAATGAGAATGTGAAACTTTGTCGGGTGTATTTATACAACAAGAAAAACATTCAAAATTATTTTAAAAAATTTTGTGGAGAACTTTTTTTCATATCTAAATTTCATAAAAAAAACGTTATGATTAGCACACAAATTTGCAATTTAATGGGAATGTAAAACTTTTTCAGGTGTATTTATAGAACATGAAAAACGTTCCTAATCGTTTTAAGCAATTTGTGAAGAACTTTTTTCGGACCTAAATTTTGCAAGAAATGTGATGATTAGCACACGAATTCGAAATTTAATTGAAACGTGAAATTTGTCTGGTTTATTTATACAACATGAAAAACGTTCAAAATTATTTTAAGCAATTTTGTGAAATAATTTTTTTGGGACCTAAATTTCAAAAAAATGTGATGATTAGCACACAAATTCGAAATTTAATGAGAATATAAAACTTTGTCAAGTGTATTTATATAACATGAAAAACAATTAGAATCGTTTTAAGAAATTTTATGGTGAACTTTTTTTCAGACCTAAATTTTATAAGAAACGTGACGATTAGCACACGAATTCGGAATTTAATAGGAATGTGAAAGTTTGTCTGATGTATTTATACAACATGAAAAAAACATTCAAAATTATTTTAAGAGATTTTGTGGAAAACTTTTTTTCGGATCTAAATTTCTTAAAAACGTGATGATTAGCACAGAATTTCGAATTTCATGAGAATGTGAAACTTTGTCTAGTGTATTTATTATACATCATGAAAAACATGCAGAGCCGTTTTAGGATATGTTTTGGAGGACTATTTTTCGTACCTTAATTTCGTAAAAAACGTGATGATTAGCACAGAATTCTAAATTTCATGGGAATGTGAAACTTTGTTAGGTGTATTTATACAACATGAAAAACATAAAGAATCATTTTGAGCAATTTTTTAGGACCTTTTTTCGGACATTAATTTTTTAAGAAAAAATTGAATTCGGATTTTTTTTTTTTGGTGTATTTATACATCATAAAAAAACATTCAAAATTGTTTTGAATAATTTTTTGGAGCAACATGAAAATTTTTTTGGAGTATTTAAACAAAATGAAAAACATACAAAATCGTGTTGAGCAATATTTTGAAGGACTATTTTTCGAACCTTAATTTTTTTAAAAACGTGATGTTTAACCCATGAATTCGGACTTTAATGGGAATATTAAACTTTATATGGTGTATTTATATAACATGAAAAATATTTAGAATTGTTTTAAGAAATTTTGTGGATAACTATCGTTCGGACCTAAATTTCGTAAAAAACGTGATGATTAGCACACGAATTCGGACTTTAATACGAATATGAAACTTTGTCTGGTGAATTTTTTCAACATGAAAAACGTTCATAATTATTTTACGCAATTTTGTGGAGCACTTTTTTCGAACCTAAATTTCGTGAAAAACTTGATGATTAGCACACGAATTTGGAATTTAATGGTAATGTGAAACTTTGTCTGGTGTTTTTATACAACATGAAAAACTTTCAGAATCGTTTTAAGAAATTTTGTGGAGAGCTTTTGTTCAGACCTAAATTTTATAAAACATATGATGATTAGTACACGAATGCGGACTTTAATGCGAAGGTGAAACTTTGTCTGGTGTATTTATACAAAAGAAAAACATTCAGAATCATTTTAAGCAATTTTTTGTAGAACTTTTTTTTGGACCTAAATTTTCGAAAAAAATATGATGATTAGCACATGAATTCGGAATTTAATCAGAATATGAAACTTTTTCTGGTGTATTTACACAACATGAAAAACATACAGAATCGTTTTGAGCAATTTTTTGGAGGACTATTTTTCGGACCTTAATTTTGTAAAAAACGTTATGATTAGCACACGAATTCGGACTTTAATAGGAATGTAAAACTTTGTCTTGTGTATTTCTACAACATAAAAAACATTCATAATCGTTTAAAGAAGTTTTCTGCAGAACTTTTTTCCGAACCTAAATTTCGTAAAAAACGTAATGATTAGCACATGAATTCAGAATTTAATGGGAATGTGAAACTTTGTCTGATGTATTTATACAACATAAAAAACATACAAAATCGTTTTGAGCAATTTATTTGAGGATTATTTTTCGGACATTAATTTTGTAAAAAAATGTAATTATTAGCACACAAATTCAGACTTTAATGGGAATGTAAAACTTTGTCTGGTATATTTATACAACATGAAAAACATTCAGAATCATTTTAAGCAATTTTTGGAGGACCTTTTTCGGACCTTAATTTTTTAAGAAAAACATGAATTCAGACTATTTTTGTCTAGTGTATTTATACAACATAAAAAAACATTCAAAATTGTTTTCAGCAATTTTTTGGAGCAACATGAAACTTTGTCTGGTGTATTTAAACAACATGAAAAACATACATAATCGTTTTAAGCAATCTTTTTGAGGACTATTTTTCGAATCTTAATTTTGTAAAAAACGTGATGATTAGCACACGAATTCGGAATTTAATGGGAATATAAAACTTTGTTTGGTGTATTTATACGAAAATCATTCAGAATCATTTTAAGCAATTTTATGGAGAACTTTTCTTCGGACCTAAATTTCGTAAAAACCGTGATGATTAGCATACGAATTCAGAATTTCTTGAGAATTGTCCGGTGTATTTATACAAAATAAAAAACATTCAGAATTATTTCAAGCAATTTTGTGGAGAACTTTTTTTTGACGTAAATTTCGTAAAAAATGTGATGATTAGCACACGAATTCGAAATTTCATAGGAATATGAAACTTTGTCGGGTGTATTTATACAACATAAAAAATATAAAAAATCGTTTTGAGCAATTTTTTGGAGGATAATGTTTCGGACCTTAATTTTGTAAAAAACGTTATGATTAGCACACGAATTTCAGGCTTCAATGGGCAAGTTAAATATTGTGCGATATATCTTCTACATAATGAGAAACATACTGAATCGTTCTGAGTTATTTTTTGGAGTAATCTTTTTCAGACCTATATTTTATAAAAAATGTGATGATTAGCATACAAATTCGGGGCTCAAATGGCGAGTGAAACTTTGTTCGATGTATCTTTAAAACGGGAAAAACATACATAATCATATTGGACAATTTTAAGGATAACATTTTTCGAATCTTAATTTTATAAAAAACGCAATGATTAGCACACGACTTCGTGCTTCAACAGGCAAGTCAAACTTTTTGCGGTGTATCTTTATATAATGAGAAACATGCAAAATCATTTTGAATAATTTTATGAAGAACTTTTTTTCAGACCTAAATTTTGAATAAAACGTGATGATTAGCACACAGACTCAGCTTTCAACAAACAAGTGCAACGTTGTCCTTTTATCTAAACAATATTAAAATCATACAGAACCACTTTGACCGAATTTATGGAGAACTTTTTTGGACATAAACTTTTCCAAAAACATTATGTTTAGCACACGAATTCGGCCATTCAACGGACACGTGAAACTTTGTGCGATTTATTTTACAAGATGAAAAACATACAGAATCGCTTGGAGAGATTTCATGGAGAACTATTTTTCGGATTTAAATTATGTAAAAAACGTAATGATTTCCACATGTATTCGACCTTCAAGGAGGAAGTAAAACTCTGTTCGATGTATCTTACCACTTAAGAAACATATAGAATCCTTTTGAAAAATTTTGTGGGGAACTAATTTTTGTAGCTAAATTTGGTAAATGATGTGATGATAAAGCACACGAATTCAAGTTTTAACATGCAAGTGAAACGTTGTGCAATATATCTTGAAACTATGAGAAACATAGTGAATTGTTTTGAGTAATTTTCTGGAGAACTAATTTTTTAATATAAATTTTGTAAAAAACGTAATTCTCAACACACAAATTCAGTATTCAAAGGGCAGGTGAAACTTTGTGATATGTATCTTTACAATATGAAAAACATACATAATAGTTTTGAGCATTTTTCAGGATGCCTATTTTTTTTACCTTAGTTTTATAAAAAACGTGATGATTAGCACACGAATTCAGGCTTCAACGGGAGAGTCAAACTTTGGGCGATGTATCTTTTACATAATGAGAAACATACTGAATCACTTGAAGAATTTTATGGAGTAATGTTTTGCAAACATATATTTTGTAAAAAAACATAATGATACACAAGAATTTGTGCTTCAACGGGCAAGTAAAACTTTTTACGATGTATCTTTATATGATCAGAAACATATAAAATCATTTTGAATAATTTTATGGAGAACTATATTTCAGACCTAAATTTTGGAGGAAAAAAAGTGATGATTAGCGCACACAAACTCAGCCTTCAACAAACAAGTGCAACGTTGTGGCATTTATCTAAAAAACATTAAAAATATACGGAACAACTTTGAGAGATTTAATGGAGAACTTTTTTCGAAGGTAAATTTTTTTAAAAACGTAATGATCAGCGCACGGATTCGGCCCTTAGAAGACAAGTGAAACTTTGTGTAATGATTTTTACAAAATGAAAAACATACAGAATCGCTTGGAGCGATTTCATAGAGAACTATTATTCGGACCTAAATTATGTAAAAAGTGTAATGATTAGCGCACGTATTCGGTCTTTAAGGAGCAAGTGAAACTCTGTGCGATGCATCTTAATACTCAAGAAACATATAGAATCGTCTTTAGAAATTTTTTGGAAAACTAATTTTTGGACCTAAATCTTGTGAAAACGTGATGATTAGCACACAAATTTGGGTTTCAACGGGCAAGTTAAACATTGTGCAAAATATTTTCTACATAATGAGAAACATACTGAATCGTTCTAAGTTATTTTTTGGAGTAATCTTTTTCAGACCTATATTTTGTTAAAAAACGTGATGATTAGCATACGAATTCGGGACTCAAATGGCAAGTGAAACTTTGTGCGATGTATCTTTACAACATGAAAACATACATAATCGTATTGGACAATTTTAAGGATAACATTTATCGAATCTTAATTTTGTAAAAACTATAATGAATAGCACACAAATTCGGGCTTCAACGGGCAAGTCAAACTTTTTGCAATGTATCTTTATATAATGAGAAACATGCTAAATCGTTTTGAACGATTTTATGAAGAGCATATTTTTCAGACCTAAATTTTGAATAAAACGTAATGATTAGCACACAGACTTAGCTTTCAACAAACAAGTGCAACGTTGTGCCTTTTATCTAAACAATATTAAAATCATACAAAACCACTTTGATCGAATTTATGGAGAACTTTTTTCGGACGTAAACTTTTTCAAAAACCGCAATGCACACGAATTTGGCCTTTCAACAGATACGTGAAACTTTGTGGGACTTATTTTTACAAGATGAAAAACATACAAAATCGCTTGGAGAGATTTCGTGGAGAACTATTTTTCGCACTTAAATTATGTAAAAAATGTAATGATTGGAATACGTATTCGGCCTTCAAGGAACAAGTGAAACTCTGTGCGATGTATCTTACCACTTAAGAAACATACAGAGTCCTTTTTAAACCATGAGAAACATAATGAATCATTTTGAGTAATTTTCTTGAGAACTAATTTTCGAATATAATTTTTTAAAGAAACGTAATGATTAACACAGATTCAGCATTAAAGGGCAAGTGAAACTTTGTGCTATTTATCTTTAGAACATGAAAAACATACATAATTGTTTTGAGCAATTTCAAGGATGCCTATTTTCGGACCTTAATTTTATGAAAACGTGATGATTAGCACACAAATTCGGGCTTCAACAGACAAGTCAAACTTTGTGTGATGTATCTTTTACATAATCAGATTTATACTTAATCATTTTGAGCAATTTCATAGAGTAATAACTTTCAGACCTATATTTTGTAATAAACGTGATGATTAGCATATGGTTTCGGGCCTCAATTGGCATGTGAAACTTTGTGCTATGTACCTTTACAACAGTATAAACATACATAATCGTTTTGCGGCAGTTCTAACGATAACTTTTTAAGGAACTTAATTTTGTAAAAAATATAATGATTAGCACAAGAATTCGGGCTTCAACGGGCAAATCAAACTTTTTTCGGTGTATATTTACATAATGAGAAACATACAAAATCATTTTGAATAATTTTATGAAGAACTTTTTCAGACCTAAATTTTGAAAAAAAATGATTATTAGCACACAAACTCAGCCTTCAACAAACAAGTACAACATTGTGCCATTTATCTAAACAACATTAAAAACTTAAAGAATCACTTTGAGCAATTCTATGGATAACTTTTTTTCTGACGTAAATTTTTCAAAGAACGTAATGATTAGTATGGATTCGGCTTTTCAATGGACAAGTGAAATTTTGTAGGATATATTTTTACAAGATGAAAAGAATACAAAATCGCTTGGAGGGATTTCATGGAGAACTATTTTTCGGACCAAAATTACGTAATAAACATAATGTCGATTAATCAACAAATTATTCATAAATTAATCTTTCAAATAAATTTAAATGAATAAATACTTCTTCAATTGAATTATAAATAACCATAACTAATTAATTATATTATAATTAAAATTTTAATATACTAAATTATATATAATAAGTGTTGTTAAAAACATTCTACATTACTTCTACCAAGAAAAAAAAGTAATTCTTTATATATTATTTGTCTTTATCAATTCTTATTTATTTTCTATTATTTTTAATTTAAAATTCAACTCCAATCTTCTATATAAAATGAATAAGAGTCATGTTCAATGATGGAAGACCACAATCATTTTTTTATTTATTTATATAGAAAATCTAGCAAATAAGAATAAAAAACATTATTTTTTTTAAAAAAAAAAGAATATCAACAAAAGAACACAATGGATGCCAAATTCAAATTTGACTTCTCTTTTACCATACGCGGGTTTCCATCATGGTGTGCCAGTCTTTGTGTTTATTTTACCACAACAAAATTCACTTTTTCTCAATTAATATATTCAGAAACAAGAACGATATGATTCAATAGCGCGATTCTTTTTAGTTAAATTTTTTTATTTAATATATTTTTAATATTGTATATTAATTTTGTGTTGTTGTTTTGAGACTTATACTCTCTATTTCCTTTTGAATTACTCGATAATTTTTAAATACTTTATTAAAAAAATTGAGAAATTCACTGACCAATTTAAGACTTTCTATATTTACATTGGTACTAATAATTAAGTATAATATTTTTACTATTATCTTCCCAAGAAATTAAAAAAGAACAATAATATATAATATACAAAATTATCACCAAACGTGATAATATAAGACACGTGCTAAGAAATGAAATAGAAAATCCTCAGTCCTAGTCTTCTTCAACATTCACAATCTAGCTAAACAATTTTTTTTCCCAAATAATTAAAGGAAAAAAGCATAAAATATGGGCTCAACTTGGAGGAAATAGAACAAAAACAAAGCTTTACAACAACTTTTTACAACTTTTTTGATACATTACAAATTTTATAACCATCCATCAAAAAAAGAAATTATAACATGTTTTTTTAAAGGAAAAATTATAATATGTTTGGTATTCTTAAATTTTTTTATTATAAATCATATAGGATTTGATAGAGATAACATGTTAGAATCCTGTTAGGATATGATTAAGCTAGTATTATCTTAAATTATCAAAGAATAATTAAATTTTTGCGCGGAGAAAAACTAAGCAACAAAGCTTGAGGTTTTCTATATTATTATGCACAATATATATATATATACACACACGTAGTAGAAAGAAGTTTTATCTACCATGTTACGCTCCGAATCAATCATAGTATTATAAGAAATGTTAAATATTATATACAACTATACAATGTCTTAATATATCTCAACATAAATCATGAATGATTCGATAGATAATTAGACATGATTAACACTAATAAGAATATATATCTCTTTATGTATGGAAGTTAGGTCAGATGTAATTTGACCGAATTATATAATTTTTAAAAAATTTTTGAATACTTCTATTTTTTTTACTGTTCACTGGCCATCCACAACTTAGAAAGATAGTAAATGACAAAATGAATAAAACAAATAATTAGAAATGCCATTTTTATTAATTAAGGAAAACTAGCAACTAGTTATAAATTTATAATATATTGGGGGAGGTTGAAGACAAAAATATATTGGTCACCAGCCTAAGGCTCCAATATGGCCCTTTTTTTTTTTTTTTTCTTAAATGGTCAAAATGTCAATACATCTCAACAACTTGATCTTGAAAGGGCACTTCCACAATTGCAAAAATTTCTTGTTTTTGTTGAACTTTTGAACTACTTTCTTTTCATAGCCATCTCTAGATACTTTTTCCTTCAATATGAGTCTTCATGTGGGCCTTTGTTTTCAAGCTTTGACCTCTTGAGTTGTGGTTCTTGTTGATGACAATAACTTCAATGGAAAGGAGTACTACATTTGGATGAGTTCTAGAGCCAACCCCATTGAAATGGAGGTTTTATTTCATGCTTATTCAAGTTAAATAATTGAGTTTCATGGTTTCTAGCTAGTTTTTGTGTGAAAGTACATTTCAATAATTCAACCTCAAAATCTTATTATTCAAATTGGATTTTGACATTTGGTGATCTTGATTAACTTCTAGGTCTCTTTTAGTTACCAAATGTGTACTTATCGATTTATAATTGGATGATTTTTAGCTCGAACTTTTTTTACTTTTGTTACTCTAGATTTCACACTGTTCTTGTAAATATTTTAAACTTTTTTTTCACTTTTTTTAATTAAAAATGAATGTAAATAAAGATTTCACTTTTTATAGTGCTTGGTGATCTAAATGAACTCGTTTACCAATTTTTTTTTTACTTTTTTTCTAAGTAATATTTTTTTTAATTTACTAATAGCTTTCAACTACTACTTATGCACTTCGGAACCTTTGTAGCTTTTTGACAATTGAAAAATAAGGACTTCCTCTGTAAACTATGGTGGGAATAAAAGACTTTACAGATATTCCAAGAAAGTTTTAGCTCTACACCAAACCCTAAATTTTGTTTCGAATATATATATATATATATATATATATTAGGAGATCAAAGAAATGAAGAACACATATAGGCCACAATTATTTTGTTTGAGAAAAAAATATTGAAAAAAATGAAGCATTATGAAATAGGCTTGACGTTGAGCTGATGTTCTAAAAAATGCAATCGTGTCAATCTAATACATCTTTTAATACACTATCTAATACACTTATTTTAATAATAATTTTTCTCAAATTTATTTTAATTTTGTATAATTTATATTAATAAAATTACTATAAAAAATGTATCAAAAAATATGTTAAAAAATGTATTAAACGATTACTGTCTTGTACTAGACAATCCCAATTATGAAAAATATTCATGTCCATATATATATATATATATATATATTCATGTGACTCAATTTGTGCGTTTTTCAACCGGGTAGACCCAGGTGGTGGCCTTAGAGTTTAGACTTCCTAACTCCTAAGCCGAAAGACAAAAAAAATGTGAAAGCAGCAATTTTGGTTTCTTTCAAATGAAACTAATTATAATTGGAGGATATATATGAATTCTGGTTAATTTGCATTAATGATTAGTACATACAAAGGAAATTGGATAAGAATATGAAATATATATTGGTTATGTATTATATATATATATAAACTTTTTTTTCTCTAATTATATATAAAAATAATTTTTAGTATTTTAAAGTATTTTATCACTATATTTCCCACGGTAGAATCAAACGTGAGGTTTGTCTATGCATGTTATGATATGTTAAGCTTAAATACTGAATTTGAAAATTAAAATATGAATTTGAATGTTGAATTAATAAATAAATGGTAATTATATACGTAAAAGTGTAATAATTTGACAAACAATATATATATATATTCAAATTTTTTACTTCAGAAGTAAGTAAAAAAGTTTTACATAAAAAATTTATAACTACAAACACATTTTAAACAATTGAGTGATTTGCAAAAACTATTATCAAATATATTTAAATATTAAGCACTTAATAATATTTATTGTCAAACCTACTTAATTAAATAAATACCTAATTAATAAATTTTAAGAGGCAACTTAATTTATTAAATAGGGCCTAAATATTTTGAGCAAAGAGTGAAAATAAAGGGGGAAATTTTGCATCCTCTAAAATCCAACTATTTATAGGCTTAACCTGAATTGTTATTTAACTTGAGAAATATATATGTATTTTTTTAAAAATTTATAAGAAATAAATTATTTATAAAAAGAAAAAAGAAAAAATTTTCATTTTACTTAGAACATGTTTCTATTATGTGTCATGGGCACATGCCGACGTCTTCGTTGAATCGAAGGGACTTTTTCTTCAACAACCCCTTTTTATTTTCTAATGAAAATTGTTACTGTACTTGTTAATTTGTTGAATTATGAAATTAGCATATGCTATTAAATGAGTATTAAAAATGTAATTATATAAAGGGACCTATTTTTTATTCATTAACAATGATAATCTTGTTATCGTTTTATAGGGTTATCTTGCTTTTGATATGGACATGTTTGTATTAACATGAGAGGACACAACGAAATCATATTTGAAACGCAAGCTAGTTCCCTTTTCTGTGAAATTCGATATATATATATATATATACATATTCTTAAGATGATGAGTTAATTACCATCTTGTCCCTATGTTAGTTAGGGCATAGTATTTGTTGCCTTACGTGTTACCTAAAGGGGTACCAACCAACCTACTTATAGACTTTTTTAAATATAGTATATTGAAATTTTGTTACGCATTCGATTCATATATTTATTCATGAACCATGTATTATATATTAAGCCGTATCATTTCTGTTGTTAATTATATATCTTATTATGAAGATGAAGTTTTTAGACGAGGGAATCATTTCAATCTATCTCCTCTCCCATATGGTCGAGTTACTTTGTTCCTTCCTCTCCTTTCAGTTAAGATACTTCATCCCTCACCTATCTTAGGTTGGGGATCTTCTCTTGCTACTCTTTCATTCCTTGGCCATGTGATCAACTAGGGCACTGTGTGGATGGACGCCCAATAGGTTGAGGCAATTATGGAGTGGCCTGTCCCAACAAAAATGACCGAGTTAAGGTCCTTTCTTGGTTTGGCCAACTATTACAAACAATTCACCGCTGGTTATCTCAAACTGGCCAATTCGTTGATAGGTTTGCTGAAGAAGGACAGAAGACCGACTGCTATGCTAATAACTAAAAGAGTTATGTGACTTAATACAGGTCACATGCTTCATAAATGACGACATGGATTATGTAGTTACATGTAAATTATAAGGTGTTGATTAATTTTGTGGTTGATTTTATTTTCCATATGTAGTTACGTAAATTAATTTAAGAAAATTTGGATTTTGGTGGTGTTTATTAATTAAGTGATGTTATTGCCAAAATGTTCTTGGCCACATGAACGATTAGTGATAAATCTTTTATTAGCTTAGGAAAAATAATAACTTCACAAGACAAGTTCAATTCCCAGTTAATTAAGTTGCAATTGGTCTTCACTTCATTAAAACCAAGCTTTGATTTTTAGCCTTATATATACTATATATATATTTTGAAATTTTCTTACCGTGGTATTATGTTTAGGCTCAGTGAGAATGGAATAGTCTTTTCTGTGTGAAAGACTTACTATCAACGAGAGGGCTAAATGTACTTTTTTTCCCTTATTTTTTCAATTTTGTCCCTTACTAAACTATCATATGTGGCTCAATGTTGATTCTCTATACATTTCTCACAAGACTTTTATAAATTCTACTTATTTAGACTCAAATATCTCGATAGTTTGATCATAGCGCAAGGTTCAACTCTTTTCTTTACTAACCCTAACAAGATATTAAGACCAATTAAAATTGTCTGTAATATTTTTTATAATATCTTTTCTATAACCCTCATTGCTTTAAGGTTTTCTTCCTTGATCTTATGAATTATTTTATTTGATAAATTTTATTAATAAAAATATTATATTATGAATATTAATGATGATTGGATCATTCTTGAAACTATAAGAATCGGGAATATTTATAATATTCCATATAACGTCTTTGACAACATTTTTTTTATGGTATAGTTTTTTTAAAATTTATCTTTTTTCCCTCATGATTTATTTTTTTTATTTAGTAAATTTAATTAATAAAATATATTGAATTAAGAATATTATAGGGGGTGTAACAAAAAAAATTTATATGATGCAAATGTACACTAATAATGGATAAGCATTTCAAGATTTATTATTACCAACTAGAAACTAATTTTTAAAAAAAAAACAAAAAACAAAAAAACAAGGCTTCATCTTAATGGGGTAAGCTATACCATTATAGTATGTGTATTCAGTACTTTGGTGGTTACTTTTATATACTTATATTATATATAATATACTATACTTATATTATATATATAACTATACTTATATTATATATAACTACACTTTATATATATATATATATGAATTATAGGAAGGAGGCAATTTTGAGGAGTTTCTTTATAAGTGATTCCAAGTTAAAATGCTTTCAAATTTACTTTTTATACATAAATACTTTTATATTTTTAGATACTAGTTTATCGATAAAAATATTTAATTCATAATGTTTAAAAAAAATTTTGACATTATAAAAATGTTTAGTTGATAATTTATTAAATTTCTGAATTAAGCATTATCGGTACAAAAAATTTGACACTATCAATAAAAATGTTTAATTCATAATATTAATTTTCTTTTTTTTGATATTTTGCAAAAAAAAAAAAAGAAAAAAATTGATCACATTTCCAGGAATTGAGAAGTGTGTTAGGTTTTGACACAAATTGTTCCACAAACATATAAATCACCAAACCCAAGTCATTGTCTTATTTTTTTAAACACAAGTGGATTCAGCCGATATTTCTGAAAGGTCAAAATTAACTCTCTCTCTCTCTCTCTCTCTCTCTCTCTCTCTCTCTCTCTCTCTCTCTCTCTCTCTCTCTCTCTCTCTCTCTCTCTCTCTCTATATATATATTCAGTTATTGGTTAATAAATTTTAAAAATACCTAATGAAAAAATGTAACCATAATTTCCATAATTTTAAAGTCCGAAAATGAAATTTCCATGCTATGCCCCTAATCAAGACATGGCACTAGTATATAAGTAAACATACAAATTTACTTCTCTTAAAAAACCAAAGTGACCATTTCAAGAACTATGGTTGCTTTGGATCAATATTATTAGATAACCAACACCACCCTTTCTCCGCCCGTCTGCCGCCACTCTTGTACCTTAAGATGGAGATGGAGAAAGCAAGTTATAGGCAAACAAGTAGAAGAACAGCAAGTAGGAGAAATTGGGGTGTGGAAATAGATGTTTTTGGTTCACAAAATAGAAGAAGTAGTACAAGGGCTGATGAAGATGAAGAAGCTTTAAGATGGGCTGCTTTAGAAAAATTACCAACTTATGATAGATTGAGAAAAACTGTTATCAAATCATTCATTGAACATGAAGTTCATGGAAATAAGGTTGTCCATAAAGAGGTTGATGTTAGAAAACTTGATGTTAATGACAGACAAGATTTCATTGATAGGCTTTTCAAGGTTGCTGAAGAAGATAATGCCAAGTTCTTGACAAAATTTAGAAACCGTATTGATAAGTAAGTTTTTTCTTCCATTCTTATAGAACCATCAAAACATTTTAATCTAATTAAGTTCCTTTCGAAAATATATAACTTTAAAAAGAATTTACGTAAAAAAAATTAATTTAAATTGTACCTACGAAATTTAGCATACTATTATATATATTTTTTTTGCGTATTTTTTTAAAATAAAAACTGGGTTATTAATTATTATTTGAAAATAATATTTTGTAGGGTGGGAATATCTCTACCAACGGTGGAGGTTAGATTTGAGAATTTAACGATAGAAGCAGAGTGTTTTATAGGTGATAGAGCTCTTCCAACATTGCCAAACGCTGCAAGAAATATAGCCGAGTCGGCATTGGGTTTTCTCGGCATTCGATTGGCTGAAAGAGCAAAACTTACCATTCTAAAAGATGCTTCCGGCATTATTAAACCATCAAGGCAAGTCACTTCACTTGTAATTTTTTTCATTTTTTTTTTCTAATTAATTCCTTCCATATTTATAAACACTAATAAAATAAACTTTTTATCATTTTAATTTAGTTTAGGTAGTTCATATATTAAAATGTTGATTGATTTTTATTTTTTAGTTTATCATGCATGTCCAAAGCACTATCTATTCATACATATATATATATATATAACATGGTACCTACTTGTATAATTTGATTGTAACTAATTAATTATGCAATTAGTGGTAGGGATATTCTCTAATCAGTTTAAATTGATTATCGAATCAAACTGAAATGATTTTTTTATTTTAGTTCGATTTATTGTTAGTTTTTAAAAATATATATTATTTTAATTTAATTCTAACATTTATGATGTTAATACTTTTAAATTTTATAATATTCTTAAAATCTTGTTATTTTTCCAAACAATAAATTAAATTTGCTTCATTTTTTTCTTTTTTTTATTATGTATAAGATTTGTTGTGTTTTAGACAAAAAAAAAAATCGGAATATAACTAAATACAGTTCGATTTGATTTTTCAAAAAAAAAAATCCTCAAAAACCGAATTTCTAAGCCAAAAACCGAATGAACCACCCTTAGTGGGGGCAAATGTGTCATTTCCGTTATGATTATTCTCTCTAATTTTACTACTTGAACAGGATGACACTTCTACTTGGACCACCTTCTTCTGGTAAAACAACGCTTTTATTGGCTTTAGCTGGAAAATTAGACAATACTTTGAAGGTGAGATCATATATATATATATATATATACAATTAATTCATCCTAAAAAACAAGAAAAAGAAAATTAGAAAAATTAATGAATAATTTTCTCAGGTCAGAGGAAATATCACATACAACGGACATAGATTAAATGAATTCGTACCACAAAAGACATCGGCATACATTAGCCAAAACGATGTTCATGTTGGAGAAATGACTGTTAAAGAAACCCTTGATTTCTCAGCAAGATGCCAGGGTGTTGGTTCTCGTTACGGTAAAATATTTAAATCTTTTTTTTGTCATTGAGGCGTGATAAAAACTCAATAATAATAAAAATACTTTTTTCCTCTACTAATATTTCTTTAATGAAGTAATTATTTATATTACTAAATGGATGTGTAGAGCTTTTGTCTGAGCTAGCAAGAAGGGAGAGGGAAGCTGGAATATTTCCTGAGGCAGAAGTTGATCTTTTCATGAAGGTAAAAAGCTAACCCAAAAAAAAAAAAAGCACTAATTAATTAATTAATTATATATATTTATAATGTTTGACTAATTAATAAAGGGTTTTTTTTTGTTTTTTAATCAAATATGAACACAGGCAACAGCCATGCAAGGTCTGGAGAGCAATCTAAATACCGACTACACGCTTAGAGTACGTATTCTTGACTCTTCTAATAATTAAAATATCAAAAAAAGACATTATCATATAATTTGACACTTTCTTTTTTAATTAATAAATAGTTATATTAAATATAAAAAATTACACAATAGATAAGATATAAATCTTAGTATTTTTTTTACTCTGAAGTTTAATTTATATTCATTAAGAAAAAGGGAAATACAAGAGGGGTATAATCTGGAATAACCCATGATCGTGCTAATCAGTTTGTGTCATCCTATTATCTAACAGTTCATTTATACTGTTAAATAAATTTGTCAAAAAAGTTTCCTTAACTCTATACAAAATAGAAACAATAAGCTCTTTAAAAGATAATCAGTGTACCCGAAACTACAGACAATTAATAACTTCCCAAAAGATAAATGTCGGAATGTTTTTGAGCACCAATCGAATTCAAGATTTATCAATTAATAAAAAGTGTTTTTAACCGATTAAAATATTTTTAATTTGCCTCAAATGTATCCTCCTTAGTCCTTACCTACCCCTAACAAGGGTAGGGGTTTTTTTTTTCTCTTGAAGGTTTGGTCGGTGAACGACATTATCAAAAAGTTCGACTACCAAATAATAATATAGCTTTGCCAAATTGATTGTGATTCATATTAAAATATTTTCATAATTAATAAGCTGGAAATTGGAATATATAAATTATAAAAAGCCACTAATAATATTGAAAAATACAAAAATATATATGCAGATATTAGGACTAGACGTATGCAAAGATACCATTGTTGGTGATGAAATGATTCGAGGAATTTCAGGAGGTCAAAAGAAGCGCGTTACAACAGGTTAAGTTTGTTATATATTATTTTCTTATTTTTATCTCAGACAAATTTATTATAAATTTATTTTTTTTTGGGTAAGAAATAGTGTTTTACAATATTAGAAAAAAAAAAAAAAAAAGTGAAGTTAGTGGCATACATCTCTTGACACTTGGGGGATATCAAATTGACTTTTGTATATAGGGATGTGTTTGGTTACAATGAATGTGATGACCAAATCCAAAATGTTGAAGTTGAGATTGAACTATACCAAACCCTATCTTTCTTCATCAAAGGCGACATATGCCAAATGACGAAATTTCCCAATTACTCATTTTTCTAGATTTTAATACTATTATGAACTATCATAATCTTTGCAAAATAGATCAACTAATGAAGACTAAGTCTCTCCCACTTAACACATGTAAAAATCTCAAGTTGAAGAAAGAAAAAAAAACAAAAGTAATTCCTCTCACCTACTACACACCATTCTAACTTTTTCTTTTTAAAAAAAAAATCACTTGAAATTTTCGGTAACATTTTTATAATATCTCCGGTAATATTTTCTTTTATATGACAATTAACTACCGCTAATAAAATTAAAATCAGAGAGAATATGATTAGGGAAAAGATGGATCAACAATTTATCCTGAGTTCGAGTTACTTAGAAAATAATTTAATACTTCATATTAGTGTAGTGTTACTGTTTATCGGCTAATGTATCTGGGCTTTAACTGAAACAGGAGAGATGATTGTTGGGCCGACAAAAACATTGTTCATGGACGAGATATCAACTGGGCTGGACAGCTCAACGACTTTTCAAATAGTGAAGTGCTTGCAACAGATTGTTCACCTCACTGAGGCCACTGTTTTGATGTCCCTTCTCCAACCAGCACCCGAGACTTTTGATCTCTTTGATGATATTATTCTCTTGTCTGAAGGCCAAATTGTCTATCAAGGCCCACGAGAACATGTTCTTGAATTCTTTGAGAGCTGTGGCTTCAAGTGTCCTGAAAGAAAAGGCACTGCTGATTTCTTGCAAGAGGTAAATTTACATAAATTTCTTGCACCCTAATGGACACTGTTTGTTTATATATGATATGTTTTTGAGACTGGATATGATGGATTTACTCGGTATTAAAACATAATTGAACATGGGTTTGAATTGAACATTAACAGGTTACTTCAAAGAAGGATCAAGAACAGTACTGGGCAGACAGAAGCAAGACATACAGATATGTATCAGTACCTGAATTTGCAAAAAGATTCAAGCGTTTCCATGTAGGATTAAGGCTAGAAAATGAACTCTCTGTTCCTTTTGACAAATCAAGAAACCACAAAGCTGCTCTTGTTTTCAAGAAATATTCAGTCTCCAAGAGAGAACTTCTCAAGGCTAACTTTGATAAAGAATGGCTATTGATCAAAAGAAATTCTTTTGTGTATGTTTTCAAGACTGTTCAAATCATCATTGTGGCACTCATTGGATCAACTGTGTTCTTGAGGACTAAAATGCACACAAGAACTGAAGAAGATGGAGCTCTTTATATTGGTGCTTTGTTGTTTGTGATGATCATTAATATGTTCAATGGTTTTGCTGAACTTTCACTCACTATTCAAAGGCTTCCTGTCTTTTACAAGCATAGGGACCTTTTGTTCCATCCCCCTTGGACTTTTACCCTCCCTACTTTTCTTCTAAGGGTGCCAATTTCAATCTTTGAGTCTATTGTTTGGATGATTGTCACTTACTACACCATGGGATTTGCTCCTGAAGCTAGCAGGTAATTTTTTGTAACATTCTTACCCCACTTAGCAGGCCGTGGGTGCTGTCAGGCCTAGCTCTCGAATCTGTGGGCCTAGGGCGTGACATTTATGATCACTGTTTACCTTTTTTCATGTGATTCTAATGGTGGTGGTGAACTAATTATCTATGGGTTTTGATCAATTCTCAGGTTCTTCAAGCAGCTGCTGCTAGTATTTCTGATCCAGCAAATGGCTTCTGGTTTATTTAGGCTGATTTCATCAATATGCAGAACAATGATCATTGCAAACACTGGAGGAGCACTAGCTCTTCTACTTGTTTTCCTTTTGGGTGGCTTCATCCTTCCTAAAGGTAAAAAAAAAGTCCAAAAATGGATTGAATAACATTGTCCAAAAATGGGTTGAATTTGACACATTTTAACACAATGTTGATTCTTGACAGGTAAAATTCCAGATTGGTGGGGTTGGGGTTATTGGGTTTCTCCCTTAAGTTATGGTTTCAATGCCATTACTGTGAATGAAATGTTTGCCCCAAGATGGATGGACAGATTGGTAAGTCCACTACATGCATGCATCTTAGAACATATATAACGAAAAGGAAAATGTCCTAACAGGTGCTTTCATGAATTTGCAGGCTTCAAATAATGAAAAATTGGGGTTGCAGATATTAAAGAACTTTGATGTTTTCCCCAATAAAAACTGGTTTTGGATTGGTGCAGCAGCTCTCTTGGGTTTTACTGTTCTCTTTAACATCCTTTTCACCTTTGCTCTAATGTACCTAAAGCGTAAGTGTTTAAATTAAGAAAAGTTTTCAACTTTTTGTTTCATGCTATTAGAATGCAATGTGGTGAACTTAATTTAAGTTCTTTCCCCAAAAAAAACAGCTGTTGGAGGGAGACAAGCTATAATTTCCAAAGAGCAGGCAAGAAATATGGAAATTGATGAACAAGAAGCAGAGGAAGTACCAAGATTTCAAAAAGTCAAGTCCAAGAAAGATTCATTACCGTTATCTACATTTGACAGAAATAACTCAAGTAATAATACTCATGAAATGAACTAAATCAGTTACTATCACAGTTAAGTTTGTTCAGAAAGAGATTATATCTTATCTTACCATGTTGATTTCTTCTTCTAGGAGAAATGGCAATCCGAAGAATGAGCAGCAGTCAATCCAATGCCAATGGGGCTACTACAAGAAATGATGATACAAGACTTGAGACTGCCGCCGGCATTGCTCCTAAGAGAGGCATGATTCTTCCGTTTACTCCATTGGCAATGAGCTTTGACAGTGTCAAATATTTCGTAGATATGCCTCCAGTAAGTATTGATTCCTTCAGGAATAAGTTAAGGTACTAAAAAAATTATAACATTTGGATCACACTAAAATTGTAAAATTTCCACTCAACTTGAACAGGAAATGAAGGATCAAGGAGTAACAGAGGACAGGCTGCAATTACTTAACAATGTAACTGGTGCATTTAGGCCTGGAGTTCTTACAGCACTGATGGGAGTCAGTGGAGCTGGAAAAACTACCTTAATGGATGTTCTAGCCGGACGAAAAACGGGAGGTTACATTGAAGGAGACATTAGAATATCTGGATTCCCAAAGAAACAAGAAACATTTGCTCGAATTTCAGGTTACTGTGAACAAAATGATATCCACTCACCTCAAGTAACTGTCCGTGAATCATTAATCTACTCGGCGTTCCTTAGGCTTCCTAAAGAAGTCAGCAATGAGGAAAAGATAGTGAGTACATCGTCTTTACATTTCATGTGTTAGTAAATCAATCTATATGCAGAGGAATAAAGAATATGCACATATATATATATACTCACTTGTCCTATGTACTTTCTACAGATTTTCGTGGATGAAGTGATGGATCTTGTCGAATTAGACAATTTAAAGGATGCCATTGTAGGTCTTCCAGGAGTAACTGGATTGTCTACTGAACAGAGAAAGAGATTAACCATTGCAGTTGAGCTGGTGGCTAATCCATCAATTATCTTTATGGATGAACCAACTTCTGGTCTTGATGCCAGGGCTGCTGCTATTGTTATGAGGACTGTTAGAAACACAGTAGACACTGGGAGAACTGTTGTCTGCACAATTCATCAGCCTAGCATTGACATATTTGAAGCATTTGATGAGGTACAAAATCTAAAAAATACTTTACTTTTCCCCTCTTCATTCAAGCATGCAAATGTACTTATCTCATATGCTATGTTATATTTTGTAATAGCTACTTTTGATGAAAAGAGGAGGTCAAGTGATTTATGCAGGACCATTAGGCCGCCATTCGCAGAAGATAATCGAGTACTTTGAGGTAATCAAATGTTCCTAAAAATTTCCATTTACTTGTTGGTGGAATGACAAAAACTAAGAGTTCAACAACGAATGCAGGCGATTCCTGGAGTTCCTAAAATCAAAGATAAGTACAATCCAGCAACATGGATGCTGGAAGTGAGCTCAGTTGCAACCGAACTTAAACTTGGAATGGATTTTGCTGAACACTACAGATCATCATCTTTGCATGAGTAAGTAAAATGAGCAACTTTACTTAGAATTTAGAAGATTAAAGAACACTGAATCTAATGAAGAAATCTTTGCACAGACGAAATAAGGCTTTGGTGAAAGAATTGAGCGTACCTCCACCCGGAGCAAAAGACCTATACTTTCCCACGCAATATTCGCAAAACACATGGGGCCAGTTCAAATCCTGCATATGGAAACAATGGATGACTTATTGGAGAAGTCCAGATTATAATCTTGTTCGATATTTCTTCAGTTTAGCAGCAGCACTAATGGTTGGAACCATTTTTTGGAATGTCGGAAGTAAAAGGTATATATATATATATACTCCTAAGAAACATTTTCATGTTCTTCAGTACTATAAACGAATCAAGCTTTTCACGAACATTTGATTATCTCAAAGTAAGACAAATCGTAATAATGTCCTAATTCTATCAATTTCCCATGATTCAGAACAAGCAATGGTGATCTTATGACCATCATTGGGGCTATGTATGGTGCTGTACTATTTGTGGGGATCAACAATTGTTCAACTGTACAACCAATTGTGGCTGTCGAAAGAACTGTGTTCTATAGAGAACGCGCTGCTGGAATGTACTCAGCATTACCCTATGCCATGGCACAGGTGAGGGAGACTCATGTTCTCTGATCTTAACTAGTCCAACATAGTTTTTTCCAAACTAAGGTTGTTGTTTTTGCATAACATTAATTTGATCACATTTTGTTTTTGCAGGTAATAGCAGAAATACCTTATATTCTTGTCCAAACTTCATATTATACTCTCATTGTGTATGCAATGGTGGGATTCGAATGGACTGCTTCAAAGTTTTTCTGGTTCTACTTTGTGAACTTCTTCTCCTTCCTCTACTTCACTTACTATGGAATGATGACTGTGGCCATTACACCAAATCATCAAGTGGCAGCCATTTTTGCTGCAGCTTTCTATGCACTTTTCAACCTTTTCTCTGGCTTCTTCATCCCAAGACCAGTAAGTACACTTACTCTTTTACCTTAAAACTTTCAATTCCTTAAACATTTTTAGCATAAATCTCATGTATTATTATTCTTCTTAAATATTTCAGAGGATTCCAAAATGGTGGGTATGGTATTATTGGATTTGCCCTGTGGCATGGACAGTTTATGGATTGATAGTATCACAATATGGAGATGTTGAGGACACCATTTCAGTACCTGGGTTGTCTTTTAAACCAAAAATTAAGGATTATATTAAGGATCATTTTGGATATAATCCTGACCTCATGGGACTAGTTGCTGCAGTTTTGGTTGGTTTTACTGTGTTTTTTGCCTTTATGTACTCTTACTGCATCAAGGCATTGAACTTCCAAACAAGGTAGAGATATTAGTACTTTTGGTAGAGGTGAAATTGTATATATATATATATATATTATATATCTCTGTGTATCTTTTAAGTATGATAAAATTCTTTATTAAAAACTTTCCACAAGTGTATTTTCTATTCAATCATGTGGATTAACCACTAGTATATATTTTTACAAGCTTCTCTTCATTCTATTTAGAGAAGAGCATAATTAGGAATTTATCAAAAGCAGCTTTTGTAAGGGTTGTTCTAGTTATGAATCAATCTATTCTGATACGAAACTGTCTCATAAAACTTGTTTTACTCTGTTTATCCCAAATATTTTTAGTTTTACTTTTTTTCCGGATCAAATTTTCTTCCGTCCCACAATATAGTAGAATCTACCACTAGAGGTAGGTACCCCTTTGTAACTCAAGGTCCACCAGCGACAATAGGGTGGAACTTCCAACCGGCAGTAGGGTCCAGAAATGGCTCCCCCTTTGATTTTCCAACCCTTCCAATCACTACCTTTCCCCCAAGCGAGTATTTAGGGTTCGGCCGTATTCGTACTTTTGAATCGGCAGATTCGATCCGTCGAGTGATGAGGAGAAGTGTTTTTCCAATCTTCCACTAAGAAAGGTATCTCGTCACGACAACTAAATTTGTCCATGCATATCAGAATTTAGGTATTCTTTTGTTTCTTCCATTTGTACCCTTGAAAATAGAAAGGTTTTTGAACCTCCAAAGTTTTCTCGTTGTTCCTCTAGCACATGCCGAGCAAGATCTTGGAACATCTTCTCGAACAAAGCTACTTCACCTTTATATTCCTCTTTCATTCTTTTTGTTTGTACGTCTTAATTAATAAAACACCTACTATTCTAATAACATTATACATATATATGTAAAGTTTCAAAATAAAAAATCAAATTCATTTAATATTAAAAAAGAGTATAAAAGATAAATCAAAATAAAATTAATTAATACGTGTGAAAATAAAAAATTAAAATGAGACAAAAAATTTGGAAGGGAATGATATAATAAACCATGACCTTGTATTCATAAAACTATAGAGATGTTTTTTTTTATTTTATTTGGACATAAAACATTGTAAAACTTTCTTACAAAGACTATTCCTAGTAAAGTCACAGAATGTTCTTAGCCAAAATCCTAGTTGGTTTCCTAGAAATCCTGTTGGCCGATCACTCATGATCCTATCTATGTTATCTTAACCCAATCGAAACGTCCACCAAAGGAAAATAAATTACTATTAAAAATATAGTGTTATGTCCAAAAAAAATCTCTCAAAATTTAGACGTTTGGCTTTATTTTTGGATAATTAATCCTTCAAACTTCTTTTACCTTTAAAAAATTATTGAAAATAAGCTTATAATTTTAAAAATATCTTTTAACGGAGTAAAAATTTTAGTTTAAAGATTCATCAAAATTGTAAGTTTGTTCATCAAAAACATAATTATTCAGTTCATAAATTCGAATTATATTCTTTAAGTTCTTTCTTTTTTCCCTATTCAAGGATTTCTAGAAATTATATGTTTGTTTTTATTAATATTTTATAGGTAAAAGAAAGTTGAAGGTTAGTTGTCTAAAATTAAAAATCAAGATTTTAGCTGATCAATTCCCTAACTTCGAGGGATTTTTTTACTTAATTCAAAAATATGCTACTTCCGGTCGGAAATATAAGTCATTTTAACAAAAATTAGTTGGTTAAAATTATAAATTCTTTTACATATTTCAATGTATATTTATTGTCTATTTTTCAATTATACCCTCTTTGATTCATTTATGATCTCTCCTTCCGCTCTTTCTCTCTTTATTTATTGAGTGTAAAATAAATATCCTACATAAAAATTTGCATTGTTTTCTTAATATATAATTCGTGTGCAAAGTTAAAAAAGACTTATATTTTTAATCGGAGGTAGTATTAAAAAGTATTACCTCTGGTCAGAAATATAAGCCCTTTTGGACTCGGCATAAGTATTAAGGAGGTTGAAAACAAGATAACTTTTGAGTTAAAATACCATTTATACTCCTAATAAATAAAGAAAGAGATAGAGAATAGATGATGATTAAATTAATAAAGACATGAGTAAAGATAGAAAAATGTAATAAATGTTCAATGAAAATGTAAAATGCAGCCGAAACTTTACATGGCGAAAGCAACGAAATTCCTTTTCTGAAGCACCTGTTATAGGATTTAACCAACAACGGAGTATCATGGGAGGAACCAAATACGACGAGTAGTAGGGTCCTATGGTAAGCTTTGGTTAAGCTTTGAAAATCTTAATGCCATAATGCCTCTCAAATCTTCCTAGCCATTATCGACAGAGCGGGCGGGAAACCTTCAAATAACACTTAGTCAACCATTATAAGCTGACCCTGGCTATCGCCTTGCTGGGTAGACTTCAAGAGCTCTGGCTCTACCTATCCTCCGACTTATTCTGGGGTCATTGAAAGATACAAACTACCTACTCGCAGAGAAATATATCTCATCAATAACTTTAAAAAGAGTTATATATTCGACCGGAAGTAATATATTAGAAGATTCTAGATACTACAATTGAAAGACTAAGTCAAGGATGTGGCCTTGGCTTGTGGAAGTTGGCAGGTCTCTAAGCTTGCTGGTAAAATCAATGGTGGTGAGGTTTGGTGGGTGGTAGGACGGCTAGCCGTATATCTGACTTTGAGTCCTGAGAAACTACAAAAGGAAACTCCATTGAAACATATGACAAATTTGTGCCCTTGAATACAACAAAATAACAAATATCTTATGGAGGATTGCTTTCTTGCTTGGAACAATCATATATATATATATATATATAAACTTTGTATATATCTATATCTGTTAGAATTTTTTGGCTTGGGCCTAACTCACCCCAAAAGGTACCTCAAAAGGAGAGGACTGCCCAAGTTTTTATAAGGAGTAATTATTTTCTTTAATTAGCCGATGTGAGATTCTCAACAATTTTCTTTAATCAGCCGATGTGGGATTCTCAACACACCCCCTCACGCCCAGGAATGAGGTACCTTTTGGGGTGAGTTATTCTAACATAGTATCAGAGCCAGTTGTTGGGCTGCCGGAGTTGGGCACCCGCGCAGATGTCCAATCCTGCAAAATTCCACGCACCAGATATTCATTCCTGGGCATGAGGGGGTGTGTTGAGAATCCCACATCGGCTAATTAAAAAAAATAATTACAACTTACAAAGACTTGGGCAGTCCTCCCCTATTGAGGTACCTTTTGGGGTAATTTTTGGACTTGGGCCTAACTCACCCCAAAAGGTACCTCAAAAGGGGAGGACTGCCCAAGTTTTTATAAGGGCTAATTATTTTCTTTAATTAGCCGATGTGGGATTCTCAATAATATCCCAAAAAAAAAAAATTGTTCTTAGGACATACTACTCTTTTTATTAGAAATTAAATGATCACTTCTTAAAATCAATAAGGAATTTTCAAGATGCCTATTTTTTATTATAGCATTTTGATGGAGAGTTGTTTTGTTTTCATAATTCTAAAGTAATAATCCTTTGGTTTTGAAGGAATGCCTTTTCTAGTCTTTTACATAAGCAAATTAAAGATTCTATAATTTTAAGGTATTTTCTTAGTTGAAATATATAAACTTCTACTTCTTTATCTTTTGTTCTTATTAAATTTAAAAGAAAATAGATACTTGCATTGCTGGTCTGCTCGTCTATTTCACTTCTTTCCCTTGCTTTACTTCGCGAGTAGTAGATGGTTAATAAATCAATAACATCCAATTTTTTTCCATGAAACTTCTGGATAGGCATAGATAAAAAAAAAAAAAGACCCGTTTAGGTTCTGACCTACCACCTTTTTTATCCTAACAAGTTTTAAGAAGACCAGAGTACTTTTTTTATTAACTCTTTATGGAAATAAATCGAATATTAGGAAAAATTGTACTACCTCCAGTTATAAATATTAGTATAAGGGATTTAGATTTAGCTCATGAATTAAAAACAAAGATAATTTTTTGAACTACAATACTCTTTTTATCCTTCATAAACGAGGAAAGAGATAGATAGTGTAAGTGAAATAAATAAATAGAAAGAGGGGTAAGAATGAAAAAAGTTCAATAAATACTTATTAAAAAGTTGTAAAATCATTTATAGTATTTTTTATCATTGTCAACGGGTCTAAAACTCTTTATACTTTTAACCGGAAATTGTAGTAAAGAAATGGAAAATTATTTTAAAAAAGAAAAAAAATTTTGAAAAATAATGTGAGAAGATCTTCTATTCCATGATGTAAAAGATTATTTTCCCCATACATTTTTTAATAGAGGAAGTAATTAATCAATTTTTTTAGCATTTCAAGACCTTATAAGACATGTGGGCACATGCCCGTTATGACCTTTTAATGATTTTCATAGTTCAAAACTATTATTATTATTTCTTGTCATAAAGATTTTAAAATATATTTTATACTCTTAGTAAATAAGTAGTAAATAATTAGAGACAATTATTAAGTTAAAATAATCTTTATATTCTTAGTAAATAAGTAGAGATAGATAATAAAAGTGTGATAAATAAACGAACAGATAGTACGGCCAAGTGACAATTGCAAGGAGGACTCTACCTATTTGGTTGATTCTTGCCCAGAGCTTGTTTTCGATCCTGGTTAATGGTAAAGCTGGTGGTTTCGCCAAGAACTCCCCGGCGACGACAGAGGAAGAAACCCCAACTTCTTGGGTTGCGGGCGGAAAAAAGGTCCTCATTCAAAACTCAGAATGGTTACTGGACAAAAGCCTTAACAGATCCAAACGCGCTCACAAGGCTCATGCTATTCTTCCCCCTATTTCCGATATATATATAAATAGAAAAAATATAATAAATATCAATTAAAAATATAAAAATATTAAATGAACAAAAATGTAATAAATCCCGGTCTTTATATTTATAATCGGAGATAATAATCAAATTTATATAAGTTGAAGAAAAAAAATGATAGTACTAGTATTAGATTTATGAAAATTTATGCACATTTTTAATTTCCTACTTCAACTAACATTATTGAATACTTTGATCCAAAAAGAAAAAAAAAACTAATTTTTATATGAATAAAAAAAGAAAAAAGCAACAAGGACTTAGACTTCTTGTGTTAATTCATCCTTTACCAACAACAATTGATTGAATACCTCGTTGATTTTGGCTCTAATATTTTATTATGCTACTTTTTTATATTATTATTATTATTATTATTATTATTATTATTATTAACACAACTTGTCATTAAAATATTAACTCAACCGTTTGAAAGTATAAATTATATTACTATTTTTTTTTCCTTGTTTGCTTTGAGAATAAAAAGTCGCATTCTCTTTCTAAAGGATAAATATCCATTGCTTGGCTCTTATTTTCTAAAAATAAGGGTATGTTTACAATTTGCTCTAATTCACACGATTAAAATAAATAAATATATATGATTATTAATTAATATAAAATTTTTATAAGTGATTTGATAGGATTTTTGTTATATTTGAATTGTAAAATATAATACAAATTTATTTGTATTAAAAAAAAATTTGAAAGACATTCTAATTTACATAAAAAAAAATGTATAAAAAATTTCGTATTTTCTTAAATAATATAATATCTAAAATATAGCAAGTAAAAAGAAGAGAGAGAGTATCTTAAATTAAAAAATTAATCCCTATTAACGTGAACACGTAATAAAAAAAACCCATTTTATAATTGTAAAATTTAATTAAACTCGCCCAAAGAAGTTTCCATGGAAGCACATCTTACCATACCCTTTTCTTTTTTTTCTTTTTTTCTTTTTTTTTGGCTAATTCTTACCATACCAAACTTTGTATTAGTGTAATTCATTTAATTTTTTTAGTTCCAAGCCGTTCTTTTGGGGAGATACTCACCATGTATATAAATACTTAAAAGAAGCAGAATTTCAATGTAGAATTCTCCCCATTTCATTTCTTCTACACAACATTTGTGCTCTCCACAATTTCTTCTTTCATGGATATCCTCCTCTATTAATTCTCCCAATTTCAACTATATAAATTGATAAAAAGTCCTTCAACCAGGGACTGAATGAATGAGTGACCATTTCAAGAACTGTTCTTGGATCTCCTATTCCATTTTTCAGGACTCATGCGAAAAGGGTTTTCTTTTTTTGGCTAATCACTACTACTAATACATAGTGTTTATTAGGAAGAAAATGGAAATGGAAAGAAGCAGATCAAGGAGGAGAAGTTGGGGTTTGGAGGATGTTTTTGGTTCACAACGCAGTGGAGCAGCAGAAGAGGATGAAGAAGCTCTGAAATGGGCTGCTTTAGAAAGGCTACCAACTTATGACAGATTAAGAAAAACTGTTATTACATCTTTCATTGAAAATGGTGTTCAAGGAAATAAGGTTGTTGTCCATAAAGAGGTTGATGTTAGAAAACTTGAAGCAAACCAAAGGCAAGAATTCATTGATAGACTTTTCAAGGTTGCCGAGGAAGATAATGAAAAGTTCTTGAGAAAATTCAGAAGTCGAATTGATAGGTAAGATTTTACTTCATCCCTTGTAACATTTCATGATCCATTCTCTCATATATTTTCTAAAACGGTAACTTTTTTGTTTTAAAATTTATACTTTATAATATATTCAGAAGTTGTATTAAATAATTCTAATCGACCTAACTAGAAAACTAAGAAAATGCATCTAAACTTGTCTACGATACCTCACTTTCTTAGAATGTGCTTCTCTTTTTTTTCATTATTTTTCATATTTTAGACATCATGATAAAGAAATACTGAGTTTCATATTTATTTCTCGCATGGACTAGAATATCATTCATAGTGAATAAAGTTCATTAAATGTTACATTATTTTCAAAATAATGTTCTGATCGACCTAACTAGAAAACTAAGGAAATGCACATAAACTTGTCTAGGATACTTCACTTTCTTAGGATGTACTTCTCGTTTTTTTCATTAGTTATCATATTTTAGACATCTTGATAAAGAAATATAGAATTTTAGATGTTTTTCTTGTATGTACTAAAATAAAATATCGTTTACAGTGAATAAAATTTATTAAATTACAAAGAGAATATTAAAAGATTCCGAACGAAAGAAATGTCTTGTTCTTTTAACCAAATCTTCATGAAATCTTTAGTTTTAATAAACTAAATGTAGGTAGATCTATCTTGGATAATTGTGAGGGTAAAAGACAATTTGACATGAATGAGAATATGAGAATAATTAGTAGTATTCATTTATTACATCAAAATCTTTCTTACTTAGAATCAAAGTCATTTTCATTTGAAGTTTCATTAAATTAGGTCATGAAAATCGTTGATTAAATATACATGCAATGCAGGGTTGGGATTTGTCTACCTACTGTGGAGGTGAGGTTTGAGAATTTAATGGTTGAAGCTGAGTGTTTAATAGGTAACAGAGCTCTTCCTACACTGCCAAATACTCTCCGGAACGTGGCGGAGTCTGCGCTGAGCGGTCTCGGCTTACAGTTGGGAGAAAAAGCAAAGTTGGCCATTTTGAAAGATGCTTCCGGCATTATTAAACCATCAAGGCAAGTCTCTCTCTCTCTCTCTCTCTCTCTCTCTCTCTCTCTCTCTCTCTCTCTCTCTCTCTCTCTCTCTCTCTCTCTCTCTCTCTCTCTCTCTCTCTCTCTCTCTCTCTCTCTCTATATATATATATATATTAATAGACTGCATTTGAGTGATAAAGAGTCGGGTCCAAAGTAAAAAAATTAAAAGATTTTAATTTTTAAACTCAATCCAATAATGCATCCATTTCTGTAACTTCTCAAATTCGAAAAGATGTAGTGTTCCCGAACCGCAAAGAAAGCTATACAAACAATAACGAACGCGATTTGACCTCGTACTTCCCTTTTATTACTTCTTTCACGATGTAGCGTTTCCGCTTCTTCTATTCAAAAAAAAGATAGTGGTACTAAGATTAGGGATTCTACGTCTGATAGCACTGGACGGAGACAGAACGTTGTTTCTTAATTTTTCTTATTCATAAGTGTTTTGTATTGTGTCGATCCTTTAAGTTAAACCATATATACACACGGAAGTTTAAAACACTTTTAAACCGTATTACCATATCACATTAGACCATCTTCGTTTGAGTTAGATACAGTCATAAATACAGCAAAACTAACATAGCCAGTTAGCACAGCAAGTTTTTATAAGAACAATCAACGATTGAACTTAATAAGAATAAGAATTTTCAATATCAGAAAACTCCAAAATAGACAATATTATTTATAATCCCTATTTAGAGAACCAAAGTCTACCCTCATAAATATTTGATAAAATTAACGTCTCGAAGACATCAGAACATATAAAAAGATTAAAAGTCACTTAAAAATATTAAAAGTTACTTAAAATTACTTTCTCAATATCCCAGAAAATCAAGTATTATTTTCTTCTTTTTATAATGACTCATAATAAATGTTTTGATCACTTTCTTTATTATCAAAAACTCTTTAAAAAAACAATTCATATTCCCAAAATTCAAGCTCAAAACCTTTAATTAAACTCATAAAATTCAAAATCGAAATCTATAATTTCTCCAACTCCATAAGTATTACTTAAAATATACTTCTATTCTTGGTGATTTGACTAATATTATTACTTGTTGGTAGATTGGTGATGTGACTAATATTTTATCATATATGCATGTTGAAGCAATATTTATTAATATATATATATATAATAATATAGAAAACTACCATGTTTTCTCCATTATTATAATAATAGTAAAATTAATTTAAGACAAAATTGATATATTTAAATTTGATTAATCATTTTTTCTTGAACAGGATGACACTTCTACTTGGACCACCTTCTTCTGGTAAAACTACCCTCTTATTGGCTTTAGCTGGAAAATTAGACAATACATTGAAGGTTAGATTAATATTAATTTTTAATTTCATATCATAAAAATAGAAAATAGGATTAATAAATAAATAAATAAAAGGAAAAAATCATGCTAAGTCAATTATGGAATTTTCAGGTACAAGGAAATGTCACCTACAATGGACACAAACTCAGTGAATTTGTACCACAAAAGACATCGGCTTATATTAGCCAAAATGACGTTCATGTTGGAGAAATGACTGTCAAAGAAACCCTAGATTTCTCTGCCAGATGCCAAGGGGTTGGATCAAGATATGGTAAAAAATAATTCAGATAATTTAATGCTTTTTTAAAAAAAAAAAATATTTAGAGGAACAAAATTGAACTAAATATGGTAGTTCAATAAGAAATAATATTGAGAAAAAATAAAAAAATACACTTTTCGTAATTCAAAATTATAGGTTGAAATATCCATTTGATGTTTTTACAAAAAGTTGTTTTTGTTATTCAAGGATTAAGTTAAGTTATTGATTAACAAACAAAAATAAATTCTTAAAATTAAAAAATGAGATTAATTTAGAAGCATTTATATATATATATATATATTATATTTTTAATTTAATATGAAATATAACAAACAGAATTCCGTTGGCCTAATTTGGGAACTTAGTGACTCTATCTTGCAAAATAAAATATCAAGATAAAGATGAATACTAGTTAAATGTCATTAAATCTATTTGTGACCTTTGAGGAGCTGTATGAGGTGAAAATCTCATGTACGGTTCTATAATAATGATGAGAACAACGATGTTCTAATTTAAGTACGGTTGATATAGTTGAAGCTCAGTCAAAATAAGATTTTTGGGGTGGAATTTGTAGGGGTTTATCATTTTTCTAATTTATTCTCTAGTCGAGTGCGAGAGATTATCTTTTGATTTACCAGAAGCAGAAGAAGAGGCCCCTCTTACTAATACGAGAAAATATCATTCTACTCTCATTGAATTACTAGAATTGGCTCACTGTTGATCCGTTTATCAGTGCTATTTTTTTATTTTTTCATGAGAAATTATGTTTTTTATAAAAAAATAATGAATATTATAGAACTGCTGGCTGAGCTTGCAAGAAGGGAGAGAGAAGCAGGAATATTTCCTGATCCGGAGGTGGATCTTTTTATGAAGGTAAAAAAAATAATTAAAAATAATACAGCCAAAAATCGTGGATGATTTTTAAATAATAAAATTTGAGGGGTTTAATTTGACTAATTGAAGAATTTTTTTTCATGTTTAATTAATACAGGCAACAGCTATGGAAGGTGTTGAAAACAGCCTTATAACCGATTATACACTCAAGGTACTCATTCTTTCGGTTAATTCTAAAATGCCCCTCTACTTTTAGTGAATTATTAATTGAGTACTTGAATTTTTAATTTTGATAATTAAAAACTCAAATTTCGATTTCACCAATAAAATAAACTTTTAATTCGGATTTAATTGTTGGCAAAAAATCCTAACGGATATTTAATTAACTATTGAATAAAAATATAAGGTATCTTTTGAAATTAATCCCTTTTTTTATCACACCGAATAAAAATATTATTATTATTATTTGTTAATATAAGTCAGACCATTTTCTTAATATAATTACTCCAGCTAGCTTTGTTGATTCTTCATCAATACGACTTTTCCAAACTAAATATTATTCCTTAAGCGTTTTTTATTAATTGTCACATTTCATACATTAAATTATTTAAAAAATAAAAAAATTTTGACTTTTTGTATAGACTATAAAATTTTTCTTTTTTCTCATTATTATTTTTATAAATTTTTAAGTTATAAATATAAAAGATGTTGAAATTATTTAATGAGGGGCTATATTAAAAAATAATTTATTAAATATTACTACATTAGTAGTATATTATTTAAACAATATAACAAATAAAAAATATGTAAATTAGTAGAATGCGACTGAACCGATAAAGCTATTGAAAATTGAATATGCAGATATTGGGACTTGATATCTGCAAGGACACCATTGTGGGGAGTGAAATGATGCGAGGGGTTTCAGGAGGCCAAAGGAAACGACTCACAACAGGTAATTATATTTCTTATTTATCAGAATCGTCTAATATACATTATAATATATTTTATTATAATACATGTTTCCTAAGATGTTTTTATAGAATTTTGTAATCTAAAAGTGAAAAAATCATTAAGAAAAGATAAAATGTGGAGTTGGAAAAAAAGAAGGCTTGTGATTCGGTGGAAAGTGCATAATTGCATGGATAAATTCACACTAACCTATCAATTTGGGATCAGTTCGAGATTTTCTTTGGGAGGTATCAACTTGCTTCGGCTGCTTGACAAAGTGATCCTTCCGGATGTGTCGATAACGTGATTTCAGACTTCAAGTCTGCCAACAATCCGCAAACAATTAGGAGAATTGATGCCTAACTTGAACTGTAATCATGAATTGGATTCAAATCAATATTTATTTACGTAGGCCAACCACTTGGTTATTACGTTTCTTGGCTACTGTTTGCAGGCAAAAACATATTATGGTATGACGGCCAGCACCATCACAGCACCATCCACTTTCGTGACTATACAATAATTTAGAAAACGATTTAATGCTGCATACTAGTCTAGTGCTGCTGTTTGTCCTAATGGGCTAGCTAACGTATCTGGGCTTTAACTGAAACAGGAGAGATGATTGTTGGGCCGACAAAAACGTTATTCATGGACGAGATATCAACTGGGCTGGACAGCTCAACGACTTTTCAAATAGTGAAGTGCTTGCAACAGATTGTTCATCTCACTGAGGCCACTGTTTTGATGTCCCTTCTCCAACCTGCACCCGAGACTTTTGATCTCTTTGATGATATTATTCTCTTGTCTGAAGGCCAAATTGTCTATCAAGGCCCACGAGAACATGTTCTTGAATTCTTTGAGAGCTGTGGTTTCAAGTGTCCTGAAAGAAAAGGCACTGCTGATTTCTTGCAAGAGGTAACTTACATAAATTTCTTGCACTCTAATGGACACTGTTTGTTTCGATAATTGAAAATGTCTTGTAATACTAACAGGTTACATCAAAAAAGGATCAAGAACAGTACTGGGCAGATAGGAGCAAGCCATACAGATACATAGCTGTGCCTGAATTTGCAAAAAGATTCAAGCATTTCCATGTCGGGCTGAGGCTGGAAAATGAGCTCTCAGTCCCTTTTGACAAATCCCGGAGCCACAAAGCGGCTTTGGTTTACAAGAAATATACAGTCTCAAAGATAAAGCTTCTCAAGGCTAACTTTGACAAGGAATGGCTATTGATCAAGAGAAACTCTTTCTTCTATGTCTTCAAGACTGTTCAAATCATCATAATGGCACTCATTACATCAACAGTGTTTCTTAGGACTGAAATGCATGCAAAAAATGAAGAGGGTGGGGCTATTTATATTGGTGCATTGCTGTTTGGTATGATCATCAATATGTTCAATGGTTTTTCTGAACTCCCACTCACCCTCCAGAGATTACCGGTCTTTTACAAGCATAGGGACCTTCTCTTCCACCCACCATGGGCTTTCACACTCTCAACTTTTCTTCTAAAGATACCAACATCCATCTTTGAGTCCATTGTTTGGACTTCTGTGACATACTACACCATTGGATTTGCCCCCGAAGCTAGCAGGTAAAAACCCCTCAGTGATTGATTATTTTTTCATTTGATTCTGCTCATCTATAGCTCAATATGGTGACTTGACCATCTCTGATTTCTATGCCATCCTCAGGTTCTTCAAGCTGCTACTGCTTATATTTCTGATTCAACAAATGGCTGCCGGGTTGTTTAGGTTCATTGCAGGGATCTGCAGAACAATAGTCATTGCAACCACAGGAGGATCTCTAGCTCTTCTACTTGTTTTTCTTTTGGGTGGCTTCATCCTACCCAAAGAACAACTTCCTGACTGGTGGGAGTGGGGATGCTGGATTTCACCATTGTTCTATGGTTTCAATGCCATGGCTGTAAATGAAATGTTTGCCCCAAGGTGGATGGACAAAATGGTAAGCATGCTAGTGGAATTCCTTCATTTTTTTCTTTTTCTTTCTTGTTTCCAAGAAAGGTAAAGGAAACATATGGTTTACTAGATGCAATTTGGAGAACATATTATCTTGTGAAAACATACCATCTTGTCTATGCGCAGGCTTCAAACAATGTAACAAGATTAGGCCAGGAGATATTGAAGAATTCCGATGTCTTTCCTGACAAGAATTGGTTTTGGATTGGTGCAGCAGCGCTCTTGGGTTTTATACTTCTCTTTAATGTCCTTTTCACCTTTGCTCTATCGTACTTGAAGCGTAGGTATTTCTGAAATTTTTCAATACTATTAACATTGAGTTTCAAGAATTGATTTTAAATCCTCTCCCATCAAAACAGCTATCAGAGTGTCACAACCTATAATTTCCAAAGAGCACGCAAAAGAAATGGGCATTGATGAACAAGACGGAGAGGAAGATTCAGGATTCCAAAAAGACAAGTCCAAGAAAGATTCGCTATCCTTATCTGCTGTTGATAGAAATAACTCAAGTAACATTCACGAGAAGCACTCAATGATTTATACCTATAAATTTGTTAGAAAGAGATTATATCTATCTTCCTTTGTTGATTTTCTAGGAGGAATGAGCAGGCACTCAAATGGCAATGGAAGTACAAGAAATGATGATACAATTCAAGAGTATGCAGGCGGTATTGCTCCCAAGAGAGGAATGGTTCTTCCATTTACTCCATTGGCAATGAGCTTCAACAATGTTAAATATTTCGTGGATATGCCTCTAGTAAGTGTCAATATCTTTCTAAGGTCCACAAGATACTACTGTTGTATCAAGCTTAAGGTTGGAGCCGGTTGATTTCAGCCATTAAATGAGTAATTGAATTTAACAGGAGATGAAGGAACAAGGAATTATAGAGAACAAGCTCCAATTACTTCGTGATGTAACTGGTGCATTTAGGCCAGGAGTTCTAACTGCACTAATGGGAGTTAGCGGAGCAGGAAAGACTACCCTGATGGATGTCCTAGCCGGACGAAAAACTGGTGGTTACATTGAAGGTGACATTAGAATATCTGGATTCCCCAAGAAACAAGAAACGTTTGCTAGAATTTCAGGTTACTGTGAACAAACTGATATCCACTCACCTCAAGTAACTGTCCGTGAATCATTGATCTACTCGGCATTCCTTCGGCTTGCAAAAGAAGTCAGTAAGGAGGAAAAGATGGTGAGCAGAATTAGTCTTTTCATATTAACAAACTGAAATAAATGACTGCAAGTTTTGCAAAAAATTTAAATCTTCTCCTTATACTTTCTCCAGATGTTTGTGGATGAAGTAATGGATCTTGTTGAACTAGATAATCTAAAGGATGCTATTGTGGGTCTCCGAGGAGTAACTGGACTGTCTACTGAACAAAGAAAGAGATTAACCATTGCAGTTGAACTTGTGGCTAATCCATCAATCATTTTTCTAGATGAACCAACTTCTGGTCTTGATGCCAGGGCTGCTGCAATTGTAATGAGGACGGTCAGAAACACAGTAGACACCGGGAGAACTGTGGTCTGCACAATTCATCAGCCTAGCATTGACATCTTTGAAGCTTTTGATGAGGTACAAAATCTAAAAACATTTCATTTTCCCTCCATTCAAACTAATATGCATGCAATGTACTTATCTCATTGTGTTTTTTTTTTTTTTGTAATAGCTGCTTTTGATGAAAAGAGGAGGCCAAGTGATCTATGCAGGACCATCAGGTCGGCATTCACAGAAGATAATCGAGTACTTTGAGGTAATTCCTAAAATTTCCATTTGTTTTGGTGGAAAGGCAAAAACTAAGACTTTTTTTCCAACAAATGTAGGCAATTCCTGGAGTTCCGAAAATTAAAAACAAATATAATCCGGCAACATGGATGCTAGAAGTAACCTCAGTTGCAATGGAAGTAAGACTTGGAATAGATTTTGCTGAACATTACAGATCATCATCTTTGAATGAGTAAGTAAAATGGATGTCAACAGATAGCTAGGACTTTGAAATAACAGGACAACCACTAATATTGTATCCTTACACAGACGAAATGAGGCTCTAGTTAAAGAGTTGAGCACACCTCCTCCTGGGGCAAAAGACCTCTACTTCCCAACACAGTATTCTCAAAACACATGGGGACAATTCAGTTCTTGCATCTGGAAGCAATGGATGACTTATTGGAGAAGTCCAAATTATAATCTTGTCCGATACTTCTTCACTTTAGCAGCAGCTCTTCTAGCTGGAACCATTTTTTGGAATGTCGGAAGCAAAAGGTAAAATTCCAAACTCATAATAAATGAAACAGACTAGAAATTTAATGGTTTCATCACTTTATATTTTCTCAAACATACTCCAGGGAAAGCCAAGCTAATCTCATGACCGTCATCGGGGCATTATATGGTGCTGTACTATTTGTTGGGATCAATAACAGCTCAACTGTAATGCCTGTTGTAGCTATTGAAAGAACTGTGTTTTATAGAGAACGCGCTGCTGGGATGTACTCAGCATTGCCTTATGCAATGGCACAGGTGAGGAGGCTCATATCAGCATACAAACTAGACCTTTTGTATCGAAATTTCTAACTGAAATATAAATTGTTACATGATATATACACAGGTAATGGTAGAAATACCCTACATTCTGGTTCAAACTTCATATTACACTCTTATAGTATATGCTATGGTGGGCTTTGAATGGACAGCTTCAAAGTTTTTCTGGTTCTACTTCATAAGCTTCTTCTCATTCCTATACTTCACATACTACGGAATGATGGCTGTGGCCATTACACCAAACCATCAAGTATCAGCTGTCTTTGCAGCATCTTTCTATTCACTATTCAATCTTTTCTCTGGATTCTTTATCCCAAGACCAGTAAGTTACCTTAAAACCTTATTATGATCAATGAAATGTCTTCTGTTTCTTGAACAAAAAAAAAGTTTTATTTATTCATTATATTCTTTAATGTTTCAGAGAATTCCAAAGTGGTGGATTTGGTATTACTGGATATGTCCTGTAGCTTGGAGTGTATATGGACTTATAGTATCACAATATGGTGATGTGGAGGACACTATCTCAGTACCTGGGATGCCATATGAACCCAGAATTAAAGACTACATCAAGGATTATTTTGGATACAATCCAGACTTTATGGGACCAGTAGCTGTAGTTTTAGTAGGTTTTAGTGTATTTTTTGTATTCATGTACTCATATTGCATTAAGGCTTTGAACTTCCAGAAAAGGTAGCTTCAAATTGAACTGTAAATATGTACTTTGAAGTTTTTTTTGTTTTGAATTTTGATGAAATTTTGTTAATCCTTATAAACCGATTTAATGGAAGACAAATAGAGGCCATTTTGGTCGATTCCTCTCTCCCTGCCAACATGGAAGGCCCTTATTATCTTCTCCCCTCCTTTGAACTGACAAAGGGAGCTCCTAGTTTACCGTCTAAATATTCACAATTTAACTCACTGCGAGGACTTTGTGATGGAGGACATAGCTTGCGATCATCGGCTTTGATCATGCGTTGGGAGCTCCGATCTTAAGTCTCACTTCACCTTTGATCGATCCTTGATTCTACGAGTTTCAGGTTGATGTAACCTTAGGGTTTTTTCCAGAAGGTGGTGGTGGGAGTAAAAATCGGTAACTGCAACACTGGGACAGAAGCAACAGCTTCCTTGAGCGTTTGGAACGTCGTGGCACAGTCGTCGGTCCATTCCCCATAATAGGTTTGGATGGTGAAGAGCTCTGGATCCCTAAACTGCAAAAAAGGCACATTTTGGACTTGTTCAAAAGAAAAAAAGACGTGGGTGGCATTATAACTGGGGTGTTAGTTAGAAAGGTTCTTGCAGTTCAATCCAAAAACAGCATTCTTCTTTTTTCTTAACTTTAGAAGAAGGAACGAAAGTATGCTCAACTGTAAAAGAGAAGGAAGAAAGCTTTCTAAGAAGGGCACTGAGCATCTATCTCGTAGAATCAGCACCTCTAAGGCTGAACAAGAAGCTTTCACTCGTCACCCCACTCTTGTACTCATGTAGGGGCTGGGTGGGAAGAACTTCAGAAAAAGATATTCAAACGCCGAGATTGTGTTGCTGCTCAATGAGATAACACAAAAGGTTTAAGCCCAGCCTCAAGGACAGACCCCACTATTTCTATCTATTTCTATTTATATTTACATTTTTCTACGAATTAACAAGCCTTTTTATGCACTCTCTTCTAACATTAACAAAGTAATCTAAATACACTGAATAGGAAAAATCATATATATTTAATTTGGTGTACCGATTATTGAAACTACATAATTTTCATATAATTTCATAAAGAAACGATTTAATTAGAGCAACGTGGAGCTCTCTTATATAATTAACAAGTTCTATACAAGAAAAGCAAAGAAATTATTTGTCATAAACTAAAATGGCCAAAAGGATATGTTTAAACAGTTTTAGTAAATGGACGGACTCTGCCATGGCTGCTCACTTACCTACTTTCAGCTGCTTTATCATTTTTCTCACTTTATATTGCTAATTTAGAAAGTTGCCATTGCCATTTGACAAGAAATCATACCCTAATTCTTAAATAATAATAATCAATTATGTAAATATTCTATCAAGTTCAAATCAGTTAATGATGAGAATGGTTTTTCGGCCAAATGATGCAATATGAAATCTCACATGAAAAGTTTACAACTCTCTCTTATGAATCGGTATCATTACTTACTAAAAATCTCTCTCTTCTTTCTCACTTTGCTCTCTATTTGGGGGTATCATACATTTTATGATGTCTCTATGATATCATCACTATTATTATAAATATTCTTGCTTTATTACTTAAGTATCAGAGCAGAAATGGAGATTCCCGAATGTATATTTGTATGGAAAATTATATTAAGAATTGAGTTTATAATATAAATTTCTCTTTTAAGTATATAACGAGTACCTCTTAGAGATATTTTAAAAAAATAATAAAGTAATATAAATATATATATATGATCAATTTATAAAAGGTGGGTTGAGTTACAAGAGAACAAGAAAGAGTATTCTCCCACTAAAACCAACGAAAAAAAAGATAATATAAGAATAGAACAAAACAAGGGCTTCTTTGCATAACTCCAAAGCAAACAAAAGGAAAAAACAGCTACAAAATCCAAAACAAGGAACAGAAACTAATCAAATAGGGCAATTTCCACCATTCTTGAATTTATATTACAATTCATCAAGCAACTTCACAAAGCTCATCATTTCATTTTCTCAATTGCATATGTTATGCCATGGCCAATGATCATGCAAATAATGTACCACACTCGATAAGGTATTTTTTTTTACCGTGAGGTATTCTGAGCAGACTTGCATGCACACAGAAGAAGTACGTCTTATTTTGATTTTCGTTTTGTTGAATATTGCAGAGATGCAAGTTCAGGGCCGGAACGACGGCCAACGGTGGAAATTAGGTGGGAGGATTTAAGAGTGGAAGTAGAATGTCATATTGGGCAAAGGGCTCTTCCAACTCTACCAAATGCTGCCCTTAACATGGCAGAATCTGCATTGGCTTCTCTTGGGATCATTAGTTTGGCTAAGAGAGCAAAATTCACTATATTGAAAGATATATCTGGGATCATTAAACCTTCAAGGATGACCTTATTGCTAGGGCCACCGTCCTCTGGGAAGACTACTCTTTTACTAGCTTTGGCACAAAGATTGGACCGTTCATTAAAGGTTTGTGACGTTTCTGTTCCTATTTCACGTATGATAAGTATATAAGTATGGATATACAAGTCGTAATAATGAAAATATCGTGAATTGTAACAGGTAAGTGGAAATATAACATACAACGGACATAAACTGAATGAATTTGTAACACAGAAGACATCGGCGTATATTAGCCAAAATGATGTTCACTTAGGGGAAATGACAGTGAAAGAAACCTTAGAATTCTCAGCAAGATGCCAAGGATCCCGTTCTGGTAATAATTCATTCAAACCCTAATCTTATTAATCTTATTCCAATTTTCATTTTTTGTTTTTATTTTTATTGGGTAAAAATGAATTATAGAACTTCTGGATGAGCTTGCAAAGAGGGAAGAAAATGCCACTGAAGAAGCCAACATTATTGGCTTTGTTCTTAAGGTAATTAATTAAGGCAAATCTCTTTTTTTATATATATAAAATGACCCTAAATAAAATCTTTTTTAAAATATATTTTACTCTTAAATTATTTATGAAGTATTGTTTATATCTAATTTGAAAATTCAATCATTTTACATGCTGAGTATATATCATATTATTAAGGAATAAAACTATATTTTCTATAAATTCCTTTTTTTCTTGAATAATATTTTCTATAAATTCAATGATGCAGATACTAGGACTTGACACATGCCAAGACACTATAGTCGGAGATGAAATGCGAAGAGGGATTTCTGGAGGTCAAATGAAGCGGGTGACAACAGGTCCAACAATTTATCTCTCTATATATATTCATAGTGAACTTCTTTCTCTTGAAGTAATGATTAGTTTTTGCCGATAAGCTCCAATGCAAATTGACAAAACGTAAAAACAAGTGAAGATTTTTTTATTTTTTTACAGGGGAGGTAATAGTTGGAGCAACAAAGGTATTATTAATGGATGAAATATCAAGAGGGCTAGACAGTTCCACAACATATCAGATACTAAAATGTCTTCAAGAAATTGTTCATCTTACAGAAGCCACTGTCCTAATATCTCTTCTTCAGCCTTCTCCTGAATCATTTGATCTCTTTGATGATATAATTCTTTTGTCTGAAGGCCATATTGTTTATCAAGGTCCTTGCCAACATGTTCTTCACTTCTTTCAGACATGTGGTTTTAACTGTCCAGACAGGAAGGGAATTGCCGACTTCTTACAAGAGGTAAATTTACTAATTTATCTCCCGCCCTCCCCCCAACACTTTTATTCGGGAATTGAAAAAAAGAAAATAATTTTACTTCGTTTATTCAGGTGACATCAAGAAAAGATCAAGAACAATACTGGGCTGACATGGGCAAACCATACGAGTACATAACAGTAGCTCAATTTGCAGAAAAGTTCAAATCTTTTCATGTGGGATTAAGACTTGCAGAAGAGCTCTCAATCCCTTATGACAAATCTTCGAGTCATAAAAAAGCTTTAGCCTTGAAGAAATATTTAGTCCCTAAAAGGGTTCTTCTCAAAACCAATTTTGACAAAGAATGGCTATTGATCAAGAGAAATTATTTTGTTTATCTTTTCAAGACAGCCCAGATAATTATTATAACATTAGTGGCATCAACTGTGTTCTTGAGGACCAGAATGCACCAAAGAAATGAAGATGATGGGGAACAATACATTGGAGCCCTATTATTTGCCATGACTATAAATGTTTTCAATGGCTTTGCTGAACTTGCAATGGCTGTACAGAGGCTTCCTGTCTTTTACAAGCATAGGGACCTTCTTTTTCATCCTCCATGGACATTTACCCTACCAAATTTTCTCCTTAGGGTTCCAATTTCTTTGTTTGAGTCTATTGTGTGGGTAGTGATGACATATTACACCATTGGATTTGCCCCTGATGCTAGCAGGTAAGTGTATCCTGAGTATTAATGTTTTTTAACCCCTCAATTACTTCAAAAGGGCTTTTCTTTATTTTTTTATGGGCTAGTAATTATGTAGCATTTCTTGAATTATTTTTAGGTTCTTCAAGCAGTTTCTGTTGATATTTCTGATTCAGCAAATGTCTATGGGGATGTTTAAGCTTGTTGCTGGACTATGTAGGACAATGATCATTGCTAATACAGCTGGAGCTCTGGTTGTGCTCCTTCTGTTCCTTTTGGGTGGTTTTATACTTCCCAGAGGTAAATTTCTGTTGCAGCATTGAACTCTTTTTGCAAACTGAAATATATTTATGGATAATCATGTCCAGACACAAACATATAACAACAATATTCACATGGTACATAGTCCTGATTCCACTGGTTTTGCTTTGTCATGTTGGAATAAATTGTAGTAGAAGCTTTGTGTAGATATTATATGTAATGAAATTCTTATGAAGAAACATGCGTCTAGATATTATAACATCCCTGAATTATACGTATATGCCCTGAGCTTTGACACCCTTGATTTCTTGTAATTCCTTCCTTCCATCAAATTGAATTCGGTTTGTAAATCATATATTTCAACTGCAGGTCTTATTCCAATATGGTGGAGGTGGGGCTATTGGGTTTCACCCCTTTCCTATGGTTTCAATGCTCTTGCAGTGAATGAAATGTTTGCTCCTAGGTGGATGAACAAGTTGGTGGGCATGCTTAAATCTTTTCCCTTTAATTCATTAAGGAATTTCCTAGAAAAGAAGTAGCGATTTTGTAACATTTCATCATTTTAGCAATTGAGAATTTTTTTTGTTACTCCAGAGAACATGATATAGGAAGTTACTAAGTACATTTGGTTCTTGCAGGCTTCAGATAATGTTAGAAGATTAGGTGTGGCTGTGCTGAATGATTTTGATGTTTTCCCTGAAAGAAACTGGTTTTGGATTGGCGCATCTGCCCTTCTTGGATTTGCAATTCTCTTTAACATTCTTTTCACATTTTCCCTCATGTACTTGAATCGTAAGAGTTCTAGCTTTCTGCTTAAGTTCAAATTATTTGTTTTCACTTCCTTGATGACTAACATTTCAATATTCTATTTGAAACTAGCTCTTGGAAAGAAACAAGTTATTACATCCAAAGAGCAGATAGAAGAGATCTATGCTGAAACAAAAGAATCTAAGGACCAATCTAGACCTAGAACAAACAAGTCAAGGAAAAATTCACTCTCTCGAGCCTTATCTGACGCGAATGGATACAACACAAGTAACAATCTTAGCCATGTGATTCATTTAATCATGTAATGAATTGTCCTTCTTACTTTCTAGAGAGAGTGCTTTTCCTTACATTATTTCATATTTTACGGTTCAGGATTTGCAAATCAAGAAAGAAATCAGGCTGCAATTGATGCTCATAAGAAAGGAATGGTGCTTCCATTCAAGCCTCTAGCTATTAGCTTTGAAAGTATAAATTATTTTGTGGATATGCCCCCTGTAAGTATTGATATCCCTTTCCACTTTATTTCTTCAAAGAATGTATACTGAGAACCATTCCATTCTTAACGTACCATTCAAATAATAACAACAATGAGGAAAACTTTCCTCCGTGTAATTGATATTATTTCAGATAATGTTAGAAGATTAGGTATGAAGGAAAAGGAAACTGAATTCAACTGAATCTACTATATTACCATATAAATTCAACTTAGTCTCACTCATACAGGAAATGAAGGAAAAAGGAGCAACAAAGGACAAGCTACAGTTACTTGATGACGTAACTGGTGTCTTCAGACCTGGAGTTTTGAGTGCATTGATGGGAGTCAGTGGAGCAGGAAAAACCACACTAATGGATGTTCTAGCTGGACGAAAAACTGGTGGTTACATTGAAGGTGACATTAGAATATCTGGATTTCCTAAGAAACAAGAAACCTTTGCTAGAATTTCAGGATACTGTGAACAAAATGATATCCACTCACCTCAAGTAACTGTTTATGAATCCCTTATATTTTCTGCATTCCTTCGGCTCCCCAAAGAACTTACTAAGGAGAAAAAGATGGTAAGAATGAATTTTTATTTTACTTTAAATGCAAATGATTACCAGATTTCATACAACTAAGTGAAGTATCCTTCATTTTGTTTTAGATTTTTGTGGAGGAAGTGATGGAACTTGTAGAGTTAGACGACCTAAAGAACGCTATTGTGGGTATCCCAGGAGTAAGTGGTTTGTCAACAGAGCAAAGGAAGAGATTGACCATAGCTGTTGAGCTTGTAGCAAATCCTTCAATCATTTTCATGGATGAACCAACCTCTGGCCTTGATGCTAGAGCTGCAGCAATTGTTATGAGGACTGTGAGAAACACGGTAGACACAGGAAGAACCGTTGTTTGTACTATTCATCAGCCTAGCATTGATATTTTTGAATCTTTTGATGAGGTACATTACATCTGCTATTCTTCCTTACTTTCAATGAAAATCCCAGATCTCCTAGTACGCAACTCCAATTGAATTCTTTTTCCCCGTACTTCTGTATATCCAATTTGTTCTCACCACATTATGCATCAGCTACTTTTGATGAAAACAGGTGGCCGATTGATCTACTCTGGACCATTAGGCCCGCATTCACATAAGATGATTGAATATTTTGAGGTATTTTTGTTCCTCGTATTTATTTCTTTACCTGCGAGATAGTCTGTGACCAAAGCATTTTTTTTTCCAGTCCATTCCTGGTGTCCCACCTATTCAGGATAAATATAATCCAGCTACATGGATGCTAGAAGTAAGTTCAGTCTCAGCAGAAGCACGACTTGGAATAGATTTCGCTGAACACTACAAATCGACGTCTTTGTATCAGTAAGTAATAAATTGCAAGCCCATAAAGTGACTAATAAACTTTTATGGCCCCAATCACTAAAATGTCTGCCTTGCAGAGAAAACAAGGCTCTAGTGGAAGAGATGAGAACGACGCCTCCCGAAGAGAAAGATCTCTACTTTCCTACAACCTATGCTCAGAACACATGGGGCCAATTCAAATCTTGTTTATGGAAGCAATGGATGGCTTATTGGAGAAGTCCAGAGTATAATCTTGGTAGATTCTTCTTCAGTTTGGCTACGGCTCTCATGGTTGGGACAATATTTTGGAAAATCGGAAGTAAAAGGTCATCTCTAGTTCATATTCATGGTACTAAATAAAATCAGTCCAAAAATTTTACCATGGAGTCTCAAAAGTTTGCTTCTCCATATTATGTATGCTGCAGGGACAGCAATGAGGATCTTTTGACAATAATTGGGGCAATGTATGCTGCTGTACTCTTTGTTGGCATCAACAATTGCTCGACTATCCAGCCAATTGTAGCCACAGAAAGAACTGTCTTTTACCGAGAAAGGGCTGCTGGGATGTATTCAGCATTTCCATACGCCATGGCGCAGGTGAAGACTTATCTAACTTTTTGAATCTTTTGCCATATTGCACATTAGCTACCGATACATAATCTTCAAAAACGACAATTTTCTTATGGTCATTCCTTTATTTCCCTCATTCTCATACTCCTAAACACAACTTTGAATGAACAAATTGAATTTACAAGTGTTGTTAACTCTGTGGCAGGTCATCGTAGAGATACCTTATGTACTTATTCAAACCACATACTATACCCTTATTGTCTATGACATGATGAACTTTGAAAGAACACCAACCAAGTTCTTATGGTTCTATTTTATTACATTCTTCTCCTTTCTCTACTTCACATACTTCGGAATGATGACTATTTCCATTACGCCAAACCACCAAGTGGCAGCAATACTAGCCGGAGGTTTCTATACACTTTTCAACTTGTTTGCCGGATTCTTTATCCCTCGACCAGTAAGTTTCAAATATCTTCAAAAAGTCTTAATAGTATCCTTCATATATAGCGATAAACAAAAGCACTACTTATTATCTCTTCTTCCCTGAAAAATTTTCAGAAAATTCCTGTATGGTGGATATGGAGTTACTGGATATGTCCATTGGCGTGGACGGTCTATGGATTGATTGTATCGCAGTATGGAGATATCGAAGACACCATTAAAGTACCCGGGATGTTTAAAGATCCAACGATCAAATACTACATCAAAGAGCATTTTGGATATGATCAAAGTTTCATGGTTCTGGTAGCTATGGTATTGGTAGGCTTTACAGTCTTCTTTGCATTCATGTATTCATATTGCATCAAGAAATTAAACTTTCAAACAAGATAGAGCCTCCTCTGGGATAATCATAAATCTACCATTTTAGGTATAGATATTGAAGAAGAAGAAGAAGAAGAAAATGGCAACTGTTATAGATTTTCCAGAGATCAAAGGTCTAGTATGTACATAGCATAGAAATCTAGCTGAGACTCCCTCGCACACAAAGTCCTCATCAAACTGCTTGACGCCCAGATAAGATGTAAATTATGATGACTCAATGCATTCATGGTGGCTGTAATTAATCAATATATAGCAATGAGTTATGAGATGATCTTTTCTACTTCTATTTTTCATATTTTTGGTTATATACAAATTTCTTTTTGAAGTATAACGAAAAAAGTTTATTAAAATATTATATTATTTTCACATTATGATTAAGTAAAAAAATTTGTCCCGCAAGGGAAGCTGGGCTTTTTGGGCGGGCAGAAAAGCGGTGATCAGATACGCGTTTGGAGCACCCCATTCCTAAAAGTTCAGAGGGAATGATTCAACCTCATTGAAATCAGAGGGCGCGGTGCGAAGGGGGGAGAGGCATTTAAGGGGTGTCTTTCTCGGAGCGGAAAACAGAACTCACGTGAGATCCAAATGAACTACGAGCGGTGTTCCAGGGGTTAGCAGCTCCTTCTTTTGTCCAGTAACCATTCTGAGTTTTGAATGACGACAGGGTGAAAAGACATTGATTAGTACCACGAGATCAACTAGTCGAATCCAAATAAAACTCGAATTCAAAGTGAGGGATAGCGATGCTTTGAATTCGAGGTTGCGAATACTAGTCAGAGCGTGAGTACGGGATAGTTTAGTACAAGAAGGCGGACACTGGTTGGAAGGCGTATTCTTCCAATTGCCGGAAGAGGGGATGGTAGTCCTCTTTCCCGCGGCAAAAATATGCCGGCTGCGAAGAACATCGAAATTAATAATAATCTGACAAATAAAAGAAAAAGTATTTTTTTGGTTTTATAAAATTGGTGACGTGGCATGAGACATGACCCGTTCGGAGTAGAGTGGGTATCCGGATTGATGAGGCCCGTTAAAAGTTGGCTTGTTTACTCATTAAAAATAATAATATTAAAATAGTAGGCCTCGTGCAACTGAAGACTCAAGTCCAAAAGATAGGTGGGCCCTTCTTAGGCACCGCAGCGAGTCGACGCGGTTTCCCCTACGCCATTAGTTTAAAAGCAACATTTAAAAAATAAATAAATAATATAAAATGGCGGAAGGTGTGTGAGAGGTGAGAGGCGAAAGTCTCTATTTTCTTTTTTTTTTTTTTATAAATTTGTAGTCTTGGTTAAAAATTAAGTTTATAAAAAGATTAATTATATTATAACTTAGATTTGGTTAATATATATAAAATCAGTCGAATTATTTAATACATCTTTTAATATATTTTTCAGTATACACTATTATTTATAATAGTTTTATTATATATTAGACAATTTTGAGTGATATAAAACGCATAAGGAAACTGACTATATTATACTATGTCATTTAATTACAATGAAAATCAATATGGGATTTGATTGATACATCAATAGCATTAAATAAATCAAAATATGATACCAATCTCTAACAAAAATTATAAATTCATAATTATATAAAAAAAATAAAAAAATAGACTTACGGCCAGTTGGGTCTAAAATCTCTAATAAATTTGGTTAATTGGGTCAAAATTTTCGGTCCACGTAATCGAAAGTCTCTATTTCCTATTTTTTCCCTCCAATTTGTGAGTTTTTTAATCAGAATCGATGTTTTTTTTTTTAATAAAATTTTTAAAATCATCCATGTTTTTTTAATAATTTCAAGAAATTTTAAAGAGAGGTAAAAGAAAAAAATTAAAAAAGAGAAAGAATTTAAGAAAGATAAAAAATTTTAAATTTTTCGCCCGTATCTATTAAATACTCGCGCGTATTTTATAGTTCCATTTTTTTTTTTTTTTGGTAAAGTTGGAAGTTATTAGGCAATCAATACAATTTATCAAAAGAAAAGCCTTCCCAAGTGGGTTTTGTTTAAGTTATTTATTTGAAATGATACTTTTATGTAGATGAGATAATTATAATTTCTCATAATTTAATTAATTGTTGAGTTTGAATGTTTTTTAAAAATAATTATATTTATAAAAGAATTTTATTATTTTCATATTCTTATTTGAACAAGACTTAATTTAAATATGATATAGTCCTAGAGGAAATAATAACTTAGAAAAAAAAAAAGCCTGCATGAAGAGGTTATTAGACAACTTAGCTACAAGTCCGAAAACTCCCTCTTTTGTATGGAGTCTATATCAACATGTGGATTCCGTCGAATCGCTGGTTCCCAAGGGTGCTTTATGAAAGCCAGTCCACAGCAGTGAAAGTACGATTGATTCCGTCGATCGAACGAAAACCGCTTCTTGCTTTTTTTTTACCTCTCCGACATGCTTACCTTTCTTGTTTTTACCCTTCTTCTCCCTCCCTTTTTTCTAAATAGCAGAGTTATTAGACGGGGGAACAGCTTCCCATTCCCACCCTGGTAGTACAAAAAAGCCCTGGAGACGTTGCAACATATGTCGAGAAGTTCTCCCTTCAGAATGGATCGGTCAAGCTCTTCTTCCGCGGGATGTCCCTGAGACTGACAATCATCTCCGGGAAGGGAAGGTCCCTTTCTCAATGGGAATGCTAGCTTGCCTCGAAACTGACAGCAAAGCACCTGATTCACCTCATTTCCTTCCTATAGCATCGTACTGGATTCCGGAGCAAAGGATTCCACTCAGTTAGTTCTTAAGCCGTAGAGTCAGTAATAATATGAGAATTTTAACCTCTCTAATATGACTGGTGGTTCTTTGCGTTCACTAATGCTTGACTTCCAATTTGTAAGAGATCGTTAAGTTATCATAATTTATATTCTCTACATGAACGTCAGACGGTCTAATAAGATCTTTGTGGACGATAAATTTATGCTTTTGATAAAATTAAAAAAAAAAAGTAATGAAGGATTGGGGAGTTGGTGGGGCCGATGGATCAACCCCAACACCACCAAAGACTACTTTCCGAGGAAAAAAAAAAAAAGTCACATCATGTTAGCTTAGGTAGGAAATAGGACGAAATTGGGGATATACTTCAACTTTAAGTTGAAGGCCCCACCTCATCTTATCCGGACGGTTTGAAAAATTCTATTATGAATTTGATTCATGTAAATTTGTTTTGAAAAGATTGTCGAGAATCTTATATGTTTAATATTTAAAAAATAATTAATTTAGTACAAATATAACAAAGGCTTAAAGTTTTTCTTCCGATTCTATAATAGAGTTTGGAAAGAACTCTGGTCCAACCCATTCACGGATTCTTATCTATATGAATATGCCCCTCCTTTTTGGTTCAGATTATTTTTGAAGTCTTTCATCTCTCTTTGTAAAGTTAATGAAGGTGTTTGTTTAGCTTTAGTCTTTATTCATGAAATAATGCTTCTAGTACTTAGACGATTCTCCCTTCTTAAAGATACATCTTTTGAAATGAGTTAGATCCAAGCTCACAGATTTTAATGGCGATCATCATTGAGATTGAGATATGACAAGGGGACGGATTCTACAATGGAAAATTAATATCCCCCCACCACAGAGTACCCATATATGGTTGGTTTCATTTTATGTGGTTGCATGGCTGCCCATATGCCTTCCCTTCAACCCCACCACTTAAAACCACAACTGTCCCTTATTTTCTAATTTCTTCCCCTCATTTTACATGATTTTAATGGCCTCAAATTATTTGATTTTCATACATCATCTACATGAATTATAACTTAATCACTGTTCAACCAAAAGAAATTATATGTTTTTTTTTAATTTATTGAAGAAGAATATCTAACTTGGTAAGAACTGGTTAGCACTCAGAACGCTTAAGTGATATTATATAAGAACAAAATAGTCTATCTACCTCTATGAAGTTAAGTATAGATACCTATCAGAATTGGTACTAAGGTTCAAGGTTCAAATGCTGATAGCAACAGTGTAGGAATTTCAACCTTACCGTGATTTACATCTTCTACTTGGGCGTCAAACAGTCTGATGGGACTTTTTGAGTGAGAGATTTCGTCTTTTAGTACTAAGTATAGATACATATCAAATATATAACACCCACTTTGAATCAGAAAAGAATTCAATGGGATCAAAAGGTTCATTAATCAGAATCCATTCTTAAGTTAAGAGTGAAGAGGTTCAGATGGTTCATAATTCAGTGACATGAGTTTATCTTATGAATTTTTTAATTTATAAAATAAAATTTCTTTTTATTCATTTTCTATTTTACTATTCTAATAATAGAGAGAGAGAGAGAGAGAGAGAGAGAGAGAGAGAGAGCAAGAGAAGGGATAAAACCTGGATCGCGCTGGACTGCCTTCTTTCCAAAAAGAATGAGAGCGCGTAGTATCTGACTTATTGAAAAGCCACTTTTCCAGCTCTTGATTATTCAAAGTGAGGCATAGCGGAGCTTTGAAAACGATATTGCGAATACTAATCAGAGCGTGAGTACGAGATAGTTTAGCACAAAAGGCAGACATTAGTTGGAAGGTGTACCCTCCCAATTGCCGAAAGAGGGAGTGGGACCAAAGTATGCTGGCCGCGGTAAAACGCAGCATGCGAATCATTTCCATGAAGGACTTTCATCGTCCTCCTCTTAACCCACCTCCCCAAAAAACCACAAATAATAATAATAATAATAATAATAATAATAATAATAATAAAAACAGAAAAAGAAAAGATCAAGACTCACGATGTGCATGAGTTTGTCCATATATTATAAAAAAACAATTTTATTTTCAATGCATGCATTTCATAATAATCCGAAAAGAAAATGAACAGATAAAGGCATGAATGAAAGAGAATTTCCTTGTGTTTGAAGTGGTGAAATCCAAACAGAACCTAAATGACAAATTGTGAGGCATTTTTCAAGGAAAAAAAATTGAAATAAAAAGGACAGCTCCTATGCCAAGGGAATAAATAGCCTTCAAAATCTCTTAGATATATACTTAATTCCCTTGTCATCATCTAAAAAAAAAAAAAGCATTTATACTTCAAGAAAACTATAAAATTTTTTCCATATATATATTAGATTCTTGAATATCATTTCTTCTACTTTATGATAATTATATTAGGTTATTTTAAAAACATGGAAGAAAACACATTTTTTTTAAAAATATAGAAAAAAGAATAATTCTAGCTTAAACTTTAATGCTGGCTTAATTATATAATATGAATTTTTAAGATTAATCTAATTAATTATATAAGATTAATTTTTAAGAAATCTGAATTACTATGGATCCTATGGCTCACAGTTAATTAATTAATTAAAAATATTTTAGTCGAATACAAGAAGAAGTTTAGGAAATGGTTTAGGAAGGCAGCGTGTAACACAGTCACTGTTACAGACTTCGAATCTTTCTCCATATGAAAAAAGCCCTTATAAAAATGCTTTACTCAGGAAGCTACAAGTAGGAGAGAGAAGAAGAGAGGAGAGAGAGAGAGAGAGAGAGAGAGAGAGGGAGTTAGAGAGAAGCTGATACGCACGTAACAAGAAGGAGGCTGTACCAAACACCTCTCTTTCTTTCTCCTTTCTCTTCTCTCTTCTGTCTGTGATTGTTTTGCAGGAGAAATGTTTTCCTTGAATGGCAGCAGCTTTTTGGTAATTTAATCAAGAACCTCATTTTTCTACTTCTAAATATTCTTGAAATTACTTTATTTCCTTTTCTTGATCCATGTTCTGTTTATCATTTTGGGAAAAAAAAACCGTTCTGAACTTAGATTACGAGCATTTCATGTTAAAGTTTGGATTTTTAATTTTCTTGTAAGGATTTAAAGGACAATATTGACAATTATAATTCAGGGCTTTTGCATTCATGGGAATTTTCCATCTGGGCAATTAGATTCAAGGCGGAAAAAGCAAAGAAACATAGATTTATTTGATTTATTTTTATTTTAACTGCTGGCAAATCAAACTAACTGTAAAATTTGACATTGTTACGCAGAATAATTCGCTTCCTGGAGTTCCCAGAGGCGGCTTGTCTCAATCACGAACAAAATTTGCATTTCCTACTGTGGTGGCGGCTGCTGTGAGCTCAAATGGGAGACCTGGAGAAAATGGGAACGTCAGCGTTTTGGTGGAAAACAATCCAAAAAAGGAGACTAAAGATGCTTCTTCTCCGGTGGTAGAAAAAGAGACCAAATCCAAAGTTAGCGGCGGAGTTGGCGATGTGTACGGAGAAGACACTGCCTCCGAGGATCAATCGATCACCCCTTGGACCGTCTCTGTTGCTAGGTAAGAGATCAAACAATTGCAAATACGTTCATTAAGACAGTCGATAGTTTCTATGCGATGTCTGATTATTGAGGTTTCGATGATCTCTATGTTCTTTTATGGCTGACTTTGATTCAAAACTAGGAAGTCATTATTTGAGCTGCTCTGATATCTTTTTGCTCAGATGGGTTTTTAAAAAATGGAGGCTTTTTTGGGATCTTCTGTATTTTTGGTTTAATAATGATATTGTAAGGTGGAAATAAGATCCATATTCATTCGGGTTTTGGAGTAGGTACTCACAAGCTTCTGTATTTTAAAGGAAATTTTGTTGTGTTTCTCAAAATTGAAAGATTTGTCCTTTTCTGTTGTGTTTTTACATCCTTTAGCTTCTGAGCTATGATGTGAATGTTAATGTCCTAGTTGCCACATATTGTGTGTATATAAACACAAAGCTTGAGTAAACATATCTTTTGCTGTCTCATTATTTCTTCACTCTAGTTCCCCTAAGAGTTTTCATCATTGGTGCATAACACTGAAAATCGAATAGAGGGATTTTTGTTCTTTAATGGATTATAGACCGTAAATGGAGCATAATGTAGAAGAAGAAGTAAGGTGACTTTTGTGATGTTAAGCAATGTGATACACAGAGAAATTTCGGATGTTACTAAAGGGATCAACATATGTTCAAGCCTTGAAACAATGTTGAGCTAACATTTCTGAAATGAAGCATTTATATGCAAGAGGCAGAACTTGAAGAACTTGCCTTGTCCGGAATTGACTGTGTTTAACTACATTATTCTGTTATTCCCTGCATGATTTGAAACTTAAGTTTCACTTGTTGCTTGGTGCTGCAGTGGGTATCCTTTGTTGCGCGATCCACACTACAACAAAGGGCTTGCCTTCACTGAGAAAGAGAGGGATGCTCACTACTTGCGTGGTCTTCTCCCCCCAGTGGTTGTCAGCCAAGCCCTCCAGGTTTTCCATCCCCTAATTTCTCAGTTTTTTTCTCTATTGCTCATGGAAAAAGTTTCTTAATCATGTCCTTGTCCCACCCTATTGATCAGGTAAAAAAAATGATGGCAAACATTCGTCAGTATCAAGTACCCCTGCAGCGTTACATGGCCATGATGGATCTTCAGGTTGTCACATTGTTCAATTGTTCAATTGTTCTTGTTCTTTCTTTCTTTGCTGTGTCTCTTCCAACCATGAATCTTCTATCAGAATCACGTGAGCTCATAAAATTTCTCAGAGTTACATGGATGTTCTAAACACTTTTAGTTCCAGTATTTGTTGGAAATGTTCTCCAATTTAATGATCCTTTCAGCATTTATTTGTCTTTTTCAAATAATTTCCCTAAATTTGTTTGCTCTCTGTTTTCTTCTGACCTACACAGGGAAGGAATGAAAGACTGTTCTACAAACTACTCATCGACAATGTTGAGGAATTACTCCCTGTTGTTTATACTCCCACTGTTGGTGAGGCCTGCCAAAAATATGGTAGCATTTTCAGGCAACCACAAGGTCTATTTATCAGTCTGAAGGAAAAGTATGCTCTTGTCAAGCTCAGTTTGTTTACCGGATTTTGCATTTCGCTGAAGGGCTTTCTTATACTTGTTAAAACTTAGCCATTTCATCATTTTTGCAGAGGGAGAATACTCGAGGTTCTAAAAAATTGGCCTGAGAAGAAAATTCAAGTTATTGTTGTGACAGATGGTGAACGGATTTTAGGCCTCGGGGACCTTGGCTGCCAGGTATGTGACACATGGACCTTTCTTCTAGCCCTCTCTCTCTCTCTCTCTCTCTCTCTCTCTCTCTCTCTCTCCCTCCCAACCCCCCCCCCTCTCTCGCTTTTTGGGGCACTTGAATTGCATATTTATTATGTGTATTAGTCCCATCTTTCCTTATAGGCATCTGTAACTGATATATGCAGATGATTCTGCACTTATTATTTAGAAAACCATTCTGATCTTTCCAATATTTATTTGTTGCCAGGGAATGGGTATACCTGTGGGCAAGCTTTCACTATACACAGCTCTTGGAGGGATTCGTCCTTCAGCTGTAAGTCCTTAAAACAAAAAAGGAGTAATATTTATTTTATTTGTTTCAGGTTTTTTTTGAAAGTGATATTAGTATCAAAGATTTCTCTAAGTAGCCAATCGCTGTTGTAAACTAAATTTGAAAATCTGGCACTCCTCTCATAATGCATGTATTCATAAGAGTAAGGCTACCAGTATTATTAGCTTCAGCTTAGCCTTTGTGGTTAAAACTAAAACTGCTGAAAGATTAAACTTGGTTTTCTTCTGGCACAAGATACAATCTTCCTCTTCCATGTTATGTGCGTCTGCTTCGTAATCTTAGGTCTGATAAGGAGCACCCCAAAGAACAATGCACGGTCACTTTTATAATGAAGTTACCATCTGTGGGTTTATCTTTGTGCTCTGACTGAAGAAAGAGAATAATATGATTTATAAATGATTTCTTCCAATACTACCTTCATCTGCTTTTTAGTTATCACTCCACACATCAATGACAGAGAAAGTAACACTTTGTTTGGTATTGAAATGTTTCAGTGTTTGCCTGTGGGTTTATCCTTATGCTCTGACTGAAGAAAGAGAATAATATGATTTATAAATGTTTTCTTCCAATACTACCTTCATCTGCCTTTTTAGTTATCACTCCACACATCAATGACAGAGAAAGTAACACTTTGTTTTTTTATGAAATGTTTCAGTGTTTGCCGGTGACCATTGATGTGGGCACAAACAATGAGACGTTATTAAATGATGACTTTTACATCGGGCTCAGGCAAAGGAGAGCAACTGGGCAGGTTAATTTCATTTATAGATTTCACTATTCTCTTCAAGGCACTCATCCGTCTTTCTAAACTATTGGCATCGGACTTCTTTCTTATGTCTAGGAGTATGCAGAACTTTTACATGAGTTTATGACTGCTGTCAAGCAGAACTATGGGGAGAAAGTCCTCATTCAGGTTAGTGATGTTATACTAATTGCAATTTTGTTTGTCACCAACGGCAGCTCAGTGTTCTAATTCAGTTTACATTGTTTCTTTCTTTTGTGGCTATCTCATATTGATCGTCTTTTTCTGCATTTTGCAGTTTGAAGATTTCGCAAATCACAATGCTTTTGATCTCCTCGCGAAATACGGTCCCACCCACCTCGTTTTTAATGATGATATACAGGTTATTCTTAAGATTGATTTTTGTGGCATCATCTTCTTCTCCCCCCTTTTATTACCACCTTCTTCCGAAGTAAATCTGATTCTGCCTTAACTGATATAAGCATTTCTTCATCTCTTTAGGGTACAGCATCTGTGGTCCTTGCTGGGCTTATTGCAGCACTGAAGTTGGTTGGGGGAAGCTTAGCTGACCATAGATTTCTATTTCTTGGAGCTGGAGAGGTGGTTTTTTGCTCTCTGTAGATGTTTATTACATAGCTACATAATATAATATTTCTGTCCTCATGCTATCTTGTTGTTGATGTAGGCTGGAACTGGTATTGCTGAACTCATAGCTCTTGAGATATCAAAGCAGGTCGATACCTGATTGAATATTTTATCATTTATGTCTGTTGTTTGGTTATCTTTCAAAAGATATCCTACATGGATAATCTCGTCAGTGTTGACTCTTGATTCTGTTTTACAGACAGGAGTCCCAGTGGAAGAGACTCGAAAGAAGATTTGGCTAGTGGACTCAAAGGTGTTAAAACTATTACATTCGTTTTTAATTTTTTTAACTGCAGGAAACAAGACCTCTTTTATGACACTCAGAATTTTGTCTGTAGGGTCTAATTATTAGGTCTCGCATGGACACACTTCAACATTTTAAGAAACCTTGGGCCCATGAGCATGAGCCTGTTACACACTTGGTAGACGCTGTAAAGGTGTAAACTCTATCTCCAACTTCTTAGCTTCATCGTTTCTCTTAGCCCATATAGTAATTCACGTTTTCCGTCTCATTTTACTCAGGCCATAAAGCCAACGGTGTTGATTGGATCATCGGGAGTAGGCAGAACATTTACTAAGGAAGTTGTCGAGGCTATGTCATCCATCAACAAGGTACTTCAATTCCTCTCTCTTACAAATAGGATTTTCTTTCAAACTAACTTCTCGGAGAAAAAGAGAAATTGAAAATCTCTGTGAAGGAAACATTAAATAATTAAATTTCTTGAATGCAGAGGCCTCTTATTCTTGCACTCTCCAATCCAACTTCACAGTCTGAATGTACGGCTAAAGAAGCTTATACATGGAGTGAGGTGATCTTATCACTCGTGATAAATCTTTGTCTTTATACAAATCCAGACTAACCGAGACACAAATTTCATTTTCTTCAAGAAGAAAGGAACTTGTTTTTTTTTCACAAATATTTCTGATTATGCTTTTGATTTCAGGGCCGTGCCATCTATGCCAGTGGTAGCCCATTTGATCCAGTTGAATATAATGGAGAAATCCATGTGCCTGGCCAGGTTTTAGTTCTCAAACTTCTTGATCCACTGTACCCTATTATTATTTACGATGACATTTGTAGGACTAACTATTTGTTATGTTGCCTTTGATTAGGCTAATAATGCCTACATATTTCCTGGATTCGGTTTGGGATTGATAATTTCTGGTGCAATCCGTGTTCATGATGACATGCTCCTCGCAGCCTGTAAGTTTTTTCAATCAAGTAAAGTGCTCGTTCATTTTGAAATTCTATCACTGATATGGCATCTGTTTGCTAATTATTTTAGACGTCAGCATTTCCTCCGTTTTTGTTAATTGTTAAACCTGCTTACTTATTCTATATGGTTGGCTTAGCAAAGTTCTAATCAAGATTTTACTTTTTTTGCCATGTTATGCTAACCCAATGTCTAAGTTCTCCATTTTTTTTCGTCTTCTTATACTCGGTTGTAAGTGATTTAATCTATATCTCTTCATTATATATATCATGACATGTGCTATTTCTGCTTTCATGAAAACAGCGGAAGCTTTGGCCGCACAGGTTACTGATGAAAATCTTGCAAAGGGACTCATTTTCCCACCCTTTTCTAACATTAGAAAGATTTCTGCGCAAATTGCTGCTAAAGTAGCTGCCAAAGCATACGAGCTTGGTAATAAGTCTAATATCTTGAATGATTAGTTTAGCAGCCACGCTTACTCTCACTGTATGTTTTCCGGTGGTTTTAACTTTGATCTGTTTGCAGGTTTGGCTACCCGTTTACCTGAACCCGAAAATCTGGTTGCATATGCAGAGAGCTGTATGTATAGCCCCAGTTATCGCAGCTATCGTTGAACTTCAAAGTATTCAGTAGTAGTCTTATGATCATCTATAGATTGCCTCTCACGTCTGGTGTTTTTTTTCCCCTTTTTTCGCGTTATATTTATTATTTCGTTCATAGTACTAGTCATATATATATATATATATATATACAGGCAGGTAGAAGAAAGTAGGCTGTGGTGATGATGGTGTGTTTAGGTAAGAAATGCCTTAGAAAATATGGTTGTTAGTTAACCAAGAATCTTGAAAAATGTTGGGTTTCTTGAATTATTATGTTATCTGTCTGTGTTTTCTTCATAAAGCAAGCAAGCCAGCCATATCCAAGATTGGTTTATAAGTGAAGAAGCCATGTAATTCTTTTCTCAGTATCAGCAAAGAAAATGCCCTTTTAATCTCATTTTTACTGTTATCTTCTTCTTTCTTTCTGTTTATAGTGATGGATCCACGGTGGGGGCACCCCATCCAGAGGGATGGGGGCACCTGGGGCACGTGCCCTTGCTCATCCTTAACAAAAACAATGGTTTCATGAGGGATGGGACACGTGCCCCAATTCATCCTTATCAAGACAATAGTTTCTTAATTTACAGTTTAAAATTTTTAACTCGCGTAAACAACAGATCATATAAAGTATAATATACCATTATTGAAACTATAAAATTAAGATTGAATACTATCTCAAATCTCAGTTTTGCAGCTTCTATATTTCCTTGAGAAACACAAAAAAAAAAAAAAGGGAGATTTAATATTATCCAAAGAAAAAGATAGGCAATTTCCTAATTATCAATTTATAAAACATCCCTAGTTATATACAATTGAAAAGAATGATAATACCCAACTTAATTTAACCTATAACCTGATGATTTTTAGAGATCCCTATGCTATATTACATTGAAAATGAAAAGATTAAACACCAGAAACTGTAATTCTAAAAGGGCAGGTCAGAGATCAACCACATCCTCTTCTATTTCTGCTCCCTACTCATCAAACTGCTTTGATGCTACTTTCTCCTTTGGCTATTGTTGTTTCCTTTACTGGAGTGCTTGCATGAAATGCTGATTGCCTTGTTGATGGCTCTCCTGTCAACTTCAGAGAAAGGGAAGACGACAACGACTCGGCCTGACCAGCAGCAGCAGCAGCAGCAGCATCTCCTAAGCTGAGATGAGACATGCCCACTAGTTCATCAACATTGACAGGTTCTTTTGGAACAACTGGAATTGGCTTTAGAATTTTATGGCGAGAGACTTCTGCTCCTCTATCTTCTTGAAAGTTCATATTTGAGGGCCATATTGGGAAAGGAACAGGTATATAAGCCGGAAAGAATGATGGAAAAACAGGAGGAATTTCAGGAGAGGGTGTAACGATTTCTTTAGTTTCTTCAACTGATTCACTTGGAGTAGTTTCCATAGGTTCAACATCCCGCTTGAGAGAAAGATCTAAAGAAGGTATTGATTTTTCATTTTCATCTTCTCCTGTATGTGAATGAGGAACTGAAAGCTGTTCTTTGCTGCTATCAACTACCTGAGGGGGAAGCATATATTGTTGTTCTTCTGGCAAAGCTAGTGGATCTCCAGCCTGCTAAACAACAAACATTGGTAATAAAATTAAGAAAAATTGGACATGGCAATCATAATAGCAAGCTGATCATAAATGAATCTTCAGGACGATACCCTGAAATAACACGCAGACACTGCAAGAAAGTAACTACATTCTTTAGACATGCTGTTGGTGTTTGTGCAAGTGCTTTTTATCGTGTTTGTGTTAAACAAGAGCATATTTCTTTTTGATAGGCATGAACATAAGTAATCATGGAACAGTTGTAGAAAGGATCCCATATCACCTCCGGAACCATGTCGAAGAGGCTGGATCTTCTCTTTCTGCGCGTAGCATTGCTCTGCCGGATAAAATACTTCTGGGCATGACTTGCTACCTGTGTTGGGGTCCTTGATGTTACAAAGTTTCTTGCTATGCCCCGCCAGTCTCCTTTCCCTAGCTTTTGCAGTCCAAGCAAGAATAGCCGATGCTCTTCTTCTGTCCAAGGAACGCCTGCAAAAAATAAATTGAAAGTCTTAGAACCCCCAGTCATGACCAAAGAAGCAGAGTGCCTGGCTCTGTGAGTGCAACAACGAGCTTCAGCCACTGCAGAACAATCTTATATTGCTCATATTAGACTCGTACAGAGATTACGAGCATAAGAAAACATGTTAACCACCTTATGCTACACACTAAGCTTCAAGAAATCCAAACCAGGAGAATCTAGTGGCTTATCAGCCAGTCTAATGGTAATTAGTTCCAGTTTCCTAATCAATGTCCTCGTGGTTTATTCCTATCTCCATCCTCCATCCATAGAGTGAGTGCTTGATTAGATCAAAGGGGGGAAAGGCCAAGAACAACTAAACGAATAGAACAAAAAAGTAATCAATCCAAAGTAATTAAGACCATTTACCCAAAAGACTGTTTATACTACTTTCTCTCATTGAGTTCAGGCATGAGACTTTTCAAAACATGGAGAAAGAATTCTAATCCTAGAATCTCTCTCCATTTGCATCATATATTAGGTGAGGGAGAGTAAAACTTAACTCCTAGCCACAAACAGAGCAACTTAAAAATAGAGCAACAAAGATCTAACACTTTCATAAATTAAGCAGGGAAACATAGATAATCACTCAACCACCGTCAATAAGCAGAAACTTGCAATCAATAGGGAAGCACGAGTCCAAGTTTTATCCAGCATATACTAAACCTAAACTCAATTTAAGGGAAAGAATGTAGCGTTAGAGACTGTTAGTTTTGTACTGCTCATTTTTGAAGCTTTAAACATATGTGAAACAAGAAATTCCCCAATACTCCAGCCGGAGCCATTAGCTTTTCTTGTTCTTGGAACAATTATTTATAGTAGAGGCCACAAAACTATCAACAAATTCTTATGAGTAACTTTATAATGAATCCAGGAAGTGATCATGTTAACTACAAGAACAATGCATTAAAACAGCCAAGTGGCACAAACAAATAAACAAGAAAAAAGAACCAGCACATATGATTCAATAGCAAAAGACAAACAACTTACCTTGCTGACTGGAAACTAGTCAAAATAAAGCCACAAAAACTGTATACCTCAAGAACCCAAAATATTAAAGAAAATTAAATAGTGAACGACAAAATCCAAGACCAAGTCAAGCCATAAATAAATGATACCAGAACAAAAACTACTCATTCATCATAAAAGTAGCTAACTCAGCTCCAAAGTTATAATAATAAATAAATTACTGAAAAATCACTGAGATTTAAAGAAAAACAACCATGAAATGGAATATCACAAATAAAAATAGTAAAAATTTAAAATTTTTTTTAAAAAAAACAGTAAAAACAAGATTTCGACCTTTCTTTCTTTCTCCTCTGCGATTAGTAGAGCAAGAAGCATTGGCAGGATCATCGGAGACGTAACCATCGGGCAAACGGACCGGGTCACGAAACGGGTCGGATGAAGGCGAACCCGGATTAGGTGAAGCCGCAGCAGAAGACGAGGAGTGGTAGTGGGATAGATTCCCCATACTAGCACTCTTTTTCATGATCGACCCATCAGTTAATCTCACCCCAAATAGCTTCACACCACCACCCGCTCCACCACCACCACTCCCACCGCCACCGCTACCACCACCACCACCACCACCTCTCGTCGGACACGTCCGCGAGTTATGTCCGTTGTTACTACAATGAGAGCACCGCCGAGTCATCTCCAGAATTGACTCGGCCACAACCCAACCCTAACAAAATCAAATCTCCCCAAAATTAAAAATTAAAATCAATATTTATCCAGAATACAGATAATTATAGATATATACGTTTCTGGATGTTTATCTAGAGAGAGAAAGAGTGTGTTTTTGAGTTTGTGGAGGGGAAGGAAGAAGAAGAAGAGGAAGACGAGTGAGATTGCATGTGTTGTATTTGAGAAATTCTAGGAAAAGAAGGGTTGAAATTATCGATTAAGGGCTTAGGTTAAGAGTATAATTACGAGATTAGGAGAACGTGGTCCACGGGTTCTTGATTTTTATTGGTCGGGAAACATAGGAAATGACAGATATGGGCCTGGCTATGGATAACGTCTTCCTTACGTGGCGAAATATTGGAGCTTGGGTTGACTATTCAAACGCTACTACTTTTATTGGGTGGGTTGTCGGGCTGGGGTGGTCGGTGGGCTTTGCTTCTTTCTTTCTTCTCTTCTTACTTCTTATTTGGTTTTGGTTTCAACACGGATAGTGGTCGCTCCATTTTTTATTATTTTTTATTAAAAATACAAAATTTTTTACACGAATTAAGAAAAAAAATAATAATATAATTTTTAAGATAATAAATTTTTGATTTTATTTTTAATAAATAAAAAGAGAATAAATACATTAAAGAGAATAGAGTAGAAAATATATATATTAAAATGTGTAAAATAACTTATAGTTTTGACTACTTGATGTGCAACAAATTCGGTATTGATGTGTAACAAATTCGATATTGTGGTAATCTAAAGCACTATTCCTCTAAGACATTACCGATAACAACACTTGAGATTATACCTGAATACGTACGTTTAGAAACTTCAAGTAATTATCTAATCAGTGGGAGGAATATTTAACATAGAGAATAGCGTACTCTTTTTTTCGTTTATTAAAGTTTTTTCACACTGGGTTTTTATCTATTATGATTAGATAAGTGAAAGAATTTTAATTATATCTTAGATATGATAAAATCTATTGGTAAGTAACTTAACACATGTTACATAATCTATAAATAAGAACATAAATCGAGTCTAAAATAAAATTTTTTAATAGACACAAATATTCTAATTGGGCCTTTTCAATAAAGATAAAAAATCATAATTGGGCATTGCAAAACCACGATAGTGTTTATCTTTTAAGTTGAAATATTAAAAGGCGCGCAAAGGTGGTCAAAAATATAAGTATTTTTAAATTTGTAGACAAGTATTAAGAATGTTAAAAATAAGATAACTTTTGAATCAAAATACCTTCATATCCTTAATAAATAAAAAGAGAGATAAAGAATGAAGATGAATAAATGTATAAATAAATGGGTAAAGATGGAAAAAATGTAATAAACGCTCATAAAAATCCTAAAAGGACTTATATGTCCGACCAGAGATAGTATTTTTTTCACACTTAGATTAGTGTAATGTAACAAGTCAAGTTCAGACTTTTCAAAACTCAACTCAAAGCTCGATAAATAAATAAATAAAATTATATTTTTATATATAATTATTTATAATATTAAATTTTTAATTGAATAAAAAAATTTAATTATTATGAACGTTATTAGAGTGTCTATTCAAATTTGAGTTATATAGTAATATAAATATAAACAGAAAATAGAAAGTTGTAAATTCAATTAGTAAATTTATATTAATTACTTATAATCTTATAATTCAAATAAAAAATTATAATTAAATTTACCTATTTATTTTTACTCTCATATTTCAATTAATTAGTGTTATTTTATGATACCAAAATATTATTTAAAAAATAATCTATTCACATATTTTTTTCCTATCAAAACATGTCACAATGAACTAGCCACTATAAAACAAAAACTCGAGAAAATCTTGCAAAAAGTTCGTGTTCACTTCATGCTCAAGACAAAGCATTAAAAGAATAGGTTCAGTGATGCTCGTCTCGAGTTCCAGTTCGATAAAAATTTGATAAAACTCGACTTGATTAAGTCAAAGTTCGAATCGTTTGCAGTTTATAAGTCGATAAAAAGATAATTTGGTTATATTATAAAACAACTCAACTCGAGAAACACTCCTCTGACTCTCTCACTTTTAATAATCTTGCAAGAACACGTGCAAGATATTTTCATATAGACTAAGGTTAATTATATAAAAAAAAAAGTAGGACTTTGTTTTTGTGTTTGTCCCGTTGATTCTTTTCCCCACGTCCTTATAATTGTACACATCTCTCAATTTACAATCTGCGTAGTCAAAGAGATGCCTATAACACAAATGAAGAGTTTCGCCTTTTGAAACTTTTCCTAATCAAAATATACTCACTAACAAGCCGATAAATGTGGTATATTCTCAATAAGTGAGACAATTTTCTAGATTATGAGGAAGATGAAATGAAAGGAGGCTATTCTTATTTACATTTTGGTGAGATTCTAGAGATAAAGATGAGCAGAATAGATGCTGTAAATGAGAAGAATATCTTTGTAAAGTCCAATATGAAGCAACCTCAGTGTTTGTTACCTTTAAGCCAATTCCCCATGGATGATGGTCTCATGATTTTTTGATTATTCCCCTTTTGCATGCCTTCTTGATATTTTTATAGATTTGGGACCAAAAGGCGAAATCTCTTGCCCTCAGGGTCCCCACCAGATTGTCCGACGCCCAGGTGGAGGATGTAAATCATGGTAACTCAGCAGTCTTGCAGACTGGAGGCGATATTTTTTATAGACTTCAATTTGCAGCTAATTCCCCTAGCATTGAATTTGTTCAAGAAAACGTAATTCATGAGTTTAACAGAATTTATAATTAATTATTTGTCAATTATTTAAGTTAAATGATTAATACTGATGAATTAATACGGAACTTTTAGACTATTCAAGCTTGTATATGTATAAGAACTGAACCTAAACACGTACTTGTAAAGTTGAAGTTAATTAGAATCGAGAAAATTTCTCTAAATATAACTTCGAAATAAGAAAAGATAAGTTTTATAGTGTCTTTGTTTCGTATGTGAAATTCTTGATCATTTTGATCAATATGCAACTTCAATCGGGTTAAATATACTTGTCAGACCAACCCAACTCATCATTTGACTTGTGAAAACACTACATCCGACCTGATATGCTCATTGACAGCCTTCGGATTTGTTGGTCCAACCGGTTGAATCGAAAACCAGAACTTAGATTAGTTTGATTTTTTAAATAAATTAGTAAAAAATTAAATTGGTCAAGTTTAGTAAAAAATCGGTTGGACCGGTCGGATCGATTATTTAAACCAATTTTTGAATTTTTTTTACTTTTTTTCAATTTACTCATTAAAAATTTTAATTTTTTATGTATTTTTTAAGTTAATAAGATTATAATATTCTTTAATTATATCTCTTAATTATATTTAATACTTATAATATATAAATAAATTATATATTTATAATTTTTTATATATTTATATTATTTTTTAATTTAATTACGAATTTAATCGATTAAACTATTAAATCAATTTCCAAGATCATATTCCATCATACACTTTTCTCTAAGAATGAAGACATGATATTAGAAATTGTGCATTTGGGCCCGCATAGGCGTAGCTTAGTTGGTTATGGGGCTACAGAATTGGTCCAAGAGGAGGTGGTTCCTTGTGCGCACAAGGTCTTGGCCTCCAGTCTGCAGGACCCCTAAATCACCATGATTTACATCAGGCAGTCGAGCAGTCTGGTGGAGACCCATTTGGGAAGTGTTTTTATGTTGTGCATTTGGGCGAAATTATTGGTTTTTTTTTTTTTTTTTTATTCTTTCTAGCATATGTGACAAGCAAAAAGTAAAAGCCTTAAGAGGCAATAAGATTATTCTCTTCACTGACAAAGAAAACATTAAACCAATCAATAAGGCTCTGGTTCTGCTGCTGTTCCATTGCATATACATTATACATTTATATTTTGCTTTTTGTACAAGACATCACTAAGAACTGTCTGATGCTCAGGTGAAATATGCAATAATCTTAAAGACTGTAAGTTAAATTTTAGTGCGTACAAAGAACCATCCCTCACATTAGAGAAATTAAAATTCTTAACTGTCGCTTCCAGATTTTAAACTTTGATTTTCGTTATCAATTCTACAGTTCCAGAACTAGTTAAACTATCATTATACGGTCGATAAACATGAGCATTATTGGCCAAAGGGGGAAAATTCTTATCAAGATGAAAAAGTGTTGATAAGTAAAGAGAGAATCAAGATTTGTGCCAATAAACACATAAAAAAATATTTATTATTATTCTTATCCTCATCCTTCTCCACCCTCTTCCTTCCTTTGGAATTGGATGTGACTACACATTGAGAAAAAAGAAAACAAATCATGACGTAAACTAATTATCTATATAAGTACGAGTATCTAATATTCTGACTCTATGCTATATTAAATTTTAAGTTTAACGATTTAACATATTTTAAACAATACTTTTTGAAAAGAAATTGTAAGAAATTTCTTTATTCTTTAATTAATTAATGTGAAAAATTTGATAATTCTTGCACTATATCATTCAAATATATTACATATATATTCTACAAACCCTTAAACAATGGTTTTTGGGTGAATTTTTTTTTTTTTTTGCAATGCAGCATAGAGAGAGAAACATGATGCATCAATCAATCATTGTAGCTGCTGATTCTTACTTCCTAATTTGGTTTTTTTCATGATACCTTTGGTTCATACTTTTCTCAATATTCCTATATTCCAATATAGGATTAATTCTGTTTTTCATATAAAAAAGTAAAGGAAAAAACTATTTACGCGCTGTTAAAAATATTTATAAACTTTATTTTTTTATTAGTTTTATCTTTTAACTATTTTTTTACCCTATAAAAATATCTTTTTCAGCAAATTTTGTGATAGTTTCCAGTAGAATTTCATTGAAAATCACCTCAAATTCTACTGAAAACCACCGCGAAATTAATCGAAAAGGTACTTTTAAAAGTTCGAAAATATTTGGATAATAAAATTAGTAAAAAGTAAAATTTAGGTCATTTTTCAGTTGCACGTAAATAGTTAGAGGACATTTATAATATTTTTTTCCAAAAATAAATAATTATACTAGTCCTTTTATAGTTATTCTACAAATGTCTTTCATCTATTTACGCGCTGTTAAAAATATTTATAAACTTTATTTTTTACTAGTTTTATTTTTTAACTATTTTTGACTCTATAAAAATATCTTTTTCAGTAAATTTTGTGATAGTTTTCAGTAGAATTTCGTTGAAAATCACCTCAAATTCTACTGAAAACCACCGCAAAATTAGTCGAAAAAATACTTTTAAAGGCTAAAAAATAGTTTGAGGACAAAATCAGTGAAAAGTAAAGTTTAGGTCATTTTCAGTCGCACGTAAATAGTCGGAGGACATTTATAGTATTTTTTCCAAAAGTAAATAATTATACTAGTTCTTTTATCAGATTATTCTATACTTTGTTAGATTAGTTGTGTATTTGGACAGAGTAGTTTGGTTTTGACATTTTTACACTAACTTTCAAAAAAGCATAACGATTTGTGAGAGCAGATCTGAACCTTAAAACTAAAGACTTAAAAGATGATATTAAATCTCACTCTAACAGTTTAAAAAAATCCGTGGCATAAGAGAATGACTCATAAACTTGGCATCATCCTTATTACTTAATAACGATTCTCGTTATGTGAGAATATATACTTCAAAAACGTCATTTATACTGTAACTCATTTATATATCATACAAATACGAACATATTTATAAATAAAATTAAAATAAAATTAGAATCAAGAATTAAGAATCAAGTACTTAGCTTTAGAAAAGCCAATGATAGACATAGTTGTTCCTTGTCTTCTCAATAAAAATGGGAATTATCTAATTATATGATCCTTTTTTTTAAAAAGTAAACTATAAATTAGGCCAACTTTTTAAAGTATATTCCAAATTTTTAAAAAGTAAAATTTTAATGCGACAAATATCGTCTAATAACTTAATATTTTTAAATATTCATACATAAACTAAGGAATAAATTTTTTTTGGTTAAATAATTTAAAGAATAATAAATAAATTCCTGGTTAATTATTATATCATTCTGTCATTTCAAATTCCAATTTCGAGTAAGGATATAAGTTTTATTAATTTTATAAGATGATTTTTATCAGTGGGGGCTGTCCCTTCTTGAATATGTGCCTTTGGTGATTTGAGAGTTATATTCTCCAATAATTAATTAATTAAATGCATATTAATAATGATAATGTTTTAATTTCTTCCGATAAAGTATAAAGTATTTAAGAATAATTATTTTAAGAAATAAATTGATGTATTTAAGTATAAAGTATTCGATAAATGCAATAATAATTAAAGAATATACATCTTTAAATATTTTTTTAATTTTTTTATAATTTTTAATATAAAATTCTCGACAGTTTTATATACCAAACTAACTCGACTTGATCGTTTTAAGTTGAGAATAATGTGTTTGACTTGAACTTGTATCTTCTTATTTGTAATGTTATTGTATTACGTTCTTTCAATAATAACATATTATGATATAGGCAAATAACCCTCTTCCCTAGCCGTCAATGTCCCAAATGCCCAACAAGACTGTATCACTAATAAGATTGTTTTTTGAAATGAAAAATACCAAAAAGTTCGAATTCACAACTGGTTTTCTTGCGGGAGTGCTAACACGCCCTTACACCCAATAACTTTTATGGGTTCGTGAAAACAGAACTTATCTCACTATTCCCTTCAAAAGAGTGCCCCCGCCTTGTCATACAGTAGGTGCACCCAGTCAATGTTTAAATTATTCAAACTCGATTGTATAGCATTGAGGCGGACAGCTTTTAATTCTACAACCTCCCCCCCTCCCTCCCCTCCCCTTTTTTTTTCCATATGATTTTTTAGGTAAAAGAAAAGAAAAGAATCTCTATTTCTACAATCTCAACTTCCCTTCTAGAAAAAGAAAAAAAAGATCCTCTTCTATTTTCTCTTTATTTTTGTCTTTCTATCTCTTTACATTATTCTTTCTCTTTCTTTATATTATGCTATGATCTACAACTATATATAAACCTATTTTGTACTTCCAAATCTCATCCAAACTTTGAGTCACAATTCCTTGATTTTTTTCCCTCTTTAATTTATTATCATCCATTTATCTTTCTAAGGATCATGGAAAGATATCAACATCAACAACAGTACAGGCAACTTGCTGCAATGAGAAGGGCCCTTTTTGATCAGGTTATCATCTTGATTTCTTGATATCATGATATAACTCCAGATATAATCTGGGATTGAGCCTAACTCTAACAGTAAAAAGTATTCAATCGGATTTTATTTTTTAGTTAATGCGGAATGTTGGTTACAGGGGTATCTAGATGATCAATTTATTCAGCTAGAAGAGCTGCAAGATGATGCTAATCCTAATTTTGTTGAAGAAGTTGTCACATTGTTTTATAGAGAATCAACTAGATCAATTCAAAACATCGAGCATGCTCTGTGAGTAATTTCGTCGTGTTTTTACATGTCAAGAAATAAGAGTTTCTACAAACTGTAAAAGATTGATTGATCTTTTGTTACTGGGATTGTTAGGGAGACGACGCCGTATGATTTTGTTAAGCTTGATAATTACATGCATCAGTTCCGAGGTAGCTCTTCAAGGTACTCAAAATCTAGTTCGAATCTTGCATAACATTTTTTGTATCTGTACCTTAGTTTCTTCAAACTAAGCTCTTTGTTATCTGCATTTCTATTATAGCATTGGGGCCAAGAAGGTTAGGTATGAATGCACACAATTTAGGGATTACTGCAAAGCAAGAAATGCAGAAGGGTACTTTCTCCCATTCTCACTCTTTAAGTGTCATTTTAATTTCGTGCACGTACGGAATTAATTAATATATAATTTTAAAATTGTTCGCTTATTCGAAAATTGTTTATAAACATAATAAACAGATGCAGAAGAAGCTTCCATCAATTAAAGAGAGAATATTCTACACTCAGAAAGAAGCTGGAAGCATATTTTCAGGTTGATTAGTTCTGTAATTAGATATAAATAGTAACATTTCAAGCTAATGCGATGTATCTGATTTATTTTTTTTTCCTTGTTTTACAGTTTGCAAGACAAACTGGACCCTCTGAGACAGCATGTCGCTCAAAGTAATTGTAAAATTATGTTATGAACTCAATCTATAAATATTAATTATATAGATGACACGACTTAATATGGCTCAAAGGATTCCATTTATGTACCATTTTGGCAAATGGCAACTTGTGGAAATTTGAAGGGTGAAAGAAATTTGATCAATAATGCTTTTGTTTGTCAATTCTTGTAAACTTCAATGCATTCGACTCGATTCAGTGTCTCTGACCTGAAATCCATCCAAGCACTTACAAATTTGTAGAGACACGTATTTAACTACTCATCAGAAGTTCACTTATCCTTTCCTCTTCATCTTGGCCCGTGCATTAAACTGAGCACTGTAAAAAAGGAAATTACATGAATTGAATAATTAAAATGCTAAAAACCATATAAATAATATAAATCATAATCGATCTTAAATAATTAAACATACCTGATTGGACAATCCCGATCCTTTTCTCGGGAATTGACTAATGTATTTCGAGGTGACATATTAGCTCTGGTCAATTCTGCAGTCACCTTTACCTGTTCCTCTGTCATCCTCGCATCCTGAGTATGCTCGTGACGATAGACATCTATCTGATGGTTGTAACTACCATTTTATACTGTTAATTTCCATCGTCCTCCAATAGGCAACTGCTTGTCTTTTAATTGAAACGGGTAATTACACGTCTTTATTTCACAAGAGCCCATAAGCTTTATAGGAACTTCTTCTTCTTCTTATTCTTCGTCGTTGTCGTCGCCTATTTTGTTTTTTTCTTCCTTTTCCACGTTCGCAAGAGTACAATACAAGCGACGATCAACAATACTTTTTGATTGATACCAGGTAACAATGACATACATATAAAATTCTATTACTTTTTTTTTTTGCCCATTTAACCAATCACTTTTTTATTTAAATAATGCATCTGTTTGATAAAAATGATGACACTCTACATAATCTTTCGATTCCGAAAATTTCTCAAAAGTATCCATATCTACATCTAGTTGTTATATAATAATATACATATAAGAAAATCAATGACTTATAAAATAAAGAAATTCAACAATTAGTTATAAACTAAACAAATTAAACACTAATAACTCATAAATATTAGTAAAAGACTAAAAACTAATAATTAATATAAATATTTATAATTTAGGGTTGTAAACATAAATAATTTAAAAAATAATAATATAAATATAAACTAAATAACTCACTTTATCCTATAGAATTATTTAAAAAAAGAAATTAACTAAAGAACTCCACTAAAAAGCTAACAATTAATACCCACAAATAAATATTTAAAATTTAACAATATAAATATGAACTAATGGAATTTAACGACAACAACAACAATAATAATAATATATTAAATAGAAACTTAAAAAAATCAACTTTAAGTTGAAAAGTTTGGCCAGGCATAGGAAGGGGGTACCCGTGCCAGCCCAGCTGAAGCCCTTTTGCCTTTTCTTTGATGGAAGCATATCCCCGGTAAGCACATTTGCATCATTTGTTGGCAGAGCATCCTCAGCCGATGCATCTACCTTCCTCATCTTCCGCTCTACTCGCCTTTGATCCAACAAGGCTACGGAAGGACAAAACACAAGTATCAAAACCAAATCGACAACCAATTATAGCAAACGACCAATTCAACAAACAATCACTAAACCAAGATATATGACACCCTAATACTAACTCAATGCATGAAGGTTGCACCCTTCCTAATTATAAAACCCGGCAACCTCCATCAATTCCTCGCCTTAACTGGCTTTTCTAAGAAGCATCCCGAAACCGTACCCCTGAATAGTTTTTACATAGTCTTCAATTAACGGGTGCTTTGAATTGATAGGCAAGTTGGATATTTTCTTCATCTTGTTCCATGGTTTTTTAGGGCCATTCCTGGACACATAAAACCACTGCTTCTTCCATCCATGAATAGATTGGACATCTTCTTTATTAGCTCAACAGCACCACTTTTCCTCTGAAACGTATGCTATCTGGAACCATCTCTAATCGGTTTTATTTCAAAAAATCTAAAGAACAGTTCCAAACTGGTCGGCACCCCAAAAGCCTTGCACATAAGGATAAAGGCAACAACAACCCTAATACTGTTTAGGCGCTATTTGCCCCACATCCATCCCCCAATAATTGGTCACATCCAGAAACATATTATGCAAAGCAACCTCAGCCCAGCTTTTAGTTGATCCTGATAGAAAGTCACCCATCCTTTCCAGAGTAGGTAGCCCTCTCTTTGGCATTTGACGCCTAATGTGGAAATCATCAAGGATCACAAATTCCTTCCTTATAACACCAAGTTGTCTGTAATGAATTTCAGAAGGATGGCTGACGGCAGTTGGTCCACAAACATGATCTTCATCTGTGGAATTGTAAGAATGAAGCATCCCCGAAACCCGATGATGCTTCTTCATGCGGTTGGCGGACTCGGCTTCATTTATACTTGGAAACAAAATAGAACAATCTCCAAAAGTGTACAACTAACCGCCCAAACCCAAGTTATCTTCAAGACGAACAATTTTAACACTAAGATGAGGAGAACTACCTTGCTTAGAGACGCTTGCCTTGGACCCCTTCTTCAACGGCAATTTAGAAGTGGTAGCTCTAGAGGTCGACAACGCAAGATGGCAGATTAACTGATAGGAGGTAGATGTGTTGACACAAGAGAAATGAAAAAGAAAAATTGCAAATTTAAAGAGGAAGTTAGGTTTCTTAGGTTTCGGGTGAAATGATAATACCTAAACAGATGTCAATCAAGACCTCATTGGGAAGTTTCACACAGTATTTCGCCCCAAATGATGGTAATAATTTGAAATAAAAAAGAAACATAAACCATTTATGGATTCTTTTCGGACTTATGATGGGATCAACTCGTTGGATCACCTTATTTTGGGCTCAACTCGTTCAACCCGATGCTTTTTATACTCTGGCCCAACTTCCAAAACATCTTGCAACCAGATTTGTTAGAGAAAACAGTCTAGATTTACTTTCAAAAAATCTTTCCTAAATCTACAAGGAAGTAGTTCTCATGAGCTTAGATCCTTAATTAATTGATTATGTTGACTCCGAAATAATTACTGGTATGCTTTTGTTCTTACTTAGGTGTCTGCAAGTGAAATGGGTAAAGTCCCCTCTCCGGGCCCGGTCCATTGGTGAAGGTTATTATCGATCCATTACTTGGTTTTCCTCAATTCGGATTTCTTTATCATAGGCTCTTTTCTTGATGAATTAGTTTAATTTGATCGGAGTTGATATGAAGAAGAGTTCCCGATTGGAAAATTCTTTTGCCTAGGGTTTTAAATTCTTACCTCTTTTAGTGTTAGTCTTTTGAATTAAGTGTTTATATTAGTTACTTTTGATCCTTGAAGCAAGCGTAAGGTCCTGATTAATTGCGATCAGTCCCCAATTGTGTGTTAATTGTCTCTTACATTTCCGAGCGGACTGTACTCTATATAGGAATTACACCGGAATATATGTATATATTCAGGCAAAGAGAAAGATTCACATGCAAGAAATGCAGATTTTCAAGCAGGCGGAATTTGTGATTTATAAAGTTTTGTGCTCTGTGTAAGGTATTCTCTTCGGCTTTCTCCTAGGGTTTTAGTGTAAATTTATATTCTGTGTTTAATCGGCAAAATCAAATCGGAGGAGCAGTGGAAGCTTGTGCATGGCGTCCTACAGGCCATTTCATCCGCCTCCTCAATCAACCTTTGCCCCTCGGCCTCCGCCGCCAAATCAACCTCCCGCTATGCCCCCTCCGCCAAATCAACCTCCTGCTATCCCCCCGCAGCAGCAACAAGGGCAAGGAAATCAATTCTCTCAGGGTTGGGGTTCATACCCTCAACAGCAGCAGAATTATAATCCAAGCACAAATTATCAACATTCAGGGTATGGATCTTCATCGCAACAACAGCAACAACAGTATAATGCTTCTCAATCACGTAATCCAATGCCTCCGCCCCCCCATCCTCCGCACCACCAGTCACAGTTACCTCCACCACCCCCACCTCCAGATACTTACCCTCCTCCGCCACCTCCTTCCGGTTCATCTGCGGGAATGTATTACCAATCTGGTCAATACTCTCAATATAATCAGCACCAGCCTTTGCAGCCACCGCCTCCTCCACCGCCTTCTTCCCCTCCCCCTAATTCTGCTGAACCCCCACCCCCACCACCACCATCATCACCTCCACCTCCTCCTTCGACAGTCCCTGCTTCAAGTCAGAGGAGGGAACATGGGTTTGCAGAGGACAGAGGACAATCCAAGGATGGTAGAGATTCTGGGTGGCGTGAGCATGCTAAGCAGCACAAGGCTTCTGTTCCACCAATTCCAGTGAAAAAATCAAATGGGCCTCCAGGGAGAGTTGAGACAGATGAAGAGAGAAGATTGCGAAAGAAGAGAGAGTATGAAAAGCTAAGACAAGAAGAAAAACATAGACACCATATAAAGGAATCACAAAACAGAGTACTGCAAAAGACTCAAATGTTATCTTCCGGTGCGAAAGGGCATGGTTCAATTACTGGCTCACATATGGGTGATAGGAGGACAGCTCCTTTGTTAAGTGGGGAGAGGATTGAAAACCGGTTGAAAAAGCCTACAACTTTTCTTTGCAAGTTAAAGTAAGTGCATCAGAACAAACTTTTTGGATTCTTGTTATCGCTTATGAGTTTTTCATTTGTCTTCTAAGGAGATATGTTCCACTAAATGTGGTTCCTGGCATTCTTGTGATGCTGTGACATGCTTAGAGTTAATACACGTGGTTTTTTCTTCTCAATGATTTGGATCATTAAACAGAAGCTCTGGTTAATATGTGCAGTTGGTCCGAATATCCAGTTAAGACGAATTCTCTAGATAGTTATTTCTTAGTGGGGGAATGTTGTATAATGAGCTCCCTATCATTGTTTATATAAAGATTTTGGCTTATTAAGCTGTTTTAGAGCTAACGGATGGCATGATACTTGGCTGTACCTAATCCTATGTTTGACTGACATGGGGTTGTGGGGATTTTAACTTTGAGGTTCATGACCTTTTACCAGCTTCCTGTAAGGTGATTAGTATGTCTTCTTGTAGCAATTCTAATTTATCTATAAAAGAAGCCAGATGATGATAGTAAGATTTCAAATGATAATTTTGTGTTAAATTTGTTGTAAACATCTTATTAGAGTTTACTAAGTGCTGTCTACAAGTTGAATCTTGAAGAAAAATGGAGGTAGTATTCAGAAAATTAAGATATTGAACTCGTCGTATCAACATTTGATTAGCAAAAATGTTCATAAACACATCTCTGGTCATCTAATCTAAAACATTCTTTATTCTGATCCAAGTGTGAGAAGAAATAACGATGCCTCTTTGTGATTTTATAAAGGCTGAAATCCCCTTATGGATTAGAGCCTTAAGTGGAGGGAAGTTCTGATGTATGTGTCACTAGATACAGAATGGAATGGGCATGCCAAAAGGATTAGAGGAAATTTCAGCTCTGAACAAAAGGTCTCCCGAAAGTTATTCTTCCTAATTCTCTTTTGTTAAGGAAGTGGGCCTTCCTACAATTAGTTATAAAAGAGGAAGGAAAAAAAAAAGGAAAGAGGGTTTCCTGCATTCCCCCTGTGCACATGGCTTGCTCTTCTCTCAGAGAGTTACCATTTGTGCCACTAATGTTCTCTCTTTACCAATATTGTTGATTGTACTTCAATGTTCGGTGTATTTGCTTCTATGAATTTATTTTCAGGATGCTAGTGAATAGGTGGCATTTTGGTACGTTACCAATCATGTTGTGCAGATTGCTCTTTTTTGTTTTTTCCGTTTCTTGGTTTCTTTTCTTTGTCTTATATTGAAAATATCTGCTTTTCAAATCTTGGAAGATTTCGGAATGAACTGCCAGATCAGACAGCACAGCCGAAGCTTATGATGTTAAGAAGAGACAAGGAGAGGTGAGTAATTTCATCCTTTCTCCATTTCCCTATTAAGTGCTCCATCTTCCGTTCACTCAGGTTTTACTATCATTCTTGACTTCTTAGTTAATGAAAAGTCGGAATTGGATGATATGAAAGTGCAAAATAACTGGGATGATTAGTAAAGGAAAAAGACCACTGTTAATGTTCTATAACCAATCGAGAGGACTACTCTCGAGCTAATTATGGTAACTGGTAGAAGACTGATGAAATTGAACATCTTTTTGAGAAAGGAACTCTCAAAATATTGAGCTTCACAGATTTCTTAATATTTATATCTTTAAGTTGACTCAATGAATATCTAGTTTCTTGTTTTTTCTTTAAATTTTATTCCTATAATTTGTTTTGAGCAAGGCTCACAATGAGATTTGCAGGTTTACAAAATATGCCATCACTTCGTTGGAGAAATTGCACAAACCTCAACTCTATGTTGAACCAGATCTAGGAATACCACTGGATTTGCTTGATCTCAGTGTGTACAAGTATTTTCCTGACACTTGTCAAACAACCTCCTTTCTTCCCCTTCCCCCGACCCCCAATAAAAAAGTATCAGTTTATATTATGTTCCTGATAGCAGCAACTTTGTGATCTGGCTATAATTTCTTCCTTGACTAGTCCACCCAAAGGGAAAAATCTATACCTCGATCCAGAGGATGAAGAATTGTTACGAGATGATAATCCAATAACCCCAATAAAGAAAGATGGCATAAAAAGGAAAGATAGACCCACAGACAAAGGTGTTTCTTGGCTGGTCAAGACACAATATATTTCTCCTCTTAGCATGGAGTCTACAAAACAGGTGCCTTTTGATTATAATGTCCAAGGATTTTTGTTTCATTGGAAAATGCAATGCAATCTTAACTATAAGAGTTTTTTCTTCCATGTAGTCTCTTACTGAAAAGCAATTGCGAGAATCACGGAGTCGAGACCTTTTGGAGAATCTTAATAGTAGGTTAGTTGACAGCTTAAATTTCACCTTCTCCATGTCTAGAGAATGATAATATATATGTTGCAACCCTTTAATGTGATCGTAATTGTCTTTTCTAACTTCTCAGGGAAGGACAAATTCAGGAAATTGAGGCTTCATTTAAGGCATGTAAGGCTAGACCTGTTCATGCAACCAACCGTAAACTACAACCTGTCGAGATTCTCCCTCTTTTTCCGGATTTTGATAGGTAATATTCTCTCCTTTGTATCTCTGTTAGAAGTTTTTAGTAAGCCCTATATGGTGCATTCATGTAAATAGATATTCATACTGTTACTAAATACTAATGCACATACATTAGAGCGATAAGGAAGGTGTCCACAGTGTGGGCAGAGTGGTTTAGGCTTGGGGACATGTACTACCCCTACCAATGTACAATGGACGTATTGTTCATATTGTTCCTGTCGACTTCTCTGGTTAGGTGAGGGAAAATGGAAAACCTTCTCTCTGTTTGCCTACCGTGGGGTCATCCTGTTGCAATAGTTCTTGCTAACATCCATAATACTATTGCAAGTTTGAAGTAACAATCTTCACGGAACTAAGGTGTTATGATCTTTTCCAGTTTAAGCATCAAACTAATTCAACTCCAAGCATAACTACAGATGCAAAGGGCCTTTCCTTTGGTATACAACTCAGGGAGAAGTACAGTACAAAAAGACAGCATAAATTTCACCCCTAAAAAGTTGCAGCAAAACCATAAATTTCACCCCTAAAAGTGTTTACTTCTGAAGCTGCTGAGTCCTTTGAATCCTTAGTATGTGCTTTGTCCTTTTAAGTTTTCTGAAAGAGAATATGTAGCATCTGACAAGCTGAAAGATCTACTTTACAAGGCGCTGCTAAGATTCTTATAATTATTCAATTCTTCATCAGTAACCATGTGAATTTGTTCTGCTTTGAGCCAAAGTTAAGTTGACAATGCTGCTGCTTCACAGGTATGATGATCAGTTTGTCGTTGCAACCTTTGACAGTGCTCCTACAGCTGAGTCAGAGACCTATAGCAAGTTAGAGAAACATGTCCGTGATACGTTTGAATCTCAGGTAAGTCTGTTATGCCAGCTTGAATGAGCTCATCTAAATTGTTCCAAATTATGTAAATCCCATGGAAGCTGCACTGCGAAGAGTGAGTTTTTTGCTCACAACTGTATCTAAAATTACTAGTTAGACTGTTAATGTCTTGCTTAGAATTGCAATGTGTCTCTCTTTATAGAAGCAACCCCAAAAGTCAGTTCTTTTGTCTTTGTCTGAAGTGTCATTTTAGAGCATGCAAATAAAACTCGGGAAAACTGCGAAGCTTTGAAACCTAGGGCCTCGAGGATCTATGCTTTCCTCCTCCTTGGTTCCCTTGAAAATTAATTTCTTGCAAAAGGTTTGTTTATATGAGTTCTTAAAATTATGATTTTTGACTAGGAGGCAGTAGCACAATACTGGTGGGTCTATATCTGTCTTACAGCCTTAAAGATCTCTTCGAATCAAGTATATTATGATCTTTATTTTTGGTAGAGAGGTCTGTCTCTGTTGCATTCCCTATGGTTATGACCATTCAAAGTAAAATGTTCCTGGTCAATTTCCATTATTAATTATAGCTTCATTCGCAGGCTATTATGAAAAGTTTTATGGCTACAAGCTCTGATACAGGAAAACCTGATAAGTTTTTGGCATACATGGTCCCTTCACCTAATGAGGTAGATTAGTTTTCCGTTAAGAAATATACTGACAGAATTTCTTTTAACCACTAATGCTCAGTGAATTTGTATATTTAATTGTTTAATGTTGAATGAAGCAGCTGTCGAAGGATATTTATGATGAAAGTGAAGATGTTTCATATTCTTGGATTCGAGAGTATCACTGGGATGTACGTATCTTTCTTATAGCATTAGTTGAAATCCTTTTTGCTGTTAATTGCTGCCTGAGACACATTCCCAATGCATGGACAGGTTAGGGGTGATGACGCAGATGATCCCACAACATATCTTGTGACATTTGGAGACACTGAAGCACACTACATGGTAAGGTTACATGAGCGTATAGATTCCGTTAATCACTATTCTTTATATATTCGAAGCTTAGAGACACAGAATCCTGACTCATGATTCATGCTTTATTGTAGCCTCTCCCAACAAAGCTCATTCTAAGAAAAAAGAGGGCTCGAGAAGGAAAATCAACTGAAGAAGTTGAACATTTTCCAGTACCTTCAAGATTGACTGTGAGGAGGAGATCAACTGTAGCTACCATAGAATCAAAGGACCTGGGAGTATGATAACTGATCATTCTATTTGTTTTTTTTCACTCCGCAACATGTCAGAGCATAAAAGCTCATATAAGTTGTCTTACTTGCAGGATTATTCGGCTTCAAAGGGGAGTGCCTATAGTTCAAAGAGCAGAAGATTAGACACGGAAGAAGATGAAATGGGCGAGGACGAGCAGCATAAGGACTTGCACGATGACATGGAACAAGATCAATCAAGTGGTGCCGAATATGATATGTCTGATTGATTGCTTGCTTGCTGCCTGTGTTGGCAATGGAGTTTCCAAAAACTGAATAGGTTAATAAGCAGAAAATCTAGTTTACAACCTAAGAGAATATAATGATATATAGAAAATTTCAACCTTCTTATCTTTGGGAAAAATTACTCCCCTTTGAATTTCTTGAGTTTTTTTCTTTCCCTTTTTTCTTTTTAAGGGCTGCTTAAGCATGTATAACTTGTTGTAAAACTGTATATTGAGTAGGACCTGTTGATTTTACCCTTCTGATCCATCTATTAATGTACTTTTTACAGACGGTATTCAGACTAATTTTCATTCAAGTCAAGTAAGATCACAAAGGCGATAAAATTCTCTCAAAGTGCATTCTTAGGATCCTTTGGGGACAATTATCGAATCATTTGTTATTGTAGAAAACTTAAGAAGAAACATCATAGGATTACACATCTCAAATGATGAACAATGAAGAGGGATCTGTATAATTAATATGCAACAAAAAAGTATACATTACAAAGAAAAAAGGGACTAAAAAAGCCATCTAAAGAGATGTATATCTCCTATCGCAGGCTATATGCCATTCCTTGACTCTACAGACCATTTTATCCATGAAGTCTTCCTACAAAAGCCTCTTACCATTGCGTATGTACAAAAAGGTTATCAAGCTCCCCCCGGGTTTCCTATCCATCTTTACACCGGATGACATTTGAATAAGAGTAGGACAGAATCACGTCAACTGCTCAACTAGTAAGCTTGATCGCGCTTCCCCAGCAGTGAATATAGTACAAGTTCTGGTGGTATTTGCTCTGTAAACTTAAAAGAAAGAAAGAATTATAAGATGATAAACACGAGGACAGTATCTAGATTTCTAAACCATCAGAGAAAATTATCCGAACCTGTGGTTTCTTTCTACTGCTCAAGAATTTAAGACCATCAACTTCAAAGCCTTTCTTTTGGCACAAATAGGATGCCTTTGTAATCAAGAAACTGCAGAAGAGCCAGCAAGTCCCTACAAATTATGTTACCTTTACATGGAAGATTCTCATAATGTTTATGAAGTCTCTATCGTTGCTTTCAGCATAAAATGAGTATAGAAAAAGCTTGTTGATGTACTAATAAACGGAGGGAGAAATGATGCAAACCTTGAAAAAAGTGTTCTTGGATTTCAGAAATGAAGACTTCTTGAAGCAATTGATGCCCTGTTCAAACAAAAAAATTAGATGTTAACTTCTCTCAAGGACTTTTCTTCTTTGCAGCAGGGAAAAATGTTAATTTGAAAGCCCTAACCAAGCTTGCCGACATCTAATGGCCTCTTCTCTTACAGCCCTCTTTGGATCGTCAAGAGCCTTCAATATAGCTCTCAAAACCTAAGGGTGACAAAGGCAAGTTGCTATTAAAAGAAGCTAAAGATCCATAGAGGGGAAAAAAAGCAACATTGAAATAAAGACTATATACAAGAACTAAGTTGATGGTGAAAAACTGGATACTACGGATTGAATTTCAATTACACATGTCACAGAAGTAATCCAACCTGCGTTCTCAATGGATAAATCCTTGCATGAGGTAGTTGAGACATTGCAACTAGGCACTGAATTGCTGTTTCTCGAAGTACCTAAGAACAAGCAGGTTTTTCCAACCGATTAAAGTCACTAATAAAAGTTTTTTCTTTTTCCAAGCAACAATGTTGTCATTGTTTAGACAAGAAGATGGTAATTTGTAAAACCCATTGGGGATGTAAAAGAGTTGAAAAGGTAGAAACAAAGGATTGAGTACTGATCCATCATAATACCATCATATGGGGATAGGAAATTAGCATAATAAGCCGATCGACAATTGTATGTGCATTTTCCAGGACGGCTTCTTGTGCTGCACCACGAGTTTTTTACCCTTATCAGGACACTAGACAGAGACACAATCTAACAAAAACAACAGCTGCTTTGGCATGTAAAGGACCATCACATTTTTTATTTGGGACTCCAAAAAAACTCGAAGGTGTTAAAAAAGAAAATACCCTTTTCCTCGATTAGAATCCCAGATATGACCAGTATGACATTGTAGATGACATCTTTATTAAGGACATCCTCTTGCAAGGTGGACAAGCAATCCAGAAGCAAAGGGATAACCTGCATGAAAGGATCAAAATGGCAGTACAAATACGAAGTTCAATATTCAGAAACAATTCAAAAGGATTATGCAACTAACCATTTTAGCATCGTTTAGGATAGCAGGTAGGGGAGTCTCTGACACCACGTGAGCAAATGATCTTGCAAGCATGCACCTGAGTAGTTCAAGATAGTCTTAGCACTTAGGTGAAGTACAGTGGCAATGCAAGGATCTTTTGAGTTTTAGCCACAGGCATGAAATCACACGTGCCTTCCATCTTATCTAACCTATTCCATATTCAGATTTAAAGAAACTCAACTGGGGACTAGATTATACTAAAAAGTAACAGAAGACTCATAAGCCATTGAAGTTCCCACAGAAGACTCACAAATCCAGTTAAGAAAGAAATCTAGTGCCCCAACACAAAAGGAAACCCAGAAATAATAATAATAATAATAATAATAATAATAATAATAATAATAATAATAATAATAATAATAATAATAATAATAATAAAATAAATAAAAAAAAGGAAGAAGACTAAAAGATAAGCAAAAAAGGCAAGCCAATGCAACCGAATAAGCAAAATACAGCTCAAAAGATGGTGGGGAAGAGCAAAGAAAGCCTAACTCTAGTGAAGTGCAACAAAAGCCTGACCCACAATAATTAGTCATAGTTGAATGTGAGACCAACTTTGCAAGATAAGGTGTACATCTATCTAAATCAGACAATGAAAGCATGCTGCTGAAAAATCATGACAAATTCTAGAACGAATTTGGAAAAAGGTTTGAAGCAGCCTTCGCTGGACTTCAAGACTATAAGTATTTTAAATTCGAGAGTCCGGGAAGTTGGACCTCTATCCATACCTACCTAACAATTGATGAATTGGATTTCGTAATTGAAGATGCAAAAATGGGCATGAGAGTGTTGTAGAAGCGTTGCTTATAGAGCGGTCTTATTGCTGCGTGGTATTTTCTGTTCAAACAAGCTTCAGAATCACTCATGAGAATATGAAATGCATCTGCAGCTGATCTCATTAAAGAAAGCACTTCTTGTTCTGTAAAGCCTTCCATTAAATTATGGAACTGCAGCAACCCCCCAGTACTGCCATTCTGAAGTAAGATACTCAAGAAAGTCATGGTAATGTCTTTTACCCTTTCATGACCTCGCATAACCAAACCCTTCCCTATCCATGCTAGCCCAAGAATGGCACAGCAAGTCCGAGCTGATACATGGTTCATGTCACTCACAGTTAAATTACTGTAGTCCATCTTGCCATCCACACCCAAAACAGGGTTTTCTTTTACATTATTCAGCTTGAACAAACTCCATAAGTTACTGCTGAAGATCATGTCTATTGCTTCTTCAAGACAACATTCATGTGAAGAACCTAATGAACTGTTTCTTGAAGGCAATTTGTTAACCAAAGAACCCAACGCCTGAGCTGAAGGAATGTGACCCCGCAAGAGGTCCATAGCAAATAAATGCAATAACATTTTAATGTCTGGTATGTGTGTTTGAGGATGTAGCGCAATTACGACAGAAGCAAAGAGAGAAATGATCCATTCATCTCTATATGAAACCCTGTGAAGACTATCAACATAATTTGACCCTTCCCATCTGAAAACAGACATTGAATCCTTCAACTCTAACGTGCTTGATGACAGTACCCTGAACGCTTTATGAAGAATTGTTTTTTGCCCTCCCTCTGAACAGCATGCCACAGCATTCTTTATTGCCGTCACAGTAGCAGTATGAAGATCCTGAATACATGTAAGTTTAGCTATTATAAGTTTACAGAAAATAATTTGCTGAATGCAATGTCACTGGCTTTTTCAAACCTGAAAAATAAAGAAGGTTCCTCAATTTCTACCCTTAATCTCAGAGAATATCTCTAGAATACAGAGACACACACAGCAACATTCACTCATATTGAAACATACTGAAAAGATTTAAGAACTCTACATAAAACATGAGAAAACATATGAATAAAATTCAAAGAAGAAAAACAAATAGTGCGAGATGCCAGCAATACATACATTGTTCTGGACCATATGACCAGAGGATGCAGAATCTTCGATCTTTTCTAACATAGTGACTGCAAACTTGAGTGGCACGTCTTCGGAACCTCCATTAGTTTCAAACCTGAGAACATCGATAAGTTCTTCAGGTCAATCTAACAATGAAATCAACTAGTAGTAGTATCAACGAAGCTCTCTAAACAGCAAATGCCATTGGGAACCCAATATAGGTAGCAGTTTAAAGATTTTCTCGATCAAACTACAATGAAAGGTTCATTTGGCAGAAGAAAGCAAATTCCATGATAACAGAGTGGCAACATATTAATAGTTGAAAGATAGACAATTTCATACCACGGAAGGACCTTATTACTGTAGGATTCCAAAAGCTTGATCATCAAAGTGATTGACTCTAAATTCCCATAAACCTGTAACAAAAATGCAATTTTGAGCTATCAGTTAATCAAGCCAGAGAAAATAGAATAGAGGAACAAAGATCCTGCACAACTCAGTTGCATAATTGATGCACACTCTTTTTTAATTAAGTTGAGAAAGTATGTGATTTCTGTAAGGTACTGCATATCTTTAGCGAATGGAATATAAGGGGAAAATGGGAGATATGTGATAACATTCTTTCTTAAAAATAAAATTTGTTTGACTCTACTGTCAGAAGGGAAAACATATTCCTATTTGTTAGAAAACTCGAAATTGAGACATACATAAGCCTGACTGAATGTCGAAGATATAGACTCATTTAGCCCCTGGACAACTCTCAGCATATTGCTCCGCCCAATCATTCCAATGTCAAGAACTGCTTGCAGCTTGAGAGCCAAAGGCATGGTAGAATTATCAAAAGAAACCAACGAGAGAATCTTTTCCACAACAATATGCTCAAAGCTAGCTGCCTGCTCAGAGTTTGGGTGTTTATCATTAAATGAGCCAATTTCCACTAATGACCTTAAAACCAATCCCCATAAGAGTTTTTTGTGGAAGTCAGAAGTAAGAACTGACACCAGCTTGAATAAGATCTCCTCGCACAAGTATGCCGACACAGCTGGGAAATTTCTAGGAAAAGTGGCCAAAATCTGCAAGCCCCTAACTGCAATTGACATGACGAAAGCAAATCAGTTCAGTGAAAAGTGATTAGGGAGAAATGGGTAATCACAAGGTCACAATGTTAACAATTTCTGATACAGAATCTGGTTGGTTCTCACCTAAAACTTAAAACATGTACCCCAAAAGAAATATCTTTTTCTCAGCAATTTGGAAACT